>CM068300.1:59972215-60026484 GCA_034768395.1 Linum lewisii
TAGAATTCCCCGCGCGATGCAGCGAAAGTTTTGGAGGACAAGTAATGGTAGTTTTGAGACAGTAATGTCAAACATCAATGGTAGCGAAATGAGCAACCGAAAAGAACCATAAAGAAATAGAAGAGTGTTGATTAGCACATAGTGAGATGGTTGTGAAATGGGCAGCCGAAAAAGAACCAAAGAAATAGAAGAGTGTTGATTGATTAATTGACATAATGCGTATCACACAAGAAAAAAGTTTGTGGAACAATGATAGGAGGGGCGAGACCGTTTTTGCAACGTCAATTGTGGAGACGAGAATGCTAGAAGCCCATAAACTTACCCTCACAACTCACAAGCCCACTCAACACAAGATAACCCTCAAAAGACCACTCTTCAAAACCTATGATACAAGCCTTAAATACTTTAATGTAGGAAGCAAACACTATTCATTCAATAGTACTTCCCATTCTCCTTTATATATAGAATACCAACTTTTATTGATGGGCCAAGCCCCTAACGACTCAGTATAGTGGCCCACGGTGCAAAATCCCTACCCATAAATATAGGCGGCAATACCTCAAGCTCAGACGCTCGAGGATTCATGGGATGGTCTCGACCCTATAAGTCTGAATAGGTAAGATCTCGTCATACAATAGTTACAAATTTAAAAATAATGTGTGGCAACTCAACTCAAATCCCAGAACACTACAAATAATAGGTGGCTCTATCATTAAAGGTTTTATATACTACCAACCCGACCGATATGCCTAGGAGCCAGGGCCACCCTATAGGGTGTGTTGGTAGACCTTACGACACAGGACCTCCAAATTTCAGAGGCCTCCAAATTTTCGGGTTGAGTAGAAACATATGGAAATGTATTATAAACAAACTATGCAAAAGATAGATATTATTGTAATGGTTATCTAGTGGATTGGCTTGCATTTTGGCTTTTGATGGACAAGGGTTCGATCTCTTGCTTTGACAAAATGAAATGAAGCTTATGTTTTAACTAACATTGTTTGTGTTTTTTTATAGGTTTGTATTTTTATTATCATTTTGGTCTCTCTTATACTAATTTGGTATCAATATACTTTTATTATTTGTATATAAAATATATTATTATTCCAATTTTTTATTATTTTAACAAAAATCCATATAGGTTAGAAATGACAATGGGTCCGAGTATATATAGGTTAGGAAAAATCCGAATATTCCCATTGCAAATCAAGTTTTACATGATCGAAATCATGTCGGGTTATATTGATACAAGCATACTGAGTATACATTATCAATTCTAATATGACCATACCACAATAATTTTGGAACAGGGCCTCCGAAATTCATTGCACGGCCCTGCTAGGAGCGTCCATCGCTACTTCATTGTTTCTCATACTCTCTATAGATCTTACCCCACACTTGTGTCTATCATATTCTTACTACTTTTTTTTTACACATCTTATGAGGTACCGTAAAGAAATATTCAAAACACATCAAATTCTACATTATTTAAAACAAAAGTATCTCATCATGCATATCATCAAACTGATCCAATTCTCCAAATCAAATCACTTATTTCGCTAATTAACCCAATAAACTCACCAAATCAGTTAACGTCTCAAAGTCCTTTTGGGAACGGATAATGCAGATTAGAGAGAAAGCTGGGGTAGGAAGAGATTAGACGCCGACCTAACATCACAATCTTTTTGTTTGTTTGTTTCAATTAACTAAGAGATTTGTTTTGTTCTAATTAATTAAACATCAAATTTAGAAGTTGAAATGATGTAAAGGGAGATTGCTTGTTACACAACGCAAAATCCGACCATTTCATTTTCAGCTTAAGGAATAAAAATTATTGTCGGCGCTAAGGCGGCCGGGAAGCCGTCATCGTGCTATTTTGTACGTTCAATCGTTATCAAACGTAACCTTAGTAGCGAATTATCAATTTAATTATTCGATAAGTTACTTGTCATATTGTTAATAAATGAATAGTGGTCAATAATCTTATTAAAAAAAAATTAGTGGTCAATATACGTCTATGTATTTGGATTATAATATATGGTTGAAAAAATAGTTAGGCATGTGAAATGGCTTAAGATGATCATATCATATATAACCATTCGGGCACTCAACTAAGTAACTTAAGGATTTACAAATTGTCAATTCCTAGAACCCAATTAACAATGGAGGAATTAATAAGTGGCCTCAAAGTTAAGGGATTATATTAAATAAGGAAAATAACACTTTGCCCCCTCTACTTTGCCAACTCAACAAATTGCCCCCTATACTATAAATCGCTCTTTTTACCCCTCCTACTTTAATCACTTTGTTGTTTGGGTCCTTCCATTTCAACTTTCATCTTCATAACGTTAATTGATGCGCATTCAGTACACCACGTTAGCTCCAATAGCTAAACATTTTTTAATTGAGAATATAAATATATATAATTATATTTGATGAAACCGACGAATAAAACATGTTGTTTTAAAACCCTTCGTATTTCACAATACTCTCCGCAGTACCTCCCCAGTTTACCTCTTTGACCAAGTACTTTTTGTCTTCTACTTCCGATATCTCTCTCTATCGGTTTGTGGATGTGTCCAAATTTAATGCTAAGAAGACGGTAGTTGAAGTAGAAGGACCCAAAAGACAAAGTGGCTAAAGTGAGAGGGGTAAAAAAGCAATTTATAGTATAGAAAACTATCTGTTAAGTTGGCAATGTAGAGTAGCATAATGCTATTTTCCCTATTAAATATAATTATAAGAGATAATAGCTCATTGCTTCCTTTTTGTTTTGATAAGCAAGCTGGTGGCAAGTTACTAAGATGTTTCCGAAGCTGGTGAACACTCCAGTGACGCGCGTAACCGGTTACGCTGACACGTGGCATTGTGTTATTGGTTAAGAAAAATATAGTAAAAATTATAATTTTAGTCCCCAATTAAAACTACATTACATCATATGATCATCTATTAAGTAAAACATAATTAAATCTTAACGATGTTAAAACAAATAATGGGTTGGTTACCTAAATAGTCACTGAACTTTGGCCAAATAACCTGGAAGTCACTGAACAAAAAAATTGCAATTGACATCACCATACTTTGACTCATTATCTAGAATGTGTTGATGCTTCCTTTCAACAATACCGTTTTGTTGAGATGTATAAACACAACTAGTCTGATGAATTATTCCTTTTGAAGCATAGAAATCAGGGATAATGAACTCTTTTCCATTGTCAGTCCTAACAACCTGAACATTGGCTTGGAATTGGGTGTGTACCATTTCACAAAATGATATGAGAAACGGACGAGCTTCAACCTTGGTTGCAAGTAAATGAACCCAAGTCAATCTAGTAAAATCGTCTACTATTGTCAAGAAGTATCGATGACCAGTAATAGAGATCGTGGAAGCATAACCCCATATGTCAACATGAACAAGAGCAAAAGGCTTAACAGAATGAGAAACACTAATGGGAAAAGAAAGCCGTTTCTGTTTTGCACAGGGACATACAGAACAATGAACACTTTTATTGGAATGTATATTGGGAATCAAAGATTGCAAGTACAGCATTCGAGACAAACTCATGTGGCCTAGGCGATAATGCCAAATGCTAAAACTATGATTCTTACAACTGTACTTAGACAAGGAAGCAACAGAATGCAAAGAAGGAATATGATCTGAACTATCAGTGGAGATAGCAGCACAATTAGCAGCACCTGGAATACCATCTGCAGAATTCAGCACATACAACCCATTTTGAAGCTTAGCTGTACCAATCTTCTTGTGACTGGGATACTCCTGGATTAAACAAACATGATTTGTGAAAGTGATAGTCAGAGCTTGATATTTGGCAAGCTGACTTATACTAATGAGATTGAAATTAAACCCAGGAACAAGCAAGACATTGTGAAGAACTAAAGCAGGACTAAAATGAATCGTCCCTCGACAGACTGCACTGATCTTTGAGCCATCAGGTAATTGAACGGCAACACCATCAATGAAATGATAGGAACTAAAAAGACCCTTTTCGCAAGTTATATGATCCGTTGCACCAGTATCTAGCACCATAAGATGAGGTTTTAACACAAGCAAGAATTAAAGAAGAATTACCTGAAGAACCAGGCTGATCAGAAACAACTGAGTTCACACGAATCGTGTGATTGGGATCAACAACAATGTCCGATCCATCATGAACAAGAGAAGTATAAGGCGAAGGAGGCCTCTGAGGTAAAGGTGCTGAGACTGATGAACAACCTGAGCTTGCGGTTGCTGAACCATTTGAGCCATACGATTGTATTGCTGCTGAAACTGAGTCCAATCCGACCGACTTAAGGTGATAGGAGCATCATTCGTTGCAGAGGTCGCATTCTGTGATTGATAGAAGAGAAAGTACCAACACAATTGGCTTGTGGTTGAGTCTGGAAACGTGGTCTAGGCTTGTAGCCTGGTGGATAACCATTCTTCTTATAGCAGACCTCAGCTGTATGACCAACAAAGCCACAAAAGTTGCAGACGGGTCTCTTGCCCTTATTCTTGAAGCCAGCACTAGGACGAGGAGCTAGGTTACCATTGGTTCTTGAAACAAAAGCCATGTTCTCAGTATGAGAGACTGGTAATAGTGCTGAACTCAGTTGACGTTCTTGCTGCAACATCATTGAAAAAGCTCGATTGACTGAAGGCAGAGGGTCCATGAGCATGATACTGGCACGCGCGGCCGAAAAAGACTCGCTCACCCCCCGCAAAAATCGAATAACGAAGTCATTATGATGATAAGCACGGATTGGTGCCAAGATGCAGATACAAACCGGAGAACACTCACATGCTGGAATGGAACGAAAATTCGCGAGCTCATCCCAAAGAGCCTTGAGCTGAGTGAAATATTCAGAGATCGAAAGATTGCTTTGCTTGAAGGAGAATATACGCTCCTGTAAGTCAGCGATACGAAAGACATCTCCCTGGGAAAATCGCTCCTTCAATTCGCACCATGCGTCACGAGCAGATTCCATCCACAAGATGCTCTGCATAATCGACGGAGAGACACTCCTCTGGATCCAGCTCAATAACAGCTGATTGTTGCGGGTCCAAAGCGGGAAGAGAGCATCTATTGGCGTCGGTGTTGGGATGGAACCATCAACGAACCCTAACTTGTTCTTTCCTGCAAGAACGAGCGCCATTGATCTTTCCCAGGAGGTGAAATTAGTTTCAGTGAGAACCGCAGAAACCAAGCACTGCCCCCAATTCTCAGAGGGATGAATGAAATACACGCTGGAGGGATCTGTCACCGGCGGCATCGTAGGAGTGGGTGGAACGGAGCTTGAATCGTCAATCGCCATGGAGAAAGAAAGCACAAGACGAGAGAGAGAAGAAAAAACTTGAAACGAGAAAAGGAAATTTTAGGCCTTAGAAGGCTCTGATACCATGACAGAAGTCTGATTACTGGAATTGAAAACTTAACAATTACAATGACTGAAGAGTCATATTTATAGGAGAGAAGTCTTACTAACTAACAAGTCACTAACAGACTTGTAACTGTCTAACAGATCACTAAACAAACTAACAAACTACTAACCGTATGAAACGTTCCGTTTCATACTCTAACACCCTGCCAAACTCCAAATCGGGGACAACACCATTTTCCCCATTTTCCCCAAATGGGAACGATGTGAAGCCTCTGGACACCATATTCATTCCCACAATAGGATTGGTGGTTGGGATTGGGGTTTGTTTGGGTTTGCTAGTTTTGGTATTTGGGGTTTTGGTTTAATTCTGACTCCGGTGAATTCTGACTTCGTGGTGGTACTCGCCTCCCTCCTCTGCGGCCAAAGATCCTCCGCTCCCTCACTAAACAGACCTTCTCCGCCGAATACGCCACTAAATCTGAAAATCACAGAAAGCGATGAACCAATTAAACCCAACTTACAGAGATGGGTTCTCCAGACTCCTCCATCCGGGAAGGCGGCGGCGCGGCGGCGGTGATGGTGGGATGAAGGAGACAGGTTTGTGGTGTTGAGGATGGAGGAGGAGAGAGAGAGAGGAAGAGGATCTAATTTTTCGGTTAGATCTGATTGGGTGGGGTTAATCGAATTGGATTCTTTGGTCGGATGACTAGGTAATGTTGGGAAAAATTAATATGATGTGGCATAAATAAATGAGGTGGCGGATGAGTTGGTGAGTCCACATCAGCGGATGGACGGAATAATGGATATCCGTAGCTAACAGTGACCATTTGGATAATGGGTCAAAGTTTGGTAATGTCAATAGCAATTTTTTTTGTTTAGTGACTTCGGGGTTATTTTGGCTAAAGTTCAGTGACTATTTAGGTAACCAACCCAACAAATAATTAACAATATTTTTGTTAATTTCCTCCGATCAACCCACCTTCCGTCGTCGCCACCGCCCCCAACCGTCATTCACTCGGCCTACCCTCCTCCCTCACACTTCTTCCTCTTCTGTCAAACATATCTCCTCCTGGATATGAGCATATAGCTGTAATCAAACTTAATTTAACCTAATCTTAATGAACCTTGAAAGTGAAAAATAAAACCATGGGCGGAGGCTAGGTCAATTTTCACCCAATTGATGAGCGTGATCTCGCATTGCCATTGGAACAGATTTGTACACAGGGACGTCAAGTCGGACAACGTTATTTTCAATTCTTGGAACTCCGTGAAATTGGTCGATTTTGGATCGGCGGAGGTGGCGACGGAGGCGCTGATGGGAGTCGTGGGGACACCGTATTACGTGGCGCCGGAGGTTCTACTAGGGAGGGAGTATGGTGACAAAGTGGATGTTTGCAGCGCAGGGGTGGCTCTGTACATAATGCTCGCCGGGTTCCGTCGTTCTACGGGAGACGGCGGTGGAGATATTCGACGCGGTCTTAAGAGGGAATCTGAGGTTTCCGAGTAGGGTTTTTCAGTCGGTGTGCCAAGGATCTTCTGAGGTGGATGTTGTGTAAGATATGTCTAAGAGTCTCTGTTGAGCAAGTGCTTAGTATAAGTTGCCCAAATTTAAAACTCTGTTCCAGGTCAATTTCATCAAGATGGCGTTTGATTGGTAGATAGTATACACGACATCGTGCATAGTTAATTCAAAGATGCTCTGTAATAGTGTGGTTTGTTGTTGCAAGGCATCCATGGGTGAAAAGTTGATTAACTTTGCTTTGTAGATAAGGATCAGCATGTAGCAGTAAAGCAACTTGATAGAAGAAGAAGAGTGAGAGAGGTGAGTGGGCGGCGGTGACGGGAGGAAGGTGGGTGGAGGAAGGAAATCAACCTAACAAATTTATTATTTTTTTAACACGGTTAAATTAAATTATATTTTACTTAATAGGTGATCATATGATGTAATGTAGTTTTAATTGGGGACTAAAACTATAATTTTTTCATTGTAATTTCCCTAACCAATAAGACGGTGCCACGTGTCAGCGTAACCGGTTACGCGCGTCACCGGAGTGTTCACCTTCCAAAGCTATGTTAGGTTCCAATTTTTGTCGTGGTTCATTCTATCTCCTAGCAAATCCAAATCGACTATTGGTTTTTCAGTTAAACCAAAATTAATACATTAATTTGGTTATTGGATTAGGGATAATCAACTCCCGGAGGGTTTGACCGCTTTTCTATGTATCTAGAGGAGTGACCACTTTTAAGGGCTTATTATCCATTTTGATCATTAACGTATGGGGTTTGTAACAAATTGGCCATTAACTTTTTATTTGTAACATACTTGTCATTAACCTGTAATGCTTGTAACAATTTGGTCAATCCGTCAACTCTCCATCCAAATTCTCCGTTAAGTGTTGATATCAGCATGCCAGCTCAGCCTGTTTTCCCACCTCACCCCTTGCCATGTCACCTAATCAACCCCTAACTCTACTCAGTTAATCAATCCAACCCAACCTAAACCCACTAACCCCAATCATCTAATTCCAGTAATTTTCCGTTCATCTTCCCCAACTTCTTCCATCTGAACTCCACCGTTCTATTTCTATCTTCTTCTACTACTCTTTTTCTCTTTCACATGCATTTCTCCTCATTCTTCTTTTGGGTTTTTCAATTTGTTTCCGATTTCATTCCAATCATCTCTCGCTTTTCTTTTCACTTACAGAACTAGCCGTTCATAGCAGACATTTTAGTCCGAGAAAAGGGGTTTTGATCGGAAGATGAGCTTCCGGGAAGATGAGGAGGATGGAAGAGGCGGAGGATGGGATTTGCGGAAGCCGTTCCTGCACACGGAAGCTATGATGACGATTACTCTGTGGAGACTGTCAATCAGGCCAGCGCCGCTCTCAAGGAGCTTCTCAGGTTGAAATCGAGCAGGAAGAAATTGCCTCTGGCGGTAGCAACGACGAGTAGCTATATGCTGATATCTGAGTGTTGGATGGGTTGAGTTATGGGTGGATTAGGTGACGTGGCAAGGTGGGGTCGAAAAACAGGCTGAGTTGGCATGTTGATATCTGCACTTAACGGAGAATTTGGATGGAGAGTTGATGGATTGACCAAATTGTTACAAGCACTATAGGTTAATGACAGGTAGGTTAAAAATCAAAGGCTAATGACCAATTGTTACAAACCCCATCCGTTAATGACCAAAATGGATAATAAGCCACTTTTTAAGTACATTACTAACACTTCTCTTTGTACAAGTTAATGTTGAGCAAATTACAAGGCCTTATAGCCGAATCGGTCTTCACTAATTATATTAATGATATACTATAGTCCTGAAATGTCCTATTTCTCATCAAAACTTAGGCTAATTAAGAATCTTTTGAACGAAGCGTCAATATAAGGTGGAGATATGTCCTGAAACTAAATTCTGAAGTTTGATTTCTTTGTTTTTATGGATAATTTTAATCTCTTTTTTGTGCGTAGGACATATAATGATAACTCAATCATTTTCCTACTAGACATAAAATTCCACGTATTATTTGACTTGGTAATAAATAAATTCAAATGTTTTGTCCATTTAGTAGGATGAATTAAAAATAGATCGAGTTTATTAAAAAAACAGAAGTAACATCCAGTGCTAAAAAAAACTTTAATAATTAGAGCTTGCATACCGAATGTCAAATATAAGTGATATCCATGCATTTTTCTCACGTACAGTTGATAGTGGAATATGAGTCTAACCGATCCAGTTCAACTTGATCGAAAAGCAAGATCATGATATATTGAACACATTTATCTATCCAACTTATCAATGAATCTATTGTACCCACACATATATTATTATGATACAAACCCCAAGTAACAAGTAACAATGCCACAAAAAAGAGGAAACCCCAAGTACAAGTGCATGAAAACTCGAACCCACGACTTGGGAAACCGCCAAACTAGACGACTCTTTTTTGATAGAATCAACATTCGATGTTCTTTACAATCTAGGAAGACGAGATTTATTTGGCCCTTCTCTTACTCATTCTCTTCAATCCCATGAATATTAGCGCTTAGTAATTATAAAGCAACTTTAGTAGTTTAAGAAGGAAGCTATAGGTAGTAAGATGAAAAAGAAGCATACCCAAGTTAACGTGTGATGCTTAATTACACTTCACTTACCACACAAGTAAAGGTTGTTTGACGAGTCACGACTTAACCCTTTTTACACTAATGTTTGCATTGGAGTTTGCCCATTTCACACAAATCACATTCACACTTCTTGTTTTGATTTTCATGGCCTTTCAGACTTTGAATTCCTCACTTTATGGATGTCCTTCAAGCTACCTTAGTTCACAGTTACAATATTAATGCATGTCGGCTGACTTAAATATGTTAGATATTTTTACTTTTGGGCAAGTGTCACTCGGCTTAAATTAGTGTGTTCATGGGATACTATTCTGTTTAAATGATGGATGAGAAAATGATCTGACTTAGAAGAAGTTAGCCTAATCATTTTTATTGTTGATGTGGCATGCTAGATGGATCAAAATTTCATTTTAAGTAACAAGACATTAAATGTCAGACAAAATCAACGCAGAAATCAAGGCTTGTGCTGTCACAGTTTCCTTATTATAGATTTTCCCTACACAAGGAAGCCATTCTCCTGGGATACAACGATGTAAAACACCGCTAAACACAACCACGTTTGAGCAAAACGACTAACTTTAACGAAGAATGACTAGAGAAAAGAAGAAGACTCGATCTGGGAGAGAAAGTTTGTAAACTGTAAAGTGTGTTAAATTGAAGGAATACTTGAGTATTTATAGAAAACACTCAGAGTAATGAGCAAGTCAAATATGCTCTAAAATAATATTCCAGAATAGTTCTTGATTTGGTTGGCGCCTAGCAACAAGTTTTTGATCCTGGTTGAGGTTTAGATACTCTTTCCGTTTTTGGGCTCTGCTTGTTTTCTCACATAGCTTGTCTATTTTGTTTGTTGGGTGGGTTATTTGTTAGGTAGTTATGGAGGATAGGTGTGGGTTTCAACCCACAACATAGATTTTTTGGGGTATATGGGTTAGAGAGTTCAAATTTTCTTTGGGGGTTTGGAGATATCTGTGGTTTTGTTGATATCTCTCTTGTATATGTGCTTGTTTGATTTGACCTTACATATTTATAGCAACAACCAATTATAAAAAAAAATTCAAAAATATATGTTTTAGAATATTTCCAAAATTAATTAGTTAATTTTTTGGATTTATCAGAAAAAAGAGTAATCTTTGAATAACTCATTTAATTTCAGATATATTTAAAACAATAAAATTTTAAAATAAATAATTTAACCAATAAATTATTTATTTTTGGGTTATAGGCTCACCACCAAGTCAATTTTTCGAGTCTAACTCGGACCCAAATATCTACCATTTCATAAGCGTGCACTTAGAGACTACATTTATGTCATATTAACTTATCCATAAGTTAAACCTCTTATTTGAAAATAGTTTGACCAGTTATTTTCTAATTAATGTAGTATTCAACCATTTCTCACTTTTACTCATTCTCATTAAGACTATTTTGAGACTTCATTTTTCACCTTAGCCACATTTCTTATCCATTTTTCGACATTAAACACCATCAGATTTTTAGGAAGAAAAATCTATATCTATATCTATACTAAAATATAAAGCAAAATAAAATACCTCTCCAATTTAGAGCCCTCTCCTTAATTTTAGGTATTCCACCAATCATAAATTATGAATATTATTAATTAATTTATCACTTCTAACAATTATTTTTATTTTCTCATTTTTAAACTCCCAACTAACTACTTTCAAAAAAAAAAAAAAACAACAGTAACCTATTTTCGTGAAAATATATTTCTTTATGTTTTTTCTAAACATATTTTTCCAAAGTATATTTTTATTTAGTTATGTTTTTTTTAACAATATATGGGAAACGACTAAAAACATAACTAAATGGCATCTCCATTGTTTTCATAAATATCACTTAATTATTTAACGCAAATATCACTTTAGTTATTATTATCATAATTTATTTTCATAATCCCTAAAAATTTAATATCCTTTTAAATATATTTTGATATGAAATGTATCTTTAAGAAATAATAGTAGGTATTTTTGTTAACTTTGCATAGTAGGAGGCAAAAAATGCGTATTAATAAAAATAAATAGATATGAAACTCTATGAGAATGATACGATAATAGATTTTTCTTAGACTTTCAAGGTAAGTTACTATTATTAGCATAATATAAATAAAGATTAAAATTTCAAAATATAACTATAAATTTTCAATTTAACGGGCCTAAACCAAGATGATTTAGGGCGAACTAAAATATAAGAAAGATCTTTGCCGATAAACATGTGGGTCTTTCACCATAATAAATAAATAAATGTATCTATGTACCAAACTAAATACGTTCTGAAAGTATGAACGTTTATGGGTATAAACGCCCGGACCATAGGCGATTTCGCCCAGGCCCCAGGCGTAATCATTTATTCGGGTCAACCAACTGCCAACCAGCCGAGTTTTAATTCAGGAACAGACCACAGGCGTTTTCGCCTAGGGCCCGGGCGAATTCGCCTATGGTCCGGGCGTTTCAATCTGATTGGGCGAAAACGCCGCCCCCCCCCCCCCCCCCCCCCAACCAACACCCCCATTTCACTCCTCACCCCCTCCTACCACTCTCCCCTTCAAGGTAAGTCCTCTTTTCTCTCTTGTCTTTCATTTTATTAGGGTTTAGGATTAGGTTAGAGAATTAGATTAGGATTTAGGTTAGAGAATTAGGGTTTAGGTTAGAGAATTAGTTTAGAATTTAGGTTAGAGAATTAGGGTTTAGGTTGAGAATTAGTTTAGGATTTAGGTTAGAGAATTAGAATTTAGGGGTTAGGTTAGAGAATTAGTTTAGGGTTGAATTTAGAGAATGAGATTAAGAATGTTAATTTAGGTTAGAGATGTAGTTTAGGATTTATGTTAGAGAATTAGTTTAGGATTATTGCCGTTTGTGATTATTTATTTACTTTGTCCTATTGCCGTTGTAAGATTTTTAAGCAAAGGACGTTCGTGTCTTGCAGAGGATATTCGTTGGAGACCATTATACGAGGTAAGTAGTGTGCACATTATTGAACATTTTTAAATTACGTTGTTTATGGAATTGAGATTGTTTCTTTGTTGCATGCTAGTGTGAATTAGGATAGTTAAATTTTGTATGTAGGACTACAAAATCGAACTTAGCGTTATCTAGTGTGATTTAGGATAGTTCACTTTTGTCTGTAGAATACTAGATCAGACTTTGCATGAAATAAACATATGACCCGTATACTAACCTACCAACTTACTTTACAATAGATGTCTTACTACGGATGGTATGAGCCACTAGTGGATGACATTCCCGAGGCTAGTAGACCTCAACCTAGGAATGCTTCCTCCTCGGGGGGGAGAACAAGCATAGGCTGGTTTAGTTGGCGTAGCCCTTCTGAGTGCAAGGCCTTGAAGATGCGCAGCGGAGCACATCACTGCATTGGAGTCCACAGTATCAGCCATTCTTGGAGGGGTGCCGGCTTCTAGGGGTTCGTGCGGTACTTGGTCATACACCGTGTAAGGAGCTGGTCACGGCATTGATTGAGAGGTGGCGGCCCGAGACGAACAACTACCCGAGTGTTTTTTTTTTTATGAAATAAGGCTTGAGAGGAGCTGGTATTTATAGGACGTTGATCCACATTACCTCAGGCATTTTCGCTCATGGTACAGGCGAAAACGCCCAAGGTATAAGCGAAATCGCTGGGGCTCCCATTTAGTCATGGGTCTGCTCTGAACCGGTCAGGAATCTGCTCAGGAATCGTTCAGAACCAATTACGCCTGGGCGAAATCGCCTATGGTCTGGGCGTTTATACCCATAAACGTTCATACTTTCAGAACGTATTTATTTTGGTACATAGATTCATTTGTTTATTTATTATGGTGAAAGACCCTAAACATGTTCATTGCGAGTGAGGTGTAACCAAGAGGACTAACTAGATTGATTCAAGAACCGAGTCTAAGTTGTCATTCTTAATTTATCTTCTTCTATTTTGGTCATTTCTCCAACCATTTTTCACTCTATTTACTCTTAATTCATCATAAATTTTTCATGTTCAAATTCAATATAAAATTTGTTTTGTATTTTATCGTATATGTTGGTATGAATTTTGTTTGACTTGATAAATTATATTATTTGGTACTTGCCGTACTTTTATCATATAATTTAGTTTACATGCTTGCTTTATCGGTAGAACCATTAAATTTATTCTAACTTATTTCTAACTTTTAAAGTATCTTGATAATCTTAATGGTGGTATGATACATTTGGTTTTGACACATAGGATAGAACTCTCCTTACAAAATTCCACATCATCACACAATATTTAAATTAAAACTAATTATTTTCTCTTCCCTATTATTAAATGCTCATGTATTAAATACTTTAACATTAAATATATTATGAATTAAATAATATAAAATCAATATTTTTAAATATAATTAAACTAATATGAGATGATGATATATTAAGTCAAAAAAAAAGATGATGATATAACTAATAAGAATAAATAAGTATCAAAATGCTTTATAAAAAAATCATACAAAATTATTCTTAGAATTGTTAGAGTGGAAAATTTTATATTTTATATTTTATTTTATTTGAGTTATGTATTAGTGAAGTTATATACCACCCAAATTGCAGATTCATCATTTTCATATTTATGGGATTTTTTTTAGTTGAAATAGGTTTAACTTAAGTCATTGATTAAGTTGGGTCATGTTGCATAAAATTATGATTTCTATTTGGATTATTTATAAAAATTATATTCAAATTTTTATAGCATTAGAATATTTTGGTTTGCATATAGTATAATTCACTCAACCACAAGTTATATATGTTGTATGTTCAATGGTTTATCAACCGATTTAAGGGTCATTTGCATGTAGTAAAAATTTAGTGATTTTGTCATACTTGGCATGCATTTAGAAATGTCGTGCGACCTTACTTGATTGAATTTGAGTTTAGTCAAATAGAGGTGAATGTTAGTCATATTATGAGCTCATCTTATTATAAGTTTGAAAGGATAAACAATTTTAAAAATTGAACGATTTTATCCAGCCAACAGGCTGGGTACAAAACTAGTTATTTTCTTATTCTTTTATTGTTGCTCTCCTCCCAATAGTGGTTGAAGAAGAAGTGCAGCTCGACATTGTCTTCAACCCCATTATTCTTTAATTTCTCGTACTATTTCAGTCATTTCTATTTCGAAAATTCAACCGGTCAACCCCCCTCACTACAAGAAAACATAGATATAGAGACTGAGGTTAATTGCCTCTAAATAGTATTTAATTGTCTCTATAATTTTATAGAGACAAATATTATATGTGTCTCAAATGCTCCAGTCGCTAGATCATTTTAGAGACAAATATAAAGATTTGTCTCTAAATGACCAATCAATATTCTGTTGCTAATTACTCTTTTAAATGACTTTTTTCTGTCGTCTAAACTATTTTGGGTAGCAGAAATATTTGTCTCTAATACCTATTTTCAGAGGCAAATAAATATGTTTTCATTAAATGTTACAGAGACACATATATTTTCTCCAATGATAGGGAATTGATGCAAATTCTTTTGTCTCTGTATCTAATTTTATATATAGGATATTCTTATTTATATTCTTTTTTAAAGCACATCTAATTAGTTTTTTATAATTAATTTTTTCTTGTTATTTGTACATAAAATAGCACTTTAAAGGCAAATACGATTCTTGGATTAAATAAATTTTATACATAAAATATAACAAATAAATAAATATAGAAAATGTAAGAAATGAAGTACAACGCAAGAAAATCAAATGTTCTATTCTAAACTAATCTTTATTGTAAGTAGCTCTGATTCCGAACACGACTGATAGTGGAAAGCACACTCGAAGGTGGGTTTAGCTGCAACCATCTCGTAAATCTGTCAAACTCTAATACTGCGCCCCTCCATGTAAAAAATATCTAAGATGCCCAACTCCTTCAAATGGGTAAGGAGCAGAAAGCGAAAGTTCTTATGCTTCTCGATTTTCACGGGTCTCTGATTTGAAAGACACCATCCTTATGAATCAACTTTATGAGGATGCTTATTTGCTCAGGAAATCATTCCTTGTGGCTAGCTTTCAATTTTTTTTCTGAAAAAAATGAGATATCATGAGAAAAATCAAAGAAACGAGAACCTTGGAAAAACTCAGTCGACAAGAAAAGAAAAAGATAAACAACAAAATAATAGTTACTTAACTCATTTGGAGAAGCAATAATATAATGAGTAATGAATGTTACAATGTGTTCTTCCTCCCTTTTATTATCTTAAAAGACACATCATCATACTAGGATATTGAACTCCACATACTTGAGATAACTACCTCCAAAATTCAATCAACAATGAAACAATCTAGAAGAGAGAAATGATGATCAACAAACTTCGGAAGAAGAAGACGAAGGAAAAGAAACAATCAATCTAAAGTACGAATACTAACAGCAAGATGATAGAACAGCGAGCAGTAAGGATTTATGAACCAAACAAATATGATGGAGACTGAAGCATTAACAATGAACTAATCAATCAAAACTGTGAAATCCTAACAAGATGATCGAACAATGAGCAGTTTGGATTCACGCATCAAACGAATCTGATCAAATTAAAACCGAAACATCAACGATGGACAAAGAAATCCAAACTACGGAATCCTAACAAGATGATCGAACAGCAGAGCAGTTTGGATTAACGAACCAAACAAATTAATCTGATGAAACCGAACTACTCAATCAAAACTACCAGGTTGTCGAATGATTTGATATAGGCGGTAGCTCCATCAGAGATCGGTAGTGACACGCTACGGTAGGCAGGCGGACTGGCGGAGGCCCGACGAACTCGAGCAGCGGCCATTAGCCCATGGCGGGGATGCGTACAGTGGGTCTGGCGCAATGACAGATCAACAACAACGATGGAAGTGGCTGGCTTGGCGACAACGACGAGAGGACGGTGGCGGATTCGGTGATGACGACGGCGGGTCCACATACGGTGGCGGCGGTTTAATGGGAGGTGAGGTTGATTTTTATCCTAGGGTTTTTTACGGTACTGGAAAAATTATAAAGAAGTTAAAAGCCTAATATAATGTTATTCTATTTCTATTATTTCATATAAGTTTACTAGCTTTTTTGCCCGCCCGTTGGCGGGCTTGAGTAAAACAACATTTTCATTTTCTCCCTATTCATAATTTATTAATCTATACCACTCGATCTCAACGTTCTATACTTTGTTAAATTCACATAATACAGAAACAATATTGTGTTACCTCTAAGTAATACTCAATATATCTAACCATTCAAATTATAACTATTGCGAAAGTCACCAGTCATTCATAATATTAATTGCAAGAATTATTTGTTATGTGATTAGTTATAGATAGAAAGTTTTCTTAAAAAATTAGTAGAATAGAACTTAAATCAAAGGAAAAATATAATTTTTTTTATAAATAAATAATGCTACTAAGGAATATATATATTGCAAAATATGGGATAATACCTTCACTATTTAACATTATCTGCAACTGTGTTATGCGAGATTGTTATCCCAATCATGTTCTATAATGTATTGTAATTTGTAACATCACACCGATCATATTCTGTAATATAATGTAACATTATAATAAAATTTATGTCATTACATTAATGGATTTGAAATCATAATTATGTAACAAAGTTGACGACGTTGATATCTACTAAAACTACCATACATGGGGTTCATGCATGATATGCTAGCATTGTCTCTATTCATGTACACTGAAAATAGATTCATGCATGTGTGATTTGTGAATGTTCTTTAATCTCAATTTGAAGAGACATCAAACTATTTTTGCATTTCCTACACATATGTGTACATAATTATAATAATTCTAATTATGCAGTGTAGCTAATATGTTAGATTGATACTTTGGTGAAATAAATATGAAAATTCTTTTAAAAATTAGCTACACTGAAAATTTATTTGAATTGTTACACCAATTATTTTATTATTAGGAATGAGTATTTATGAACTTACACTTCGAAGTGTTAACAAAATAGTATATATTAAACTACATGTAGGTTTTGCAATTGGTACCCGAGAACGTGATACCCACCCAAAATATAGTCGATTTGGGCGGAGATCATCCATTAACTGGGTAGATTTGACGGGTATGGGCAAACCCGGTACCCAGCTAGAGCGGGTAACGGGTGGGGATGGGTTTGAAGGTATCATTCCCATACCCAGCCCGATAGGTACCCAATATGAAATGACGTTGTCATCTATGTTTAACGTACCAAACACAATTTCTTCTTTATGAATTTAGTTCTTCACTTTAACTTCTCAATCGATCATTCTTTCGTTCCATCACGAAACCCTATTGCTCTAAAAATTGTAGCTCCATCTCGAAATTTCTATGTAATCCATATGCAAAGAGATTTGGCGTTCATTTGATGGGTAGCAGGTTTACCCAATACCCATTTTGGGGTGGGGATGGTTTAGATTTTGTACCCATTTAGTCTCGCGGGATGGGTACGGTACGGGTAATACCCGTATATTAAACGGGTGGGTAGTGGATACGTGGTATCCGGACCCGTGGGTACCCATTGCTAATCTAGTAACATGATCAAAAGTAAGCTAAAAATAAACCATTTAATTACTCAAATTCTAAACAATTTGAAGAATTAAAATAATACATAAGTTAAAACCTATTTTGAATTCCAATTTAAACTACTAAATCCACAACAATTACATGAATATTTCATAATTTTTGTGTGTTGAGGAATTTTTTTAATGATGGTTTAATTGGTAAAATCCCTAAAATTAACAATAGGGGGAGAATACATAAACACCAATTTGCAGCCGTCAAAATCAAAATATATGTACTTGTTATAAATAATTGGATTTTGACTGTTAATTATTTACATTATAAAACTCCTAGGTTGATCATGAAAATCAATGTCTTTATATACTTTTTAATTCTTGGTGAATGATAATCATATTAGTCAGCTATAAGTTATAATTTTATCATATAAATAGTACTCGTTGTTGTATTAAATACAGACATTATAAATTATTCTTCACTCCCTACTTTTATGTTTTCTCTTTGTTTATACTATACATATTTTTCTTACTTTTCATAAAAATAGTCATAATTTTGTAGATATATAGATATCAACATGGTTTTCATAATCATAGTAGACGATCAAATCAGTAAGTCTAATTTGGTTCAACCTCTCAAATTTCATTAAATTATTGGTGAACCGTGATTGAACCATAATTTTAGCAAAGTTGCATCATACTGATTTAATAAATAATTCATATGATCCAACAAATTATATCATTAGTAATGCATGATTTTGAAACTCTGTATATTATTATTGTTTTGGTAAAATCTGTATATTATTGTTGATGTCCTAGTTGAAGATGTTTATTGCATTTATATTGGAAGGAAAAAGCTTGATTACCCCTTATTGTGGAGGATAGTTGTATGTTAAAAGTAATCAATTAGTTAATAATTAGATACATATTATTCATAAAAAAATTAGTTACATATTTTAAAGTAATAATTGCCTTAAAATGTAATAATTTATCATATTGTAATGGGAACAATTCTATTATGTATTGTTAATTGATCATCTTGGATTAAAGCAAACAAAGAAAGCAATAGTCAACTTAAAATATAAAAAATACTACTATAGTAACTCATAAGTAAATTAGTAACTGATTAGTGAATAAAAAAATGAAATAAGAAGATTATTTTCAACTTAAAAAAAAAAATTGTTTTCATAGGTTGAAACGTGGGAGAGACATGAAAAGGGAAAAAAGAAAATTTAAAGGAAAATTAAATAAATCAGAATTTTTCTATTGGTTGAATAGCTAGAGTTAAGGAGAGAATGAATAAAGAGGGATGCTTTTATATATGTATATATATATTAGTAGATTAGTTTATTAGCTTTTATTTTTTAGCAAAACAACCCGCCAAAGAATTAACTGATGCAAGTTTGTAAATTTCTTTCTGGGTCAAATACTTAAAACGTCCCGAAACTATGGGGCATGTTACAAACTCGTCCTAAAATTTAATCCGTTACAAAGTGGTCCTATTACTATGAAACGAGTTACAAAGTAGTACTAATGATGTCATCAATGTACTTTTCAAGTCATTTTGACACGTCAACACTGACATGTCATCAAAAATATAATTTAAAATTCATTTTAAAATGATTGAAATTTAAAATTAAATCAATCTGACTCACTAGATTTAGTTTTGAACCAGATTTTATAAGTTAGATGAGTTTAGATTTAGATTTGAATTAGATTGTTGAATTTTAAATTATATTTTCGATGACATGTCAATGTTGACATGGCGAAAATGGCTGAAAAAGTACACCGATGACGTCATTAGGACTACTTTGTAACTCGTTTCATAGTAATAGGACCACTCTGTATCGGATTAAAGTTTTAGGACGAGTTTATAACACGCCCCATAGTTTCAGGAAGTTTTGAGTATTTGACCCATTTCTTTCTTAATAATACTTAAGATTTAAACTTGTTATAAAGTGAAGAATTGAAAGTTATATATAACCTCTATAAATTAGTGAGGTAACAAATTGGTAATCGATCATTATATTCGTTCAAATAAATAAGTTATTTAATTGGTAATATAATACATTACAATACAATTGATGCATTTGTCACTAAAGCTAATATTTTATTTTAGTTAATTAAAAATATTAAACAAATTCAAACTTTTGGAGGCATATATTAATACTTATAGAGACAATTGTTCTAATTGTCAAGTATAGATACATTTAGAGACTAATGTTACATATGTCACGACAAAGTAGAGACAAATAAAATTTCCTATCGAGACAAATAATATATTAGTCGTCTTAGTAAACTTTAAGTGACTATTATACTAATTGTACTAGATTATCAGCGGCCCATTGGCCGATTTTTTGTGTTAATAGTTTACCGGAAAATAATTTTTATTTAGATTACTTAGAAGTGTGGTTGAATTTTCTACTTTTATTTCTACTTTTTAACACTGCAACTTTTCTTTGATTAAATAGTAAACTACTCCAATCATTAGGTGTGGCATTGTTGGTTGTTCACTTGTCTCTTAACTATGAGGTTGAGAGTTCGATCCTTGTTCGTGAGAAAAGAATTAAAAAATTTTGTTTGTCAGAACCGATTTTTATCCAAAATACCCTCATTCCTAGAATGAATGAGGAGCTCTAAAATCCTCAAAAGCTGACGTGTCAACTGAAAAAAATGGTATCTGCTTTAATGTATTAGTAGATTTGCGTATTTGTTGCTAGAGCCATGTTTTCTTGTAGTGCCTCTTAGCCCCCCTCTCTTTTTTAACTTCTAGGTTTGTTCACGATCTATGGTATCTTATTCTCCGGAGTTATCCTAAAAAAAAAAAATGTTATCTTAAGTGAGTTGTTAATCTAGTGGAACAAGTCTCATTTCTAGTGTGAGAGGTCGTTGAATTTGATTATCACAACGACCTTTCTTTATTCCCAAAAAAACTTCAACTCTCTCACCTTCTAGGGACAGCTATTTATATGCATACATCAATCAGTTTTTTTTACATAAAAACTCCATAATACTATTAATGAATCAAATAAATATCATTCAACATTGTCGATAACCAATACAGAGACGTTCTCCCAATAATCGAGGTATTAGAGTAACTTGATTATCGTGCGGTCACATGAGCAAATTACCAATTCCAACAAAACTTCTTGATTATAAATTTTGACCGAAATGAAACTTCAAGAAGTGAAAAACGTGATATAATTGTGTAGCAAATATGGCCTTTCATGACATTATTATCACCTAAATATATTTGATCATTTTCAACTAACTCTTCTAGATTCTAGATACAATTCACCACGAGGGCTTTTCTCTAGCAAATATAGTTAATTAGAAGTAGTTGGAAAATTCTGAACACACGGTGGATAATTCAATGGTTTATTGCTCTTTTGTAAGTGCTCTTAATCCTTAAAAGGAAGAAACAAGGATAAGCATCAAGGAAAGTGCAAAGTGGAGGCCTACGAACATGGCCATCTAATCGTCTTCTTCTTCGCTTCACCAAAAAGTTATCGACTTTGACCACTACATTACTCGTGTACACTTCGAAAGCCCCAACAGTACCAAAATACATTCAAACATATGAGATTCATGTATTTAAATTTTGATTACTTTTGACCTTAAAGTTATATTATGTTAATCAATTTGGATAGCCTCAAGTGAATGATCATATTTCGTATTATAGCTTCAATTTATGCTAAAAAGATACGTGTTTATGTTCTCCCCTCCACGAGCGGACCAACGTATATTTAATACCCAAATTTTATTGTACATTAGTGTTTTCACAATAGTCTCGATCTACACTAGACAGCCCCACACATAAATTTATATTTATAACTAATCATTGAAGTTATTATTCAATCTATAACTATTTGCATTTAAGGGGTCGTTTAGTTGTCGAAATTGAGTCTGGGAATTAGTCTAAATAATTACACTACAATTCTCACTAGGCTGAGAATTGAAATCCAATTTCTAACCAATTCATCATCCAAACCACCCCTAAATTGTTACGGATAATAGTACGATTTCATAAACATCCGAATGTGATTAGTAAAAGAATAGCAAAAGCAAGATGGAATGTTGGATGGCTTAAAGATCACTCAAGGGATTGGGTTGAGCCAGCACGTGTGCACGCCTCACTTGGATTCTATCAGTAATCGATATATCTTGAGAAAAAAATCAATTAATTAATTAATTAATTATATCAATAAAAACAAAAGTACAAAACTAACATGGAAGAGAGGTTCCAAATGCGTTAAGCAACAAACTTAGCTCCTTCCTCTTCATCCCATTTATGGTTCGTTACGCTAAATTCTCACTAATCCCAATTTCGTTGTTCTATATTATTTTATTATATTATCATGGGTCTATTGGTCGATTTTTTGTGTTAATATTTTAGTGAAAAATTGTTTTTATTTATTTTTATTCAGATTACTTAGATGTGTGTTTGAATTTTTTATACCTTTTTTATTTCTACTTTTTGATGTATAATAATTTAATTCATATCTTGGTAAAAAATTGTAAATTTGTTATAAGTTGTTGGGGATATGATAAACAAAAACATTATAGTTATACTTTCTTTGTTGTTACGTTAAAAACGCTGCCACTTTTCTTTGATTAAAGAATAAACTACTCCAATCATTAGGTGTGGCATTGTTGGTTGTTCACTTTGTCTCTTAACCATGAGGTTGAAGTTTGATCATTGTCCATGAGAAAAAATTATAAAATTTTGTTTATCAAAATCAATTTTGATCTAAAATACCCTCATTCCTAGAATGAGCTCTAAAATCCTCAAAAAGCTGACGTGTCAACTGAAAAAAGTGAATTCTACTTTAATATATATGAAGATTCAAGTTTTCTAAAACGTGTTTTCAATTTCCATAATTTTGAGTATATTATGCATATTCCTCGTAGTATTTGAGTATCCATGCGATTAATCCAGGGGCAGAAGTAGGGGGGAGCCGGGCCGAGCCCCGGCTCACCCCACTTTCAGTCCCGAGCGTTTAAATCGAGTGTAAATTTGTGATTTTTTTCGAATCCGGCTCAGTGCAAATTTTAAATTAGGCTCAGTGTTATATTAATACGACGATTTGAAAACCAAATCTATTTGAAAAAACTTTGTGTTGTTAAAAGAACCTAATATAGTTAATAGACTCAATCATATTAGGGAATTGGAATTTTGTAGCCTAATTTAAAATTTTATGTACCGTCAGTAGCCAATTGCGTAATTATGTCCAAAACTAGCACAATCTGACTGACAGCCAACGCGTAGCCAGCCAGCCAGCGCAGCGCTGGCTAGCTAGCGTAGGAATTCCTCTTTGAATTTGCAGGTGAAATACAAATATGGACAAATAGCAATTTAGTCACTTTCTTTACCTATTTTACAAATGAGTTATTATTAATATTATTAATTTGATAATATAAGCCAACCTTGATAAAATGATAATATATAAAAGCTAGAATTAATTAAAGAAAATTAGATTAGCCATCACAATCTCTCGAGTTACGGATCCCGAGGTCACGTTTGTTGGAGGTACAACGATGAAGGAGACAACAAACGTGACCTCGGATCCGTAACTCGAGAGATTGTGATGGCTAATATGATTTTCTTTAATTAATTCTAGCTTATATATATTATCATTTTATCAAGGTTGGCTTATATTATCAAATTAATAATATTAATAGTAATAATAACTCATTTGTAAAATAGGTAAAGAAAGTGACTAAATTGCTATTTGTCCATATTTGTATTTCACCTGCAAATTCAAAGAGGAATTCCTACGCTAGCTAGCCAGCGCTGCGCTGGCTGGCTTGCTACGCGCTGGCTGCCAGTCAGATTGTGCTAATTTTGGACATAATTACGTAATTGGCTACTGACGGTACATAAAATTTTAAATTAGGCTACAAAATTCCAATTCCCATCATATTAACTATACGGCTATACTCTTATCTTATAGTAATATCTCATAGACATGTGTAGATGGTTCAATAAGCTAATCATTTTATTGCGACTTATGAATGAATGAGTAAGAATGTAATATTGATGATAAATTATTAAAAAAAAAAAATCGGCGGTGTCACATCCAATTTTCATTTGGTCAAGAGGAATACTAATAATTTATAGAAAAGATGTTGGTCACGATAAATTAGTGACTAATAACATCACACAGTGAAACCAAAAAATATATCTAGCACAATATATGTAGAGAGAAAATTTTTATTTCAATTTCGGCTCAGTGCATGTTTGAATCCTGGTTCCGCCCATGGATTAATCGATACAAATTTAATGCCTAGCCAGTCTAATATAATTTGTGCATTGTGACAATCAACGTTTTATTTTTTATATATTCATCTCCGATGTGAAACCTAAACCACTCACAAAAAACACAAATATTATTTTTCATGTTTTACAACAACTGGTGACAAATAAAATTCTAATTTGAGATCGTGTGCTCACAAATCTAAGTCTTAGTAAGTTGTATTTTTAGCAACATATTTATTATCATTATACTGTCATACTGACTAAGTTTTGGTTGGATCAATATTTTTCTTGGACGTGTGTAATATTTTATGCCATAAATTTATCATATGGTGACCTAATAACTTGCATGTAAACATGTAGTGACCTAATTATAATTTTTTTTAGATGTGAGTTTGAATGTCACAAATTCTAAGTCCTAATTACTATTAAGAGAATACTGATCCATATTAAACTACTAGAATGCCTAGTCAAAGTAAATGGGTTAGTTAGTCATAAAAAGTACACTATTTAGATAGATAGACTATAGAAACGGTCACTAAGATCAAAAGCGTGACATGCACACATTTTGTGCACATCTTCAACTCCCACATGTCATAGCCGACTAGCCGTTTAGTCTTAATGGCTGGGTGCATGTAACTAGCTATGCATAGTAAAAAGAAAAACGAAGAAGCCAAAATTTCCAATCAAGACAACTACTACTACTACTAGGTACGTACTTGTTTTCATATCTTGGAGTTTCAGTCTTGTCACTTGTGGACTTGGTACAGAGTCGGTCACCTGCAAACGGCAATACACAAAGTTCAAATGCATGTGTTAGGGTATTCCCACATCGATACGTACGCATGTCTCTGCCAATTCGATCTTGATTGACCTCAATAAGGGTTTTGTTCTCTAAAAATACATTTAGATGCAATTATTATATTTGCCTCAGTAATTCTGCCTCTATATATGGCTTAGTTAGGTTTTTTTGTAGTGACAAATGTCAATCAAGATGACTTATAGAGTCATATATAATTTCTATATCTAAGTTTTTTTGTAGTCTAATGATGGACTGAAAGAGATCTCGTCAATGTTGGTGAATAGATAGCCAACCAAAGAATTAGTAAGTGAAGGGAATGTTTTGGATATCTCCACTTAAAATGTGTAAGTGATATTGTAATAGTAATAGCTTATAAATATGAGTTTTGAAGTAATAACATTATGATTGAACTGGTGAGTGCAACAGTATGTGCTTCAATTATTTAAATTATTATAAAGCATAGATCAATTGATCAATTGTATGGACCTATATCAAACTATCTAATAAATAGTTTACTCTCAAAATTGTACACAAATAATTTAAACCTATTAATGTAGTAGGAAAGCAAGAATGAAATACGTGGGATGATAGCAAATGGACAAAATGAAATGTGACATGCATGGTTTGCGCCACCAATTTTGTTGGCTAATAAATATAAGTTAGAGCAATTTAAGAGCTAATTACTAGCTAGAAAGGGTTATCTGAGATTTTTTTTGGTGACAAAGGAGAAACTTTGTCTCCTACACAAAGTTGAATCCCCACCCTTGATCCCATCCCATCTTCCCTATTAAATAAATGAATATAAATTAATAATAAATTAAAGTGTATCCGGCGGTTATAGCAAGTCAATGATTTCAATTTATTTAAATTATTAATTTAATAAAATGTTTTAATTATCCCTCCCTTAAAATGCGGTAACAAAATATTTTCTCAATCCTCTTCCCCTATTTTATTTACACGTTCGGCTTCTTCTTCTTTATTTTTCGCTTGCATAACCAAACTACACAGTCGCCATTACTAGTTATTTTTAACATCCATTTTCTACCCCAATTCACGATGTTTGCAACCACAAACAAACTAGTTTTAGGGATCAGACATGCATTTGTGTTAAAAAAACATACTAGTGCTACGAGCATACAAGTATTGAATACATACAAGTATTGCTTGATTTATACAAACACATATCACGCTACCGATTCAAGTGTGAATGGAATTCATCATAGTCATATCAAATTTGTCCCATTTCAAAAACTGATCCATCTCACTGGTATTACACAATATAACAAATACTAAATCAATCACAGTATACACCGAACCACGTACCAATCATACCATCTAATTCAACGAGCCTCCATCAATCAGAAACAAGAAGCAAGTAAGACTGAAACTTGACAGAACCGACAAAGCCCCAGAACCTGAACCTATTCTACCACAATTCACAATGATTGCAACCATATACATACTCAAACATACTAGTACTAGGGATCGAACATGAATCTCTGTAAAAAGCATACTAGTATTCGAGCATACAAGTATTGAATATATACAAGTATTTGATTCATGTTCCAATAGCATCCCAATCCATCCATAATCTAACTAAAGAACAGTAAAACATCACAATCCATGAAAAAAAGTGCCTAACCAATGGCAAGAGCTGTGCTATATAATCAGAATTTCTCGAATTTGGTTGAGTTTCTTCGTCTGCGAGTGAATTTGGCTGCGACAATGATACAATCGGACGAGGGAAGAGTTAATGGGTTACTGGCGGAGAACGCGAATACCACTGGGAAACAGCTACGGCGACGCGGGTGGAGCGAACCAGAAGAACGACGACGGCTGCGGAGGGTGCGGTGGGCTGCGCCGGCGCTGAATGGGGGAAGAAGGATCGTTGAGTCGGGAACTCGAACCGGGTGCGTCCATTACTTAAAAAAAAAAACTTAAAATCATGTTTCCCTTAACAATGGTGGCTGGCCGCTTTTTAACTCCAGCAAGAAGATGACTATGGGAGGGAATTAGGGGAAGAGAATATTACAGAGCCTCATTTTAAGGAAGTGAGATAATTATAAAATATTAAAATAATCAATTACCATTAAATTAAGAAAAACAATTAATTAGTGCAGTGCTTAAGGGAATTGAGGAAAGAGAATTAACAAAAACTCTTTTAAATACAAGTATCTGGACCGTTAGATTAAAATCACATAGATCTAATGGCTGGGAATTAACTTTGTATGGGGGACAAAACCCAGCCTTTGTCACCCACCGCGCTCCGGGGTTATCTCATTCCACCCACTCCATGTCTTATCTCATTCCCTAATCTTAGTCATATAATAATGTCCCTTTTTCCCCAATTACCTTCTGGATAAGCCGGCCGACTTTCATTTGTTTCTCATCTAATTTGGATCATACTAGTGTCTCTACATAAGCAATGTAACAATACATATAAATTTTTTACAATATCTAAAAGTAATATAGTTTTATGTTAGCTGATCAATGATTTAGTTTTTGAAATAGTAGTTGCTAGATTAGACATATTCGTAGCGATGTGTAGTACAGTACGGTAGCGATTGTGGTAATAATGAGTACTGGATGGAAGAGGGGAAGACAATGACTATTATGGCCCTGTAGTGTGTAAATTGGTAAAAGAAGAAAGCTTCAAGTTCACTTACCATGCACGTAAAGGCAAAAACAATAATAAACCAGCCAGGTTTGTCCCTTTACCAGGAGGCACAAAGCAACCTAACCCCCTTACCTTACCTTCCTTCATATCTATCTATCTTTCCACTTATTGCTTGCACGGCCAATTAAGCACCTGAATTACTGAATCCCAGTCAACCCTAATATATAATTTCGAATTTTAATTAATTAATTCCCTCATGAAAACCCTCCATTTGTCCGGCGGTTAATTATGATTAACTCTGCCACTTCACAGAGGATGTTTCTGTCATTTGAAGCAATGCCAATTTCAGTTTTAATTTCAATTCCATGTCATTTTCCAAATAGGTTGTTTCTGTTGGTCCTATATGTTTCGTGTCGTCAGGGTAAAATGTTCTAGGTTCTAGTTTGATGGTTGTCTTGCATGCGGATATTTGGTACTAGATTATGAGTTAGGCGAATGGTGAGTAAGGAGGGAGATGTGTCGAGAGGTTGACAATTTTTTTTTTTGCATGCAAAGTTTGGTTAGGCGAATTACATATCGTGGTCCATTTAATAATGGAATTAGTCATCATGTTCAACTATAGGTACACTTGTGATTGATTATCATTTGTCTTTCATTCCAGTTTGTTTACCAAAGGCGACCGATCCATAAAGATTCTACCACATATCACATCATGCTAGTTTGGCTTCAGGGTATGTACGTATTTTATGTTTGGCTTCCTAACGTTTTTGTTCGACTAAAGGTTCTTCCAAAATCATCAGCATAATGGTTCACTCATAATCGACTTATAAAAGGTAATAATCATAATATTTTATCTTAAATTACTCGAATCTAAAAAATAATTGATAGTGACACATTTAATTCTTTTTTGACTAAGTAACAAATCATCAGAGTCTCTCTTACAAAATTTTACTTAGTATTAGGGTTTAAAAAAATCAGTACATCTATTATCATTAATATTTGTAATCCAACTTAACCAATATTTCAATTTTGATAGGTTTATGAATTTTTCAAGTACGAAAGAGATTGAGTGATACTGTATGTACAACTATGAGGGAAATCTAATATCAACACTTGTAAGGTTGAATTAGAGAGACACATAATAATATGTATATTTATATACTGCTCACGGAGACCAAATGAACAAGTCCATAAAAAGCACAAAACGACAAAATAGGGAATCATCAAAACTTAGGGTTGAAAACATGACACTGTCTGTCTGGCAGATTATAAAGATGGCGTGTTATTATGTTTTTTTTTTTTTTTTTTTTTTTTGTAATTTTGGTGTGAACTGTGAAACCTGGGAATGGAAGTAAAGCAAGATTCTCGGGACTGGTCAAACTAACCACAGTCTCCATTATTATTTCTTCTTAGTTACTTTTTTTTTACCTTGTTCCTTTCTCTGTTTTTTACTGTTTGAGAAGAAGAAAGGAAAAGTAGAAAACCCCACCTAGTGATCACGTGACGTTTGTAGAAAAAGTTACCGTGCATAGGGTAGAAAAATTAAGAAGAAAGCAACCTTTGAAGATTAAATAATAAAAAGTCAATATTGGCGTAATTTTATCTTAGCTACTACTGCTGTAATTGTATACTAGTGTGGGATTAATCTTGGTACGTAGTTAAGAAAGTGTAAATCTACAAATATATATAAGCATTTTAGCCTTTTTTTTCCTATTGCCACCTAGGATTTTTCATACCTCTCCTTAATTATAGGAAATTGGCCAATCAATCAATTTTATATGATTATATTTATTAGTGTTAAGGATGCAACATGTTGGTAGCTCCGGAACTTTCGGAGCAGATCCCTAGGGTTCCTGCGATCACCGCATCGAAACTCGCCCGCCCCCCTGATGCGCCGCTGACAGGCCTGAAAGGATTGGAGATCAATAACCTGCCGAGGAAGAGACCTAGAGAGGAAAGACCGGATCCGATTGGTCATCTCTCGGATGTGTCGATGGTCGATAACCCTACGCCTCCTCCTGCGGGGACTACTGAAAAGCCGATTGAGCCGACGGCTAAAGCTCAGCCTGCGAAATCATATAGTTCTGCTGCTGGAGCAGGCTCCTGGATCATGGAAGACGACGTCAGGAAGGTTTTTTCGACGTCCCTCCCCATGCAGGAGGATGGAAATAGTAACCCTAGATGCCCGAGGATTCGTTTCTCGGAGGAGGAGATTACTGAGTTTTACAAGCCTTGGTCAAAGGCTCTTGTTGTCAAAATCTTGGAGAAATCCTTTGCTTACCCTACTGTGAAGAGGCGGCTGGAGTTCCTCTGGGCCAAAGGAGGACGTATCCAAGTCTCCGATTTGTCACAAAACTTCTTCCTTGTCCGCTTCTCAGACGTTGAGGATTACCAACGTGCGGCTTTCAGAGGGCCATGGAAGATTTTTGAATATTACATAACTGTTGCGAGGTGGACGCCAGATTTTAATGAAGAAGAGCCAATCCAAACGATCCTGACATGGGTGAGACTCCCGAAGCTCCCGATCCACTTTTTCAATCAGACGGCAGTCACTCGTATTGGTAACCATATTGGGAGAACTGTTCGTTTGGACTTAGCAACGGAAGAGGGGGCCAGAGCAAGATATGCTAGGGTTTGTGTTGAGGTCGACCTCTCCAAACCTTTGCTTGGGAAATATATGATCGGGGATCGTGTTTACTTTGTGGAATATGAATGCCTTGAGAATATTTGTTATACTTGTGGGATGCACGGGCATAAGGTTGATACATGCCCCACCACAGCTGAACCAAGTCCAAACGATCCTTCTACCGAAAATGCTAAAGAGAGCGATCCTCATAAAGAGGAGGAGAGTGAGGCAGGGACTGGATGACAGTGAGCCGAAGACCAAGGAGAAAATCTAATAAACTACGGTCTGATGCTACGCCAGAGAAGGAGGCACAAGTTAATCAAATTGCTTATACAGGATCAAGATTTTCAACTCTTCAGCAAGAGGATAATCCTCAAAAGACCTCTCCAAAACAAGTTGAACCCTCTTGTTTCGGGTACGAAACCGGATGGGACAACGAGTGATCCGATCTTTTCGATGGTTGATCTCACGTCCAAGCTATTCGCCACGTCTAGCTCGAAGAAAGCGACTACCAAGAAGCCCCCTCTTAATGATATTACTAATAAGGCCGCGCCTCAGAAGAGCTCGTATTCTGGGGAAGAATTGGCTAAGATTATAGACCAAGATGGAATCGTTCAGGTTCCCGTGTCTTATGTTAACCCTACCTTTGAAACAAACCCGACAATGCAATTGGTCAATGCTGCATGTCGAGTTCCTAAGGAGAATAGCAAAACGAATCGAGCTACTCGTACCAAACAAGTTATTGTAGCCACGAAGGAAAAGCCTAAGACCAAATCATATGTGTCACGCGGGGCACAGAATAAGATTGAGCAGAAAGTTGGAAAGTCCCCGGTTCCGGAGCCGAACGGAGGAAGACCACCTGATAATTCTCAATAAGTGGATACTCCTCCCATACATTTTTCTTAATGATAGTGTTTTCTTGGAATTGCAGGGGTGCTGGGCACAAAGATTTTGTTCCGGCATTCAAGAATTATATGAGTCTGACTAAGCCGTCAGTTGCTATTATTCTGGAGCCTAGAATTAGCGGGTCCACCGCGTTGGAGGTCATTCGCTCTCTTGGATTTGACAGCTATATTGTTGAAGATGCCCAAGGGTTCGCGGGTGGAATTTGGGTGCTTTGGAACTCAAACTGTTTGGATATTACAGAAGTGGGTTGGTCTACTCAGGCTATCCATGTGGAGGTCAAATGGAGTGACCAGGTTAGTCTTCTCTCGGCTATCTATGCGAGGCCGAATGCAGCCAGCAAAGCTCTTTTATGGGATGAGCTTCGCTATTGGGCGGATGCTAGGTCTACTCCCTGGTGTATCGTGGGTGATTTTAATTGCATTGTGTCGGCCGATGAGAAGCAAGGGGGCGGCTTTTAATCCTTATTGGGCAGCGTCGTTCCGTGAATGCATCAGCGATTGTGGTTTTGTAGATCTGGGATTCTCAGGCCCACCTTTCACTTGGTTCAGAGGAGATACCAGAGAAAGACTTGATAGAGCTCTCGCTACTCCGGATTGGGTTGGAGGTTTTCCAGATTTCGGGGTGAAGCATCTATACCGGATTCGGTCAGATCATAGGCCTATTGTCATTTACTCGAAGGCTGTCCCCAATCCCAAAGTTGGGTTAAAGCCGTTTCGGTTCATTGCCCCTTGGTTAAACCACCCAGATTTTAATCGGGTGCTCTTCTCTTCGTGGTCGGCTACTTCTGGAGCTCCTCAAAATCTCAGGAAATTATCTTGTAATCTCCGGCATTGGAACAAGCATGTTTTTGACTGTATCCACCAGAGGAAGATGGTGCTTCAACAACACCTCACGGAGCTTGAGTCCTTTTCCGCCAGTTCGCCATCTCCGGAGATTAACGGACAGGTGGTTAAGTGCAGGAATGAGCTTGAGAATACGCTCTAGGATGAACATCTATTATGGATTCAGAAATCGAGGAATAATGCTATCTCATTTGGTGATCGGAATACACATTTTTTTCATACATCTACTCTCCGGCGTCGAGCAATGAATAAAATTATCCTACTCAGAGATAATCAAGGTGAATGGATTGATGATCCTCCGGCCCTCAAATCCCTCGCTATTACCTACTTCACAGAGCTGTTTGCAGATGATGGCATTGATGGTGTTAATCTTGGACACAGATTCATTAGACTCGACGATGCTGCAGCAGCTCATATTGGCCTGCCGCCGACCATGGAAGAGGTTAGATCGGCTATTTTTAGTATGGGGAAGCTCAAGGCTCCGGGAAAAGACGGGTTTCAACCGGTGTTCTTCCAACAATGTTGGGATTCGGTCGGAAATTCAGTCTTCCAGTTTGCTCTGAAATGCTTCTCTGATCCACAGTCGATCGGAGCTGTCAACGAAACCTTGATTGTTCTGATCCCAAAGGTTACTCATCCGGAATCAATGGGCCATTTCAGACCCATTAGCTTGTGTAATGTGCTCTATAAAACCATTACCAAGTGCCTGACTACTCGGCTTCGTCCGTTTATGAAGAGCTTGGTGGAGTCCAACCAAGCAAGCTTTGTGCCTGGCAGACATATATCAGATAACATTATTATTCTGCAAGAGATTATTCATTCCATGGAGCATGATAAGGGAAGGCATAAAAGGATGGTGATCAAGATTGATCTTATGAAAGCCTACGACAGAATTAGGTGGTCCTTCCTCGAAGGAACTCTCATGGCTACAGGGCTCCCTGCTGCGATCTATTAATTTGATCATGTGTTGTGTGAAAACAGCCAGATTCCAAGTACTATGGAACGGCGAGCTCACGGAGGCTTTCTCCCCAATCGTGGAATCAGACAGGGATGCCCCCTTTCCCCGTTCTTATTCACGTTATGTGTTGAGAGACTGAGTCATCTGATTAGTGAAGCTATAGAGGCTGGCGACTGGTGTCCGATTAAGCTGGTTCCAGATGGGCCACATATATCCCATCTGTTTTATGCGGATGACCTTATCCTCTGTGGTCAGGCTTCGATCAAGCAAGCTGAGACTATTGGTAAATGCCTTTCGCTGTTCTGTACTGCTTCGGGCTTGTAGGTAAACTATGGGAAATCTTCAATTTATTGCTCTAAGAACACGGACAGGAGAACTAGTCTGGATATAGCGAGACATCTCGGGGTTCCACTTACTCAAGACTTAGGTCGATATTTGGGTGTTCCAGTACTTCATGGACGAACGACCTCTAGCACCTACCAGTGTATTCTTGACAGGCTTGACAAGAAGCTCTCGGGGTGGAAGACCAAGGCCCTTTCCCTCGCAGGGCGTGTCACTCTTGCTCATTCAGCTTTGGAGGCTATACCAGCTTATTTTATGCAAACCTCAGTGCTCCCAATCAATACTTGTGAGGAGATTGATAAACGAATTAGGAATTTCGTTTGGGGATCGACAGATGCAGAAAGGAAAATACATCTGGTTAGCTGGGAGCAGATCTGCAAGCCCAAGAAGCGGGGTGGATTAGGGTTACGATTGGCTAGACACCTTAACACCGCCTACTTGGTTAAACTTGCTTTCATTTTCTTTCAGAAACCTGAGTTGTTATGGGTGCAGGTCTTACATACCAAATACTTTAGAGAGATTAATGGTGAGCTTAGGCAACGGAATCGAACATCCCAATCAGCTATTTGGAAAGGGATTACTCGATCTTGGAATATTATGTTGCAAGGGGCTCGGGCGAGTATTCGAAATGGGAACGAGACTGCATTTTGGACCAGTAGGTGGCTTGACTCGGGCATCAAGCTTATGGACCATGCCCATGGTATTGATAATAATTTTGACAGTCTTGCAGTGGTGAGTGACTTTGTCAATGAAGATGGTAGCTGGAATCTTACTCAGATTCGCCGATACCTAGACGAGGATATTGTGGCCGAGATTGTGGGTATGCTGCCGCCTTCTGCTGATCAAGAGGAGGATGATTGTGTTTGGGGTCTGGAGATTAACGGAAAATTCACTATTCGGACAGCCTATGATCTTGTGTATGATTCATCACATCAGGGAGCAGAAATAGACTGGAGTGCAATCTGGAAATGGCAAGGCCCTGCTAGGATTCAATCATTTCTTTGGCTCGTGGCTCATGGGAAGCTATTGACTAATCTGGAAAGGAAGCGGAGACATTTAACGAATGACAGCAGCTGTCCACGATGTGGCGTGACGGAGGAATCAATTTTACATGTTCTTGAGATTGCCGATTTGCTACTCAGGTCTGGGAAGCTCTTGGGGTTAATAGCTCGGACCCAACCCGATCTAGCACCTGTCACATAGATTGGTTCAAGAGTGTGTTGAAACATGATAAAAGTCGAGATCTGGGCATTACTTGCTGGTATTTGTGGAAAGCTAGAAACGAATTCATCTTTGCAAGGAAGGACCCTCCTGCTACTTCTCTGGTTAATCGCATCAAGGCCTGGATCTCTGCTGTTGCCTCTGCAATTGATCATCAGGAGCTGATTGGTAAGCCTAAGCCAAATCGAATGCGTACTGACATAGCTTGGGAGCCGGGAGAGGAAGGCTGGGTGGTCCTTAACACCGACGGTTCGGTCTTGTCTGAAACTAGCAAAGCGGCCGCCGGAGGCCTCATTCGTAACTCAGAAGGTCGGTGTTTGAAAGCCTTCTGCATCAATTTAGGCCGCTGCTCTATTATGAGAGCGGAGCTCAGGGGTCTTATCGAGGGACTGTTAATTGCTTGGGATATTGGTTACCGGAAGATCGTTGCCCGTGTCGATTCTCGGGCAATACTTTCTCTTGTGCAATCAGAGGCTCCTTGCACTCATCAACATGCAAGTGAGATTAACAAGCTTCGCAAGCTTCTCGAACGGGACTGGGTGGTTACTTTATCACACACATATAGAGAGGGGAATGCTGCAGCGGACTATCTGGCAAACTTGGGTCATTCCTATCCCCTGGGAAATCACCTGATTCCTCTTTCCGATTGTAACTTCAGTTATCTTCTTCGTCGTGATTGTATGGGCATTTCTGAGCCTAGACTTATTCCAGTTAATTAAGGCGCTCTAAGCGTACGTTTCCCACAAAAATAAAAAATAAAATCAATTTTATATGATTTAAATTTATTAAAAATATATTTTCAAATAAAGGAGATAATTTTTCAGTAATACAAGACTCGAACCCACAACCTCAAGGATAAAAGTATGTGCTTTACCAACTAAGCTAGACAAATTAATTTATAATTACATTAAAATATTAAATCACATTGCTCATATGTATTTCATTGTACAAATTGAAGCACATTTCACCCATTTCCCACCAATGTCATTCATTAGTTTTATGATAACCAATAGTTTATTGTAGAAATACACTACCAAGTTGAATAGATAGTAGAGTGAATGAAATTATGATAATAATTTATTCATATAGTTTATTCTGAGATGATGATACTTTTTTTAAATGGGCTCTGGGTTGTTTAATAATCAGGTTCGACGCCCTGTGTAGAATAATTAAATCATTATATTGGATAATGTATTTGCTCACATGAATTTTTAATATACATTTAGGATAACTAAGCCATTGATTAATTCCCTTTAAAAAAATCATTGATTAATGGTCAATGATTGATTTGCATAAAGCTTAAAAATTTATGAATATTTAAGAGAAGTATTTTTCAGTTAATATATCTATTGAGCTACAAAAAACTGAAGAAATAAAGTTTTACCTCAGTAACATCAATGGTGAGTGCAGTTATGAGCGTATACGAGTATGAGTTATGAGATCGTAAGTGAAACGGGTTACATGCCATTAAGTATTAACAAATTCAGAGTATCGATCGAGTTGTGTTCAGTTTGAATTGGGCGTATTCATTAAACATACATGCATTCATATAATATATGATCCTTATTTTCAAATTGTTTTACGTTTTAAAGGGTCAATTGAACTTTCACTTTTCATTATGTTTAACTATTCCTCAGTTTTTTATAGTGATAGTTTTTTAGTCTCCACTTTATTTGTTTGCATATGCTTTGAGAGAATTGCAATTTTATCTTCCATTTGTATTGAACTGAATTTTGTTGGTAAATTATTTGAAGGACTCCGAGTTTGGTAAGTCATAATTTCATTTGATCAAGGATTAAACTCCTAAAATTTTAAAATTTACGAATATTTAAGAGAATTATTTGTGATTTAAAATATGTATTGATCAAGAGTAAACTAAAGAAATAAGGTCATACCTTAGTAAGATCAATGGTGAGTGAGGCCACAAGTGTATAAGAGAGTCATGAGATCGTAAGTAAAGCGTGTTACATGTCATCAACTATTAACAAATTTGGATTATTGATTGAGTTGACTTAGTTTGAATTAGGCATATTCATTAAACTTAAATACATTCATATAACATTATCATTATTTTTAAATTATTTTAAGTTATAACAGGCAAATTGATGTTTCATTTTTATTACGTTTAACTATTCCTTAAAATATTTTTTTACAGTAATGGTTTATTTAGTCTCGAATTTATTTGTTTGCAAATGGATCAAGAAAGTTGTAATTTTTTTCCATTTGTCTTGAACTAAATTTTGTTGAGAAATTAATTGAATAATTCCAAGTTTGGTAAGTCATTAATTAATTTGATCAAGGATCAAACTGCATAAATCTTAAAAATTTATGAATATTAAAGAGAATTATTTTCAATTAATATATTTATTAGGCAAGACAAAATTGTACAAATAAACTTTGTACGTTAGTAAGATCAATGGTACAGAGTTCATGAGTGTACCATAAGTAAAATTGTCATTAACTATTAACAAATGAAGAGTATTGATCGAGTTGAGTTAGTTTGAATTGGGCATATGTATTAAACCTAAATACATTCATATAACATGATATTTATTTTCAAATTTTTTTAAGTATTAACGGGCCAATATAATCGAGGTTTCATTTTTCATTATGTTTAACAATTCCTCAAAATAATTTTTTAATAGTGATGGTTTATTTAATCTCGACTTTATTTGTTTGAAATGCTTCGAGAAAGTTACAATTTTATTTTTCATTTGTCTTGAAATGACCTTTGTTGGTAAATTATTTGAAGGACTCCAAGTTTGGTAAGTCATTAATTAATTTGATTAAGCTGCATAAATTATTAAAATTAATGGATATTTAAGAGAATTATTTTTTAATTAATAAATTTATAATACAGAGAAAACTAAGGAAATAAGATTCTACCTTAGTAAGATCAATGGTGGGTGAGGTCATTAGTGTATAAGAGTTTGAGTCATAGAATCGTAAGTAAAATGAGTTACATGACATTAACTATTAAAAAATTGAGAGTATTGATCGAGTTGAGTCAGTTTAAATTGGGCATATTCATTAAACCTAAATACATTCATATAAAATGATTCATATTTTAAAATTCTTTTAATATCTAACTGGCCAATTGATGTTTCATTTTTCATGATGTTCAACTATTCCAAAAAAATAATTTTTTTTTACGATGATTGATTCTTTAGTCTCGACTTTATTTGTTTGCAAATGTTTCGCGAGAGTTGCAATTTTGTTTTTCATTTTTATTGAATTGAATTTTTTTGGAAAATTATTTTGAAGTACTCGAAATTTGGAAAGTCAGTAATTAATTTGATCAGGGATCAACCTGCATAAAACATAAAAAATCATGAACATTTGACAGAATTTTTTTCAATTAATATATTTAATGATATAGAGAAAACTGAAGAAAAAGGTTGTATCTTACTAAGATCAATGGTGAGTGAGATCATGATGAAAGAGTATGAGTTATGGGATCGTAAGTAAAATGGGTTACATGTCATTAGTTATTAACAAATTTAAAGTATTGATCGAGTTGATTAGTTTGAATTAGACATATTCATTAAACCTAAATACATTCATATAACATGATCCTTATTTCCAAATTATTTTAAGTTTTAACAGGCCAATTGAGGTTCCAATTTTGTTTATGTTTAACTATTCCTCAAAAAAATTTATAGTGATGATTTCTTTAGCCTCAACTATTGTTTGCAAATATTTTGAGAAAATTGCATTTTTTCCATTTGTCTTAAATAGACTTATGTTGGGAGAGCATTTGAATTAATATTTGGTTTAGAGGACTTCACTAATTCGAAAAGTTTGTTTGAATAAAAAGTAAAATTTTAATGTATTTTTTCCATTTCAATGATCATAAATGAACCTATTTTATTTTAGTATGTAATTAAATTAATTACTGTCCTAACATATCCTATGATTAATCACAATATTCAAATTAAATAGTATATTTTTTGGGTGTGTATAAAGAATCATCTAGCTAATATATGAGTATTTAAAATTAGGGAGATATAATTTAAAACTCTCTCTTTAATAATAGGTTATTAACCTATCATATTATTTTGTTTCTTCTTATTTTAAATTATTCAAAAAATAAATTATTAATAAATAAAATTCCAAATAGTTTTTAAACATAATAAATTTTAGGAAAAAGTAAAATTCTTCATTTTAATTAGTTTAATTGAAATTATTAAAGTATATTTTAAAATAAAATGTGTGACTCACTTTTTAATTTTAGTTTATTTCTATATTTTCTACTTTAAACTGCTTAATTTCTCGCTATGTAATATGTTAACTATTTGACCCACTGAGTGTTCGTTTAATTTTAATCATTCAATTCAATTTTTTTGTTAATTTACAATTTATAAAAAATAATATTAAATTTATCATTATAAAATAATATTTTTTACTAATTATACTTAAAAAAATATAACATATCGGCCAACGGCTGAAACAATGCTAGTAAGTAGAAGTAAATAACTTGGAGTATACTCAAAACGTACGCTCGATCACGTGAGGGAGGAGAATGATAAGGGGGATTAGGATTACGAGGTGGTAGTAATTATGGAATGAAATAAAATAGCATATATTGCGTTAAGCAACATCCTCTGCACTGTCTCCTTCTCTTCATTATAAATTACATTTATATTTATATATAATAATAGTTTATACTTCACTTCCAAAATTTACTCACTCAGATTCTCTCTCTTTGGCTTATACAAACCAAAAAACACAAGTCCATTTTATAAGTCAGTTAGTAGATTCATCCAAATCCCGACAATGTGGAATGAAGTTGACATTGTTCCTACGTTTTGGCTTACAAATTATTATACAGTTAACTTGTACAATAGCTTCCAGTTATTTTTATCATTGGCTCTAAGTTCGGCCGAGGTAAGAAAATATTTTAAGGGATAAAGGTATTTTGTTCTCTTGACTTACCATGTTAACAAACAGGTTTTTATATTATGAAATGCTCATTCTTTCATTTCTTACTTTTGTTAATCTGACAGTTACTTCATTTTGTAAAAAAAAAATCAATCTTTTATGGAGGAACATGTCATGTTAAAATGAGGTACTGCCAAAGGTTTAAGGATTGTCAAAAGATTAAGAGTGATTATGGAGGCACACCGTATGTGCCTTTAAAAGGCATTTGACTGCCTAGAGTTTTAAAGGCAGATAGCTTAAGTGCCACCAATGCTCCTGTCGCTAAAGGTCTTTTGAGGCAAATACGGTGGCACATATTATCTGCCACTAATGGAAGAATCAGTGACAGATATAATTGTTGGTAATTGCAACTTTAAACAACTCTTATTCAATCATCTTAGCCACCTTTTAGAGGCACTTATTTTTGTTGATGAATTTTTTTTTAGAGGCAGATATATATGCTTTTAAAAAGAATTTATTCCAACCAGGATATTTTTCTCTATTTGACTCTTTCACTATTTACATATATTATTTACTACTCTTCTACTATCTATGGATTTGAACCTGGGTGGTTCAAGGAAATTTGTTATTAAGTTCTTAGTTCTTACCATTTGGTTAAAGAGCACTTACTGATGTTTTCTGCGCAGTTTTTAAATATGAATTATAAAACTCGATGATATGGAGAAACTATGCCAAGAAAAAAATTCAAAATTGAAAACTGAACAAAAATTCTTACTCATTATTAGAAAAGAAAATTGTTAGAGTTTATTATATATCATTTTAATTATATATTATCTAACGTTTATCTATACAAAATAGTACAGAGTTTACAAGTTATCTACCTTTAAAATTTTTACAAGTTATTTAGCTCTAAGCTAATCATACAACATATAGAGGCAATTATAAATTTTCTGCCTTTAAAAAAATTAATCATACAACCTATAGGGGCAATTATAAATTATCTGCCTCTAAAAAAGTTATTTGTATAAGACAAAAGACTTATAGAGGTAATTATAAATTATCTGCCACTAAAGAAATTTTTCGTATAACTTGTAGAGGCAGTTATAAATTATCTGCCTCTAAAGGAATTTTTCGTATAACTTATAGAGGCAGATATAAATTATCTGCCTCTAAAATATTTAATCCTACAACTTATAGATGCAATTATGAATTATTTGCCTCTAAAACTATAAAATAATATTTATTAAACTTAAAATAAATAAATAAAATACAATTAGAGGCATATATTTGCATCTATAGAGGCACATATAGTATTTGTTCTTTAAAAGTATGTTTAGAGGCCAATATATTATGCGCCTCCGTAGCCCGGTTATGTTGTAGTGATAATATATAGATAGGTATATTAGGTAACATTTGCGGTGAATATATACCATATTTAATAATCACACATGTGGTTATTTATTATTGATGACATGTAATGCTCTTTCGTTAGAAGTTAACAACGATTGAATTTTCATAGAAAATATCGGGACGAAATTAAATTGTTAATAAGGTGAGAAAAAAAAAACTGTTTGTATCTCGTGCTACGTTAGCCATAGTCCATAGAATAATAACTAGTTGAAGAAGTAACAGTCGTTGAATGTACACAATTCCAACTTAACTCCTAAGTTTAGGAAAATATCACTTGGCCCAATGATCATGATGTGTACTTTGCTTTTACAATCAAACTCTCTACCAATTTAAGTTCCCCAATCCCCAAACTTCCCTAAACTTCACTCTACCTATAGCTATGGAGTTTGTACATGAAGCTAACTACTACGTAATACTTCAACTTACTCCCTCGTTTTTAGGTTAGCTTTTAATTTCTATTATTTTGGATTTTAATTTGGTAGATATATGGATTGATGAGAATGAATACAAACATGTGTTGAAGCAACCACTCCACCCTCTCCCTTTAATATGCACCTAACTCTCTAAAGGCCTACGTACCAAAAGTTAGTCATGACCACAACTCATTAAGATATTCATTACTTTGCTAATTAGGCAAGGAAATAAGGCTGATAATTAGGGGCCACTTTTAGGATTGACAACAGTTTGGTTTCGGTTCGGATAGTTGATATCCGTTTTGTATCCATTATAAGTTTGGGTTCGGGTAATAACACCCCTAAATAGGTTTTCGGATAGTAAAGTTCATACCGTCGATTGAAAACCTATTTAGGGTGATTATTCCATTCCACGGTTAAAACATATTACACATAATTACTTTAAGTCTAATTTTGAAGAGGTAACAACTGGTTTGTGGGTCACTTTCCATCCTTAATTGATACATTTTCGTTGGTTCATGATATACACATCATTTACATTGACCCTTATGTAAATAATTGAAATACATCTAAATGGTGTCAACAAAGTCTTTCCTTATGATGCTCTAAATTAAAGAAGAGTGTCAAACATGTGATTAATTAATAATCTTCTATTGTGAAAAAACAAGACATCATAATCTTTGAGATATTAAACGATTATCTACAAGCATAAATTAAAAAAAAAAAAAACACACACACACACACATATAATTATTGAGATGATAGAGAAGTTGGAATGGAATTAATAAAGGGGCCAGGAAAGTAGAGGGAAAATCTTATCATCAGACATGCAATGCAAATATCGATCAATGGATTTTGTACTCCAATATTCCAACGTGTCTCTGTGGTTCACAACCCACCAAGTCTCTCTCTTTACTTCCCCATGCATAGAAATACAAGAATTTGTGTGTCATTACTTTCGCAACATTCTCCTCCAATGAAATGTTGCATCTTATTATGTTATTTTGGCTAGATATTGTTTTCATTTTGGTTTAAAATTCTACAATTCATTATCAGAACGATCCTCAGAATCTCAACACACACATTTTGCGGTTACAAATTGGCTTTCTTCCTTATCTTTTCATGGCATATCTTCTGTCTTTTCTCCATAAAGAAATTGCAATGCGAAATTTTGCAAAAAAAAAAAACATTTAGGCTATGTTCACTATCAATTTTTTTTTTTGAAATTTCAAAATCCAATTATTTAATTTAAAATTATACCTGAAATTCTGTTTCAGTACTAAATTACAAAATTGAATTTCAAAATTTAAATTAAAATTTCGGCCAATTATGAAAGTGGGAAAAAGTCAATTCCTAAAATTTTACAATTCTCATTATATAATTCGGCGACCGGGATTTCTGTATAGAAGGGGTGATAAGTGTGCCACATTTCAAACCACACCTCCAACAACCCAAATCCAAATTATAAACATTAAAAATCCAAGGAATCCAAACAATCTTAACAACTACCTACTTGCTGATTTTGCTCATTTCCGTTGCCTTATATAAACATCACCAGGCCTCCATCTACGATCTGCTACTTCATTAGTCCTCAGTGATAGTTATAACTCCAGATTAGCTCTCTATCAGGTAATCAACACAACTCCGTCTCCGCTTTCTTTCTGTTTGAAGCTATGTGTTTTGGTTTCATACCAAGAGCCTCTGAAAGCGATGTTGGACTCATTACTTCCACTGATTTCCAGATAGCATTTGATTTGGAGCTGTGCGTGATCTTCAACTCCCAAGCCAATTCATTCTCAGTAACGAACAAGGTGCATACCTAACTATCTTGAGCTTATTGACTCATCTCCAGTTTTCACCATAGTTGGCATGTTGTCATGGTTTCTATTCTGTCTCTTATCTTCTCCTACTACATACATTAGGATAATACGATCAAGCTACAACAATATCCCGTATTAAAACACCTCCTCTCTCAGACCAAAACACTACTTGCAAACCATATAACTTCCATCAACATTCCCAGTGAGATTAATAATGTGCCACACCAGAAAAAAACTAAACCACATTAACCCTTTTATACTAAAAATCAAACAACTCAAATGAATCAGAGCAGTCTGCAAGATCAAGAGTAGCAGCAATCCCAGATAATAGGTACAGTGAAGTAGGTAGTAGAGATCACAACTGAATCATCAACCACGTCAAAAACAAACTTGAACAAACACCTAAGCTTCAATCAATGACAATACCTTATTGAGTATTCTAGGATCTCGATTCACATTTTCCTCCTTCTTCCCATTCTGTTTATCTGCCTAGCTACCCTTAGCTTTGTATTCTCCATTCTTTCTAACCTTCTCTGTAATCCTAAATTACTCCTTGCACACAATAAAAAATTCCCATAAACATTCATAGTGAGAAAACAAATCAGTAAGAATCCTCATATTTAAACAACACCCAAGCTTCAATCAGTACAACCCAATTCCTAATACTCATATTTCACAACAAAGAAACATCAACTACTCATCAGAAAATCAGCCATTCCTCATGCTCATATTTCACACTGACTCGATGTTCAATCTCCTAGCTGATTTGAGGTTCATTTGTTCATCAACGAACTAATTCTACAGTAGAGTTACTAGAACAGATCATCTTTCCATATTTATAATCGAATTGAATCACTGATCTTTACCGCGCCCCCATACATCATCATTCAAACCGTAGTCATCAGCTCATATACCCCTCACGATCCAAAACACACACAAACCCATTCATAATTAAGAACACGCACCTTGTACGAAACCGTGAGCCTCTTATCCGGCTACAGACAACAATCCTATGTTGCTGCAGCATCGAAACAATTTCATCCTCGATACACAGTTGGATATCCTTACTCTTTCCCTCCTCTTTGATTTCGCTAGCACACTGTTCCGATTTGCTCATTAGGCTCCATATACTCTCCCTTAAGCACCGACAGTGCCACACCGCCGCTTCCCCGCCACCGGATTCATCTCAAAATAGGTTAGAAGATGATGAAAGGATGGAGAAATGTTTTTGCCAACTTAAAACAGAGAAAAGTCGAAGGGGATTGCAATCCAGAAGTCTCCCTCTTTATCTTCTCATTCCCTCAGCCAATTTCCCTATATACAATATGAAGTTTACACGTCATGAAAGATGGTAAGAAAGATCAACACGTGTATTTGTTTTAAAGAAACTCCACACATGTATCATTAATGCATAAGGCTGGAAAATTAATAGCAATGAATAAGTTTTTTATGGAAAATTAATAAGATGGCATAAGGTTAATGCATATGGTTTTTGTTAATATTATGTGATTTTTTTGCATTAACTCATTCCTTCTGGGTTAATGCATGATGTTGAAAATTAATAAGATTGTTGCGTTTAGTTATATATAGTATGGATTATGGGTCGCAACAACCCGACGACTGTGTGGTGATTGGTGGAAATGAGGTGTGGCCGGAAGCGATTGAAAGTTTTCTGCTTGACACGATGATAGAAGCGAAGAACAATGGGTATCGTGTCAAGACTACCTTCTCGAAAACTGGATGGTTGAAAATTAAAAATGCATTGAAGGACAAGTTCAACAAGGTCTACAAAGAGAGTCAGTTGTTCAACAAATATGGTCAGTTGAGGATTACATACAATAGATTCAAAGCACTATTGTCGCATACGGGGATGGGTTATAATGCTTCAACTGGTCTGGTGATGGCAGACGAAGAAGTGTGGGCGTTGGCAACTAAGGTATGTTAATCTTTGTACGCCTCTTTCCATTCAATACAACACTATTTGTGAGCAATCACCTAATTGGCCATTGTTTTACCCTAGGCTGGATGCAAAGATGTAACTAAATTTAAGAAGAAAGGATGTCCAGAGTATCCTAAATTGTGTTTGGTGTTTGGGGACACTTCTGCCACTGGAGCGTTTGCGAAGACGTCCAGCCATCCCCTAACTGATGATGGCCATGAAGACGATGTTCATGGAGTAAAACAGAATGAAGTGAATGAGGAAGGTTCAGGAGATTCTGATGACGTCACAGAAGTTTGTAAAACAAGTGAAGGGAAGATGAAGCGCAAAGTAGTTGCAGAAGCTAGAAAGAAACCGAAGACTGCAGAATATGGTGCTATTAGACACACATTGGATGCCATAGCCCAACAATCCAAGAGGAAAAATGATTTATTAGAACGCAAATTAGAGTCTGCAGAATCTGCTGCTCAAAACATGATCGAGGCCACATCTAAGCTTCATAGATCACAGAGCTTACTTGACTGCATGACTTTGTTGCAGGATATGGAGATTGAAGATGTTGAATTTACAAAGGCACTAGGAATATTGCAAGCTACTACAAATTTCCGTCACTGCTTCCTAAAAATGAATGAGAAAAGGAGATTGGGTTGGGTTAGAAATTTGGATAGTTTTAAGGGTGACTGAGAGTACCCTTGCGTAGTAGTACCAGTTTGTTGGGAGTAGCATTTTATTTCCTTGAACTTAAATATCTTCATTTCATTATTATTATATTTCATGTTTGCTTAGAACGCTATACATTATTTATTATTGGTATTTATTATTTGAAATTTTGTCATGATATAGGGATAATGGAGCGGTTGTATGATTCTGATAGCGATGATGACTTCGACACAGATAGTGATGATGAAAAATGCATGTTGTTATTGTTGCATATGGAGTCCAAGAAGAAGAAGGAGCGGATGCCTTGTCGAACTTCAATAAGACAGGGACATGAATGGGTTCGAGAGCTACTACATGACCATCTTGGAAGAATTTATGACAAACTACGAATGGAGAGACATATTTTTGTGCATCTGTGTGAGGAATTAAAAAAGCATGGGTTACAACACTCAAAGAATATCACAGTTGAAGAGCAAGTTGTTATGTTTGTGATGATCCTTGCTCACTCCAACAGCGCCCGGGATAATGCTGAAGATTTTCAACATTCAACTGCAACCGTTTCCAAATATTTTGGAATTGTCTTAAAAGCTGTCATTAGCTTGTCACGTGTGGTTATTGTTCCACCCAACATGAGTGAGGTACCCCCTCAAATATTGAATGACCCCAAGTACCATCCATACTTCAAGGTAAATATCCAATCTTATTCTCAGTGTCTATGTTAACGTGTCTACTTATGATGTTTTGTTTTGCTGAATGGTGATTTTCTCGTAGGACTGTGTTGGTGCAATAGATGGAGTACACGTTGATGCTATAATTCCTACTAGTCAACAATTACCTTTTCGTGGACGAAAAGGAAACACAACTCAAAATGTTTTGTGTGTTTGCTCCTTCGACATGCGTTTTACTTATGTTGTGGCGGGTTGGGAGGGTTCCGCACATGACGCTAGAATATTATCGAGTACGGCAACTGATAGCAACAACCAGTTTCCAATGCCTCCATTAGGTATGATTGCATGCAATCACTATAATACTACGTTCGTAATATTTAATTTCGTTTAAAGTTACTTATTACTCTGTTGGTATTATTAGGTAAATATTACGTTGTGGATTCTGGATTTGCAAACGCACCTGGGTTTCTGGCCCCGTTTCGAGGCTACACGGCTCATTTCCAGGAGCTTAGACGTCGAGGTGGACCCAAAGGTCGTGAAGAAAATTTCAACTACAGACATTCTAGTCTACGCAATGTCATCGAAAGGTGTTTTGGGGTTTTGAAGAAAAGATGGTCAATCTTGAAAGGGATGTGCAGTTATAGCTTCGACAAACAAACAGACATTGTTATAGCATGTTGTGCGCTTCACAATTTTATTCGGATGCATGCGCAACAGGACTCCCTATTTGCTGAATTTGAAGACTGTGATGTCCAAGGCGAAACGAGTGAAACATTGCCACGTACAGAATTTAACACGTCTTCGACACAGGTGCGAGAAATGGCTACGAAGCGTGACGCTATTGCAGTCAGTTGTGGAGGGCTTGTAATGCTAGAAATTAATCAAGTTTAGACGAGTATTGTGTGATTCACAGAATTCTAGAAGTATATTTAATTTGTGAGGCACATTGACTAATGAACACAATTATAAATTTTGAATTTAATAATTTGAAATGTTACATAATAACTAGTAAACGGAATTTCAATTTTGAATTCCAATTATCTAAAATTATATAATTATGTTAATTTTATAATTTTAGATAATTGTTAGTGAACATAGCCTTAATGAGTTGGTGAAATTTGGCATTAGCATACTTGGCAAGATCTTTTACTTGGAAAAATTAAGGCTGATATTTTATGAGGTTTCATTTGCATGGAATGCTTTTTAGAGGCACATACGGTCAGTGCCGGAGCCAGAAAATTTGCCAAGGGGGTGCTCTTTAGAAAATCAAACCAAAAAATATTGTATACAAAATATTGTTCTTTTTTAATCAAATAATATTTTTATAATATTATATTACAAATTCTTATCATAAAGTTAGAGTCTAACACAACTTAATTTCAACGAATTAATAAGATATTATGGAATACATTATTTGAATATAGTGGCTGAGCCAAAACTCAAGTAGGCAGCGGTCCGATACAAAAACTATATATTACAACATTTAAGTTTCTAAAAAATTTCTTCTATGGTTTAAACATTTAGACTATAAATTTGACAATGAAATTGATTGAATTCAAGAATAAGTCAATTAGTTTAGTGAAAATTTTGAAATTATTGTATAATTATAAACAAGGGGTTTTTTTTTATAAGAAAATACTCAGTGTATTCTTTCTCAATGGGGAAACACCTTACAATACAATTACAAAGAGAGTTGGAAGCTAATTGTAAGGGAGAGAATCGTTCTTCGCTGCCTTGGCCATTGAGTCCGCGATTGTATTAAGACGTCTAATGATTCAATCAAGGAACTATAATGAATAAATTAACATGTAATTGACATACATTCTTGTCTTGTTTATATTAGGGGTGGAGAATTATTTGAGAGCTATATTTTGATTAATGAAGGAAGATTGGAAAATTCGAAGACAGATAGTGCTGAGTTAGTGAGGTTGGATTCACAATTGATTAGTATTGGAAAAGAGAGTACATATCTATAAAGTAATTATAAACTATAAAGTATGTTTTGTAGTTAGGTGGTAACTGGTAAATAGTTTAAGTACTTGAGTGCATGATAGTGAGATTGATATGTGAAATTGGGTTTCATGAAACAAATGGAAAAGTTAAGGGGGGTGCAACGCACCCCACGTTTGAACGTGGCTTCGCCACTGCATATGGTGTGCCTGCGTAGCCAGGTTATGTTGTAGTGGTGGTTACCGAAATTTGAAACAGAGAATTCTCGATTTTGAAAGCTCTAATTTCATGACATAAATATTTGCATACAGATTATAATTCAAGTTGGTGGGAAGAATTTATATTAATTTTTATAGTATTCAGTAGATATATTATATTTCCCCAGCCACACAAAAAAAGGATATATTATTTTTCCCTTCATTCCTAATATACTTAAGTATAGTGTGGACCGTTTTATGTATAGGAGTGGAGCCTTAAAAATCATTACATAGATGCGAAGATATTTATTTATGCAAAAACATACCTAGATATTATTTTTAGATATTCCCTCGAAAAAAAATATATATATTATTTTTAGATATTGTATAGATATTTTATAAGATGTAGAATATAGAAATTGTAGAATCTCATTTCTAAGAGTTATAATAGTTTTTTTTTTTGGATAAATTATAGTAGTTATAATAGATTAATTTCACATTTAGTACGTCAAACCAGGATATCAACTCATATCTAAAAGATGAAAAAATAAATTAAACAGATAGAGACAAGGAATAAAATACTAATTCAAGCAAAATGTAAACAATTAAATAAAATTCAATTCGAATAAAAGACTAAAATAAATTGTTAACATATATGGGTTCCGTATAGGTTCAATATTGAACATATATTGAACATGTACAACACTAAACCTATATTGTACATGTACGAAACCTATACAGGTTAACAGAAACAACCAAAATAGCCTTACAAAAATCAAAACAACCAGATTTAACGGATTAAAACATAAATTAATATAGTACATCCATCAGACATCATAATCCGAATATGAGAATTTTCTTCTGTGGAGACTTGAGTTGTAATTCTAGATGCCTTGACATAGTGAAAATCAGCCGATCAATATCATTCATTCATAACATTCAACTTCGATTGCGTCTTTGACATTTGGTATCCAACCAGTTTGGTCCATGCTTATAATTTCTACGGCGTGGCCTGATGATGGAAATCAAGCTATATGCCAGCAAAGCAAGGAGGAATGCACCGTGGCAGCCACGTGTCAAACTGAGGAGATAGCTGTTCATCACATACTCACTAGAGAGGCAACAAACTCTCCATCAGTTCCAACAAACTTCTGTGTAATCCAGCCAACGGTTACAATCTTACAATAATATATTTGTTAACAACCATCCATTCAGAATCCTCTCCCAACAATTCGAGTTATTGGGATGCAATGGTTCGTCTTTGATGACCGAAAAGTCTTGGCATCGAATCTCGGCAGGATGCAATATAACAACTTATCTTGTTAGACAAAGATCCATTCAAAATTCTCTCTCAACAACTCGAGTTATTGGGATGCAACGAAAAATTCACATGCCTCGAGGATAATTTTAAAATTGTACTAAAGGATTCTATCACATATATCAAAATAATTGGATACAAATCTTCATTTAGATTTTTTTTACCACTGTAATTTCAATTATATATAAATTAGTTCCGAGTTCCAAGTAATTATAACCGGTAGTCGGTTGAGAAGCTAGGTATATAAATAGGGCCACAATTTCATGCACGTAACTCAAAACGTAGAACAGATCACGTAAAGTTAAAGAGTTCTGTTTAAATGGTGACGAGGATGCAATGCAATGCATGTGTATAAACTTGTCATGGCTCCAATTTGCCACATAACCCGCCACGTGAATTCCTTCATTTTCGAGTTTACGCTTTGATCCCATACGTCCCTACTCTAACCACCCTACGTGTATCCATTGACTGGAAAATCCAGTCAACCATCTCACCAAAACCCTCTACAAAATTTTCACCATACTAGTAATTTTTTCAGATTTAGCCTTATGCGTATTATAATTTAACGAAATGACCAAGTCGTGTCGAATTCGTCCTTGCAAGCAATCCTGGTTACTAATGAATTATTACTCGTGCATGCACAATCCAGGACTATAGTTTTGAGTAGCCACATCATATATATATCCTCGTATCTGTAGCAGTTTGAAATCAAATTCTTTCTTCTTCTTCCAAAAAATATATTTAAATTAGCCCATTATTGCAAACTAATCATAAGGTTTCACGTGTACGTGGCTTTTGCCTTTCTGCATGTACTCATAATATCTACCCCTGGCCTGTAATGTAATCGTATTATTTTATATATTATTTCCCCCAAAAAAAAATACATAATTTCAGCTTTTTCTTCCTTTTTTATAATTGCCTTCTTTCACAAACCACCTGCGGCTATGGAATGAATAATTGAATATTCTCTTCTTCACCGCCGCATGCAACCCCTTTTGGAAATTAAAATGTTTGGCTTTGCTTTGTTACTTTCCAATGGCTTGTTTTATTTACACCTGTATACCTTAGCCGAATAATGATCTGAAAGATCTATCCACCCATTCATGCAAACCTGCCACGTGGCACCTAGATAATGCTGCATAATCCATTTGTGTTCGACAGTTGGATGGATTCTGATCATCCCTTCCAAATATACATCCTACATTTCTAACGAACTTCGTATTGACTTCATTCAATCTCTTACCTTTCACGTGTTGTGTGTCTAATATACCGAAATCATTGTATTTCAATAATTCGAGTTATTATAATTACTTTATATAATATTACTTAACAGGTCCTTTAATCAAAATCTTTTTTTTTTCATTGTTTCATTATGATTTGTGCAAGTGAATTGTTAGATTGCGGATAATAAAAATTTAATTTCAAAATATTCAAAAATATTTAGCTTTAAAATTGTTTTAGATTGATAGTTTGCCTTAACAGATGGAGGTGATCATGTCGCCTAGCTGGACTCTGAATCACCTCGTATAAAAAAGTGTGAGGGTAGTAGTGAGTTCCTAAGTGATTTTTTTATGAATGGTGTAAATCTATTAATATCAAAAAAAACGTCCAATGATCTGTAGAGTTTCCTGAGCGATTATCAAGGGTAGAATGGGTAGTGTATGTGTGTAAGTAAATATACTGATGAAATGTTCCCTGCCAAAAGTGTTTGTCCGTCTTTAATGAGGTCATTGCGGTATTTAATAGTCATGTTGTTTGTGAATGTGGCCCCTTCTGATTAGCTTCACTCAGTCTCTTGAATAAGCCATGTCACCTTAGTGTGATCGAACAAACCTAGACGATTAGAGTTTTATGGGTGGTTCCTTTTTGCTCTTTGTTAGGTTTTGGAGTATCTGAAGCAATTGCTTCTAGGCGGTGTTAACGAATCGTTGAATTCGAGGTCTACTCATTGTCATAGTCGCTTGTGGACCACTTTCTTGAGTCCATCTTGTAGATGAGCTCGCTTTCCTATCGCCTCAGTGAACCTATCAATTGCCTCCAAATCTGTTGGCTGGCTATGTTAGGGAGTAGACTTCTAAAACCCTTTCATCACCTGAATGAAGTCTATCAAATAATGTAGAAAATATTTGAATTTCAATGACTCAAGTGATTAAAAGAATTTTTATAACTAATTAACACCGTTCATTTATCCATCAACATCTCGTAATATTCTATGTAGAGGCACTTAGTAAGTTTTATGTAGGGTTTTGTTAGTTATGATCAGTTTGTTACTTTATTTGAATGTTATAGATGTAGCATGCAAGTAAGCCAGATCGAAATCATTCCCATCATGATCACAAATTAGTATCATATAATTATAGAAAATTCTGCACGTAAAGGACGAATATGATGTTTCTCTATCATGTGTGTGGGTTTTTAATTAAATGAGATATTATTACAGGCGAATGTGGCTGTTTAATTTTAATTAACATGTAGATAGTTTTTTTATTAACTTAAGAAACCATAAATAGAGAGAATGGTCACATCTTTGACTAAATGATTAATCAAAAGGAGAATATGTATAACAAGTTATATACTCGATGATTATAGTAAAATATGTCAAATTACAGTTTATCCTAGTGGTTAGGGTAAACTTTTGTAAGCATATAAATTAAATAGACATTCTTTCATTTGTACAAAACACACAAAAACAAAATAGCCTCCAGTAATAAGAGCTCAACATTTCCGTGGAGTAAATTGTTTTGATCAAACCACGTAAATCTAACGTTTTATCTCGATTACTCATTTTATCATTTTACTCCTTGCTATTTGTCAAGCAGTATATTAAACTCAAATAAGGATTTCTAGAGATTAGTACTCGACCATCATTCGAGTCAAAAAGTTTCAAGATTATAAATTTTGTCATATTATTTGGCCACTTGTTTTTTTAAAATTTTATTGTGTAATATCCTTCAAATTATATAAAATTCAAGTAAACACATCAATATCGAGTTATTAACTTATTATGAATAATAGGAAAAAGGGTGCCGGCGAAAATGCCATTGGACCACACGTCGGTAGGGCATAGCCACGAAGAAGAAGAACCCAACTTTCCGGCAAAGTGCCGTTTGGCTTTTGCTTTCATAGCAATTTGTAGACTTTGCCAGGCAGCTACCTTAGCTTGCCAACCACCATACGGTGCCGTCTGTCCTTTCCCTAAAACAAATACGAAATTTCATATGTGGGTCCCACTATCCACGTCGGATGTGATTAATGCTATAGTAATGTGGTGTGGTCGGGTGGAAACCAAACAGGTGGGCCCTTTATTCTAGGCTTTTCACATGAGTGGTCCACGTCATCCTCTTTGGATATCCATATCCTCCTCCTCATCCCTCAATTTATCAACAACAACAAAATCTTCAAAATTGGGCAACTTTGAAACCAATCTAATCTTGTGGTGTCAAAATTGTACTTAATTTGTGATGATGATGATGATAGAACATTCTATTCAATCCTATCGAAAAGGACTTATACTCGAATTTCTAAATTTTGAACTATTAACATTTAAAATTTATAATTAGAATTGAAATGTCACAATGAAAATGTGGTGGACCTATAAAAAACTCATAAATTTTTTAATTGGAACCGAGTTATGATTTTTTTTCTTTCATAAAAAACATATAAAGCATATTGATCCGCCGGTTGGACTGGTAGACTAATAGATTGGTTCAATTGGAGGTTGAGCATTGTTTGATGCGTCTTGGAATCCTCGAGGTGGTTACTTGCAAGGCGTATGACAAGGGCGTTAGATGGTGTGTGAGTGTACGTGGGGTGAAAGCGTATATTGAGCAGGTAATATAGGTATCGGGGGTAAGCTCTTTAGTGAGAGGCGGAAGTCCACAGTCTTTAGCGTGCATGTGGTCTTAATGTGTGTCTTGTCCTTCATTGAATGGATGACCTACTATTTATAAGGTCTTTGTGGCATGGGTACTCCATCCTCGTGTCCTTCTCCTAGTGGACCGATGGTGAGACGTCATCTGGAACCTCCGATTGGGCCCCTGCTAGCGTGGTGGAGTTGGTGGCTGAGTGATAGGACGGACCATGCCACTGAGGTGATGTCTGAGCGCCCCCTGGCATACCTCTGGTGTAATTTTTTTTAGTTCTCTAGTGTAATTCAATATAAATTTCATTTTTAAGTATCACCTCCGTGCCCAATATATACATATATTTGTCGATATAGGTAGGACATAAATCATAATATATTGCATTAAATGAGATAATTGTTCTGTCTCAATTTTGTCATATGTGTAACGTATTATATAAAGATTTCGCTACGTTACATAAGAAAGCATAAGAGTTTATTTTTATTATTTAGAATAGTACCTAGTTACAGATTCCTTAAAATGCTGACCAAATCTAGAGCGGTTGA
>CM068300.1:60026584-60397573 GCA_034768395.1 Linum lewisii
ATGATATCCGAGGAGTAAAAATTTCGGTTCCCAAATTCCAAGGGAAATCAAACCCGGATGCATATCTCGATTGGGAGAGGGCGATGGAATTCTTCTTTCAATGCCATCAATTTTCTGATCGCAAGAAGGTAACCCTTGCTGTTGTAGAATTTACTGACTACGCTTCTGTTTGGTGGAGTCAGCAAGTTAGACAAAGGGAGCGCGAAGGGAAGAGGCCTATTGGAACATGGGAGGATGTGAAACGTGTCATGAGAAGGAAGTATGTTCTAGCTTCTTATTGCCGAGATTTACACACTAAGTTACAAGCTTTAAAGCAAGGTGGTATGATGTTGAAGACTACCATAAGGAGATCGAGATGATAGTGTCTCGATTGGATCTAATTGAAGATGAGGATGCCAAGATTGCACGTTTCCTAGGAGGCTTACAGAGGGAAATCGCCTATCAAGTCAACTTGCAGAATTTCATCGACTATGATGAATTGGTGCGACTAGCAATACGAGTGGAGAAGCAACTCAAACTTGGCACTGGACGGAGATTCAATACGCCAACCACTACCACACCATCATGGAAGACGAATACCATGAAGAAAGAGGAAGGCACCTCGGGAGGCTTTAACAAACCTAAAACCACTCAAGGTACCTCAAATCCTAAATCTGGTTCTTCAAATACTACTAATCGGCCGAGTGGAATTCTTTGTTTCAAATGTCAAGGGCGTGGACATATGGCTAGGGACTGCCCTAATAAAGCCACCATGGTGATCCGAAATGGAGAGGTGTTCACGGATGATGAGGACGACAAGGAGGAGTTCCAAGGAGGTGAAATCAAAGAGGAGGAATCGGAGGAAGAGGAAGAAAAGGTTCCAGAAGGTTTGGTCAAGTTCAATAGAGTGGCCATTCGAGCATTGAGCACTCTAGTTAAAGACGAGTTGGATCAGCGGGAGAACCTATTCCATGTTCGTTGTGTCATCCACAACAAACTTTGTAATCTGGTTATCGATGGAGGAAGTTGTACGAATGTAGCAAGTCAAGATCTTGTGGAAGGCATGAAGCTCACCACCATTCGACATCCTAAGCCATACAGACTTCAATGGCTTAGCAAAGCAGGAGAGCTAAAAGTGACAAGGCAGGTATACGTCCCTTTCAGTATTGGTCGATATACTGACGAAATTCTTTGTGACGTAGTACCTATGGAGGCTGCTCATATTCTGTTTGGGAGGCCATGGCAATTTGATCGATTTTCTCTTCATGATGGGATGGCTAATCGATATTCCTTAACCCATAAGGGGCAAACCTACAAGCTCAAGCCTTTGTCACCAACAGAATTGTACCAAGATCAATTGGAGAAGCAACAACTTCGTGAGGCTAGAGAGAAGAAAGAGATAGAACTCAAAACAAGAGAGAAGAGTGAAAAGAAACAGAGTGACACCCCTTCGAGTACAAAAACAGAAATGGTATGTCATAGAGCTCGAAAAGGTGAGACCGAGAGGAGAGAAAACCTTTTAGCTACACGTGGTGAGATCAAACAAACCTTAACTTCTAGGATGCCACTCGTGGTTATCGTATACAAGGAGTGTTTGAATTCTGATTATGCTAATGTAACTGATTCTCTTCCTAGTGTTATCTCTTCATTATTACAGGAATTTGAAGATGTCTTTCCGGAGGAGACTCCTAAAGGACTACCACCGATTAGGGGAATTGAGCACCAAATCGACTTTGTTCCAGGAGCATCCATCCTAACAAGGCCGCATATAGAACCAATCCGGAAGAGACCAAAGAGCTTCAGAGACAAGTGGATGAGTTAATGGACAAAGGGCATGTTCGATAAAGCATGAGCCCTTGTGCCGTACCGGTTATCCTCGTGCCAAAGAAGGATAAATCATGGAGGATGTGCATAGACTGTCGAGCGATCAATAACATCACGGTAAAGTATCGTCATCCTATTCCTAGACTTGATGATATGCTAGATGAGTTACATGGTGCTTCTATCTTTCAAAGATTGATTTAAAATCTGGATATCACCAAATTCGAATGAAGGAAGGAGATGAATGGAAAACCGCATTTAAGACTAAACATGGTTTATATGAGTGGATGGTTATGTCATTTGGTTTGACAAATGCACCTAGTACATTCATGAGATTGATGAACCACGTGTTTAGGGCTTTCATAGGCAGATTTGTAGTCGTTTACTTTGATGATATTCTGGTTTACTCATCTAATCTAGAGGATCATGGTGGACACTTAAAATTGGTGTTAGAAACCCTTAGAAAGGAAAGACTGTTTGCCAATATGAAAAAGTGCATCTTTTGCACCGATCACCTTGTGTTTCTTGGCTTTGTTGTTAGTTCTACAGGAATCAGGGTTGATGAGGAGAAGTCAATGATAGCTTTTACAAAGAAATCAAAAGAAGTAACAATGTGCTAAAAAGTAATTTGATTATAAGTAAGTCAATGATAGCTTTTACAAAGAAAAAAAAACCTTCCTTATATAGGTGAGGAATTGGCTAAAAGGCCTCTACAATTCCTAACTGAATCTCAAAGGAAAAAATTAAACTAGGGTGTCCAACATGTACTTGGACTTAACCCTAGACTATATGACTAAAAACTAAATTAGAAGTCTCCAAAAATCCAAAGAAAAAGAGAGAAACACGACTGTAACATGCTATGGTAAAGAAATCCTAATTCGGGCATGATTAGGGTTTCTCGAGCGGCTACGTCCGGATTTTCCTAGTCTGACAAGGAAAAGCATGGATCATTTGACTTGTCAGTCTTCTGGTATTGTGGATGTGTGTCGAAGGTGGTCATGGGCCTGAGACATCTTGTGGAAGGGTCAAGGCCTCTTGGATTGATGGCTAAAAATTAGGGTTTCGGTCTGGTCTTGATCTTTGTCTCTTGGACCGGCATCAATAATGTCACGGTCCAGCATCAAAGGAAATCTCAGCACGACATCAATGATGTCGGGATCAGCATCATCATCGAGACTGGAGGCTTTCGGCCATCTCCAAACTTCACCATTAGGATTCCCTCGACCGCTCAACTTTTGGTGATGTCAGGTGTCGATCTTCTCGGTCCGACATCAACGGATCATCCGACCTGACATCACTAATGCCATGGATCGGCATCAGCGGTCCTGTGTGGACTGACATCAACATTAGGGTCGAGTGTGTTTGGCTTTCCTCCAGCTTCAACTCCAATGGTTTGAGATTTTCTTGTTTGCATGTCCCTCGACCTCCTAGTGCTTCCAATTGGTATTTTTCCGCCGTACCACGGTCGGGTGAGTGATGATTACCTTTGGTCACCCGACTAGGGTTTTGGTCGGTCATGACTTGTCAGCTTCCTTGGTTGGTTTCAGCCACTAGTTCCTCATGTATAGTGTGACCTCCAGCCTCCATGTAGGTCACAATATTGTATTTTTCCTCCAACATCCGATCCTTCATGACTAATCCTTGCTCATCACTAAGGGTCCTAAGGATGGCCTCATCATGTAAGTTTAAAAACAAACTCCAATGCACTTGGTCATTTTCATTTCCCTTACCTAGCTCCAAGAGTGTTTCTCACTCTAAAATTTTCACAATCGTACCACATAATGAATTATTTCACCTTTTGTTCCCTTGATCAACGTTGAGCTCAAAACATGTTGTGAAACTGCTCAGTAGTCATGTTCTTTTTTCGATAATAACAATTGGGGCTCATCGTGGGGCACAACTTGATACAAACATAGAAATAAGCATTTTAGTTCGAGAAACATGGAAAAGCGGGTAAAGACATTACTCGCACTCTGGAGAAAAGAGACACATCCCAAAAGCTTAGAGGCGGGCGAGTTGCAAAACTCGAAGCCACATGATCACTCGAGTCTACATGAAGATGACACTAAAAGCTCTCAACCCCAAGCTGGTTCTATGAATAAGCGGGTAGCCAAGTAGGAGAAATAGATGGTGGAACTCCATGACAATATTACCCTCAAGATTTCCAAAGATGAATAGGAAGCGGGCTCCGTGAAGGCACCCCGATCCACAAAACCCCCCACTAAAGAGGCCTATGGAAGAAAATACATGGTCAAAACCCACACAAACCATTTACCCCCACAAACGATCCTAGGATCGAGCTCGTGGTTTGTCCCTGGGTAAACAGTTGGCCTTCCACCTAGGGGTGGGAATCGGTTAATTCGGTCATTGACCTACAAGAAGTTTTAACCGATGATTGACCGAAATAAAATAGGTAAAAAAACTGACCAAAATTCGGTTAACCGACAATTGACCGATTTTGACCGACTTTGACCTATTTAATCTACTTTTAACCTTAAAATTCCATATAAATTGAATAATATCATAAATTATACACCATGTAAATGAACACTTGTACTAGAACTCATTATTCCATCATTATTTCGGTCAAAGTCGGTTAAGGTCGGTCAAAGTTGGTTAACTGACTTACTAAAAATGGTTAACCACCCCCTTGACCGACCGAATAATTGGTTAACTAATGGTTAACCAATTTAGGTCGGTTAATCGATTTAACCATTAACCTTAACCGAATTCCCACCCTACTTTCCACCTCCTTGAGGACATCTAGGCAGCCAAACAAGATGGACATGGTCAATGGAAAATGAGACCCAAAAGACCACTTCAACTCCTTCCAACTAAAGATGTGGTTCTATGAAGCATCAGACGCGACCCTGTGCAGAGCTTTTCCCTCAACCTTCTCAGTCGGGTGCTAAGACTGGTACACATCCTTGGCTCCAAGGGTGATCGAAAGGTTCCAGGACATTGACATACTATTCATTGCCAAGTTTGTATGAGGCAAGAGGCGGACATAAACCGTGTGGTCGCTAGTCAACTTAGGTCAAGGAAAGGAAAAAACTGCTCATGCCTGTGTAGGTTGGAATGCGGCGGCACTGACAGAAGATGATGTCTCACCCCAATTGGAGGATAACACAATCATTGATGCCACCTGATGTTACCTTATTTCGTGCATTTTTATCCTACGATCTACGTATGTATGCCCCGTGTTTGATCCCACTATGTTTTGGTTTGTATGCTTTTTCGAGTAATTTTGCATAATTTGCATGCCCGAGGGTCACTTGTGGCCCCATTTTATATGCTTTATAGTTTCTTTTGTGCACTTTTCAAACCAGGACGTGATAGTAGAGGTGAAAAGGAGTCAATAGGATCAAACAGGGGCTTAATTGGAGTTCAGACGAGGGAGATAGGGCCATTGCAAGTTCGAGATTTTTGCAGAGTGCATGGGTGCACGCCGTGCACTGTCCCCTGCACTATAAAAACACACTATTTTGACTCTTTATGTGCATTCTTTCACTTCCCTTGAACCCCAAAACAAATTCCCATTACCCCATAATCCCTAGAACACGTATTTGGAGAAAATTGGAGCCATTGGAGCTAGGATTGAAGCCAACAAACCTTGGGAGAAGTGTTTACAAGTGGAGAAGTGAAGATCATCACAAGGATTCATTCATGGTGTTCTTGGTGACCAATCTTCTTTCTCTTCTATTTACTCCATTGGTCATGTGTGGCTAAGTTTCTAGGGTTCATTTTGGATGGGTAGAGTAGTTATGCCATGATAGAGGCATGATTGTATAGACTTGCCATGATTGATCTGGTTGTATGAGGATGATTTCTAGACTTGTTCTTATTGCCATTTTATGCCATGTTTGCTTGATTTGATCCATTCAATGTGATTTGATGCATGAGAGTGCTTTGATTGCATGGATTGTAGGTCTAGGGATTGAAGTGAGTGTGTTCTAAGAGATTAGATCATCTTATTTCAACCATATTCACATGATTTCTCTCTTGGGCATTTTATCGAATACTTGGTGTGCATGTGGATTTTTATTCAATTGAGTATCAAAAGGCTAATTGGTGAATCTCCTAGTGTTAGGGCATTGATATGAGAGTGTTGTGCCTAGCCCTGTGGTCATAGAGTTTTAAGAGAGGGTCTTGTGTCTTGGCATTTCATCAAACACTTAGAATGCATCCTTTTTCACTTAGCTTGCGAGAGCTTAAGTTGAGTGGTATTAGGATAGAGATTTGGTGCTACGAGAGTGTATCGACTCTACATTAGAGATTTGCATGCTCATCCACTTACAAACTTGGTCTTGATTGGTTTGTTCTTATATCTAGCCCTATTGAGCATGAAGTGAACCTCCTTTGACTTTGATTGAACTTCAAATCTTCTTTGATTAGTTATTGTTATACTTGCCTAGTTATTGCATATGCTTTTGAACTATTTTCTCAAACCAAAACCCCTTTTCTAAATGTTTAGACCGTCTACCAATTGTGTGAGTATTAGTTTTTTAGAGAGCCTCGAGGAATACGACCTTGAGTGTGTAAGTAACCCATCTTTTAGGTTGATTATTTGCACGTCACCACCCACAACTTAGTGTTGTTGCAGGTGTTGATACTAATGGATAAGAATGGAGGGTCGTATAATATGAGAGAACTAGAGTACCATACCCCTAGGTCCATATCTATATAAGATGTGTTGTGGTCAAAGCGTCTAAGACTGCTGAGAGAAGCATTAGGCGGTTCCCGGTCGGTTTAGTTGTGAAAGGTCACCACGTCGGTCGCTGCCATGGGAGATCAAATGGTACTGATCGACCGATAGCTCCACCCTTACAATAGGTCATGAAAACTTGCAATATGGATATATAGAGGCTTTGTAACCCCGTTGAAAGGGGAAGTATTTGTTAGTGTATATCTTCACTAGATCAATGTTTAGAACGAAATCATGAAATCAGAATGTCGTTCTAACCATTGGTCTCGTGAAGGTATACACAGGTACTAATTTATGTTAAGGAATTTTATACCCCTCACGGTACCCAAGGTTAAGGAATCATTCCTCCCAAGATAGAACGAATTTACCTCATTGACGTAGAGGTACTTCAAACCCCAATGGACGACGAACGCAACAACGCGGTGCGAACCACATGACTCGATGATTTTGGCTTTTGCGCGTTAAAACCCCGTCTCCAAAATTATGGAAACCGTGTCAAAAACTTGTGTTCAATTGAAGGGGGCTGAATTTATAGGAAATGGAAGGGTGTGACACGCAAAGTCACGATGGTTCAAAAGAACACATCTCTTCGTTTGAATTTAATTGAAAGAACTAACCCGATTTAAACACTAGTTCTAGTTGATTCACAATCAAATCAAATCGGTTGGATTTTACCCCTTAACCTTCCTTCCATCATTCTCATTCACACTACTCTACCCTAACATTAATAACATATCAACTACATTTTGTCAACACTTCCCTCTACCTTCTATTTATCTCCAAGTTGAGCTCGTACTCTATTATTTATTCTCACTGTTCAGTAGCAATATTTATTCTCGATACTAACAACACCCATCCAAACATGGGCTTAATATTTTCTTTCCTAACTCGATAAGTTAACTAGTTAACTCGATTAGATAACTAGTTAACTCGTTATCGGCTTATAACCGGTTAACTACTTATCAATTAAAAAAAGGGTCAAATACTTAAAACGTCCTAAAACTATAAGTCGGGTTACAAACTCGTCTTGAAACTTTAATCCGTTACAGAGTGGTCTTATTACTATGAAACGGGTTACAGAGTAGTCCTAATGACGCCATTCATGCATTTTTTCAGCCATTTTGTCACGTCACTGTTGACATGTCATCAAAAATATAATTTAAAATAAAATTTAACATGATTCAAATCTAAAATTAAATCAATGTAACTCACTAAATTAGTTTTGAACCATAATGTATGAGTTAATTGATTTAGATTTAGATTAGAATCAAATTGTTGAATTTTAAATTAAATTTTTGATGACATGTCAATGGTGACATGGCAAAATAGCTGAAAAAGTACACATATGACGTCATTAGGACTACTCTGTAGTAATAGGACTACTCTGTAACTCGTTTCATAGTAATAGGATCACTCTATAACGCATTAAAGTTTTAGGGCGATTTTGTAACCTAGCCTATAGTTTCGGGACGTTTTAAGCATTTGACCCGTTAAAAAGGTCATGTTAACTAGTTATCAGTAAAATTCATGTTAACTAATTAACTGGGCGTCGTCGGAAAAGTCACCGGTTTTTGGTCGATCGCCCGAAAAGTCGTTGGAGTCTTGTCGGAAAAGTTACCAGAGACGGTGTTCGTTCGCCGGAAAGTCATTGGAGATGGTGTCTCCGGTCACCATAATATATATAAGAATAATTTAATTTAAATATAATAATTAAATTATGTGTGTAAAATCCTAAATACCTCTCAAATTTAAACCATTAGATAGGTCAAATGTCAACCTAGATCTAACGGTTGAGAAAAGTTTCAAATTTTCCAAACCTTGCTAAAGGTTGGTCCAGATCTCCTGCCGATCAATTACATAACGAGTTCACAACACCAATATAACGATGTCATAATACTTGACATTCTTGTCCTCATTACGTAAGGCCGTCCCAGATGGTGTGCCGGCCTGTTTCCGGCACAGGGCCCCAAAATTTTGGGGGCCTCAGAATTTCGGGTGAAAAATACTAGATAAATAATTATTAATAAGTAAATCTGAAAATGAAGTATGAGCATTGTTTTTTTTATCAATTGAGCATTGTTGAGTATGTGGTGTAGCGGTTAGGTCACATGTTCAATTTAGGGAGATGTTTTTTTATTAGTTATTTTTCTTTTTTATCTCTTTGGCATGAGTCCTTCCTTTTTATTAAATAATTCATATCATTCATCTTTTTTTTAATCATTTATATTTTTCATCTAGATATGTTTTTATTAGTTATTTTTCTCATTCATCTCTTGGGCATGGAGCCTTCTTTTTTATTGAATAATTCATCTCATTCATCGTCAAGGCACACACCCTTTATTTTTGTTAAATAAGGATGAAATCTTATTTTTTTTTAATTTTTTTTAGAATTATTGTTATGATTTTTATAATAATATATTTTAAATTATTTGAATATAAATTTCTAATCGACTTAAATTTACTTAAATTTCAAAAGTAAATATATGAGCTTTACATAAATATTCCCAACTATAATTTGGGAGAAAATATATTTGAGAATAAATAAATAAATTACTTATGACTATAGACTGTTATCTTTTGAATAATATAAAATTGAATACCCATATACCTATTAACCAACCATGTTATATTTTTATAAAAAATAAAAAATATTTATTCAAATGTCAAATGTGAATTTTTATTTTGATATACTTCAAAATTATTTTGTCAAAATATGTATTAACAGGTCACATCTTGATTATATCACAGGACCTCCAATGTTCATGGGACGGCCTGTGATATTCATAGCTATGAGCAGCACCAGAGCCACATTGAGTTAGAGTGTTAACCCTTTGTGTATTATGAATATCTTTGGATTGAAATTAAAATTGAAAATGGAGTTACTGTTAGTAGTACATTGAGTGAGATATAGAAAGTTGACCAAAAACTGAACGGTAAAGATGGAGGGAGGAGATCCCAGAGCTAAAGGCTTTCCGTCCCTGTTATGGTGGGGCTGACCGCAGCTGATCACGTCACCGATATTTGCCGTGGTAATTTAGCATTCCCACATTCTCTACTATACACAGTTGCAAACTCATACACCCACAGTGTTTTCTTTTTTTGTTTCGTACATTTTCTTTTTTGTTTCCTCTAAACAATTCACTCGATCAAGATCACAATAGGAGTTTTTTTTTTTTAGTAACCATTATATTATAACTGAAAATAGGATACAATGTTTAAGGCCGAAGCCCAAAGAAAGACAAAGTATATTAGAGCTAATAGAGAGTCAATTTAAGCTAAATAAAATAGCCCAAACCAACAAGCTAGAAACCCAAAACACAGCCGCCATCTTCATCATCCCTCATCCTCATCTGCGGTGACTGAGAATCTCCGACCAAACGTCCGCCGGAGAGCAGCAAGCATCAAAGACGAAGACAAGACCAAGCCCCCTAGCAGAGAGCAAAGATCGACAAATCTGAGAAGCTAGAATCAAGGAGAGTCTCTGCCCCAAACTCAACAATCAGCATCCGGGTTCACTTTGGAAACCACAGCATCTCCGAAACACCGACACAAAGGGTGAAGCAAGGAGGTAGATGAACATGAATGAAGAGAAGAAACAAACTCATGAAGAGCTCCCATCGTATCTCGAACACACATCAGACTCTGAAAAACTCAGATGTGAAACAAAAGCATCACAAGGATGAAGAAAACATCCAAAAAGGATGAGGAAAATGAAAACGAGACAACAAACAGCTGAGGAAGACATAAAAAGACATTAGATAGCAAAAACATATAAATAATTAAGGGCTACCGCGGCCTCTTGTAACAGAGTAACTGGCAGCACCCAACAGTGGAGAGAAAAAGGTTTTAGGTTTAGAGAGAGGGGAGAGCAAAAAGATGAGAGAGAGGTGGGGTTTGTATGATGTCAATAGGAGTTTATTTATACGATGAAAACCGAACTCAATTTATACCTTGCAGAGATTTTTTTCGGTGACAAAATCCTTCTTTTGTCTTATGGACAAAATTTAATCCTAACTGTCAATCTTTTTTTCTTTTCATTTATCTTCTGATTTTAATAATATCTTTTCTCAATTACCTTAACCGCACTAATTAATTTATATTCTTTATTTAAAGACTATTTATTATTTTAATCTCATTTAATTATCCTACTTCCTAAAAAATATTTTCCTTCCCCTTAATTCCTTGCCAATATCGTCTTCTTTAATTCATTTGAACCCTGCTAATATCGTCTTCTTCAAATCTTCAAACCACTGTTAGCCCCCATTGTTGAGTTGAGGGAACTTTCGAATATTAGTATCCTGTCGAATATTAATAGGACGGAAAATACTAGTATAGGGAAGAATACTAATATTAAATCAACACCGACACATCAAAATCATATTCAACAAAACTTCTCAAACCCTTACAGAAACAGCCATGCAAGTGGTAGCAAGGAATAATCAATAAAGAGCAGGTGTTATGATTAAATCAACCAAAACTTCACACTATATAGAAAAATACTAGTAATATAATCCAAAATTTATTTGTTAGGCTGAATCATGAAACATATTTCCCACAATAACACCTAATTTCAAGCTCAAGAGCAATCTTCTGACACTAACCCCCAATTTTAACCACAAACCTAAAAAAATTAATACTAGTACTCAAATATCTTCACAAAACCACACACAAACTGCCATGCAATTGAAATTGGGGGAAAATTAATATGGACTACTACCGAAATCAAGGGTTTTGTAGTTTTGGGGTCAGAATTACGTAACTATGTATCATCAGTGGCATAATGTCAAACTATGTCCGAAATTAGACAAATGCGACACGTGGGTAGCGCCACGCGAGCTAGGGAGCGCCACGCCACCCAGGGAGCGCGGCACTCCCCACACTCAATTATAACTTTGTGCAAATATCCCTTTCATAAATAACAACAAATGAGTCACCTTATTAATTAGCAATTACAAAATGATCACTAATCTATATAGTTTTGTAAAATAATCATTGAAGTTTGAATTTCAATAATGAGTTCATTCTACCGTGATCATAACTAAATTGAATTCGATCCTTACTCACGAGCTTTTCGCTCATTAATTCTTTAACAAGTTAACGAGCCAAACTCAATGCGTAACGAGTTAACAAATCGAACGAGCTCGCCCGTCGAGCTGAATCGGGTAGACTCGAACTCACTCATTTATTATCAAGCCGGCTCACGGGCTAAATTTATTATCAAGACGGCTATTGTTATTTGTTTGTATCCACTAACTTTTCAGTTTCCATCTTTTTTTGTCTCTTTAGCTCATTTTACCACTTTGTATTCATTTTCTTTCATTTAATTATATAAGAAATTATATCAAAATTAGGCATTCAAATTTTTTCTTTTGAGTCAGCTTATATCCGTTATTTACAAATCATGGTTTCGATTTTCATCGAAATCATTCCGGTTAGTAGATGTTAAAATTAACGAAGGAAGAGAAGAAGAAAAAAATAAGACGAGAACGAGGAGGCGAAAGAGAGTAATAAACTTTTGAGATACTCAATTTTGATCTTGAATTACGAGCTAAAATTAGTGCTGATTCATAACTTTGATCTCTTTTTTTCTTAATTTTTTAAATATTTTCTTTTCATTACTGTTAAACGAATTCACTACAACAAAATCTGGCTATGGAGGCACACACTATTTGCCTCTATAAAGTTTTAGAGGCAGGTAGCTTAAATACCACTAACGCTTCTGCGACTAAAAGTCTTTAGAGTGAATTATATTATATGCAAACCAAAATACTCTAATTATATAAAAATGTAAATATAGTTTTTCTATATAATCCACATAGAAATCATAATTTTATGCAACAAGACCCAACTTGATCAATGACTTAAGTCAAACCAATTTCAACTAAACAAAATCCCATAAATATGAAATATGATGAACCTGCAATTTGGATAATATATTACTTCACTAATCTATAACTCAAAAAATTCAAAATATATAAAATTTGTCACACTAACACCTCTAAGAACAATTTTATGATTTTTATAAAGCATTTTGATACTTATTTATTCTTATTATCTCATCTCATATTATTTTAATTATATTTAAAAATATAAATTTTATTGTTTAATTAATAATATATTTAATGCTGAAGTACTTAATACATGAGATTTTAATAACATGGAAGAGAAAATAATTAAATTTTAATTTATAAATTGTGTATTAAAGTTGAATTTTGTAAAGAGGGTTCTATCCTGGGATTTTTTTCGGTGACAAAGTCTAAACTTTGTCACCTATACAAAGTTTAATCTGGGCCCTTGATCTCCTATCCACTTTTTAATTAATGATTTGAATGAATTTAATAATGTTATTTAAATAATTTCATTAATTGAAATAAAAAAAGATGCGGCTGATTCCATAACCGCCGAGTTTGGGATTTATGTCCATTATTATATATATTTTTGATTTATCTTCTCCTCAAAATTTGCTTGCAAATATTCTCTTAACAATTGTAGATAATCATAATCTTTCTTCTTCTTCATATGCTAACGCCATTAAAAAGAGAACTTCTCTATCATTTTTTAACAAATCAGTCCCACTTCCTCATCTCTATTGGCAACCGCGTAATTTGAATTTTTGTGGTGCCTCCAAACCCCAACTCGGTGATTCTGGTAATCTTCTCCTCAGAACTCTTTGAAACTAGCTCAGTGATTCTATTGGGGCTACACCTACAAGTGATTGTCCCGTCACCCCTGTAGTCAGAATTATCAAGTAAAAGGTTTGTTAGATTCGGGAGTGGAATGTACAACAAGTAGCAAACTCAATAACATCAATCAGAACTACCATATTACCTATTGTTTGCTTGCTGCTCCTCCATTGTCCAATATTAGTTAAAAATCACCACCCAAAAAAAAACATTGTAAAACAGAATCACAACATCATAATTCAGTGAACAATATAATTACACAACGAACAAGTACTGCGATTATACAAATACTGAATCCATTATGCATCACATACTAGTTCAATACATTTTAGCTACTAGTACATGTGCAGAAACACATAAAATGAACAAAACCAGCTCAACAGCAATGTGGACTGAACCCTAACGCATACTAGTATTGTGAGCCAACAAGTATTCTACAATTACAAGTATTGGCAAGTGAAACAAACAAGTAATGGGAGAATCAAACAATAATCCAACAGATTCATTGAATTTGATGTGAATAAACACTAACCCAAATATCATATCGAATTTAATAAATCATTTATAGAATAAACAAGTGAACAAGCAATTCTGCAGATCCAAGATGATTCATTAGCGTGAACCCAAGAGAAACACAATATTCAGCAGACACATACTAGTACTGTAAACCTACAAGTATTCTACAGATCAAACCTAACAGACGCAATGATAGATATGAATAACATATCTTCCTTTTTCAGGCAGCAAGTGTCACTCCTTCCAACAGTTCAGAAATAACAGAACAAACCCCGTCTTAGTCACAAGCTCAACAAGTTCATGAACACAAGTGGGATCTTTATCTAATTTCGTAGAAACGAAGCATTATAGGCAATCTTATAAAAGCAAAAACATCAATGAAAAAGGCTGGTAAAGAAACAACATTATCTACTTTCATTGATTGATTGGGTTTTGGACACCCCATAATCAGTGTGTTATCTATGAGCATATGGCATCCAAAATATTAGCCACATGAACACTAATTCACCAAGATCATACAAGTATACCAGTAATCACCAATACGAGCCTCGTTAAAACTAATTCATACACGAATCACCGATCATTATCTACGGAAAGTTCTAAACAACTTGGGTTACACAATCCAACACTTAAAGATAAACGAGCCAGGCAATTCATGAAGAGAAGAGCTGACCTTGAATGCAGTGCGGAGCCAAAAATTGGCCAAGGGGTGCTTTAATCGTAACATAAAAAGTCAACCACATAATAAAATAGTTAATCTTAAACGATTTTAAAAGTCAATAACATAATACTTAATATTTGTACAATAATCAAATAATAGTTAAACGAACCACAAAGAGATTTTATATTTTAAAAGCGTTGTAGTCTTATAGAATACATTCCTTGTCCAAACTAGCACACAAATCATGTTCAATATGTTACCAATGCGTCATTCAAGTATTCATAATTTATCGGGTTTCGAAGATTGTTCTTGAAAAGTATCTCTTTATCTAATTTCATATATCAAAATCTAATTTAGTATATGATATATAAAAAAAACAACCAATTTAATTACCTTCTCTAAACCTAAAAAATTACTAAGGAAAATAAAAAAACCTAAAACACAAGATAATACCTTGTTTCTATTAGGAAGAGAAAATAAACTGAGAGCTATGTTTAAAATACTGTAAGTCAAATTTCGTAGACCGAATTTGGTATCGCGAAGAGTATGGTGAAATACGAAGGTTTTAGAATAATACGTTTTATTCGTCGATTTCATCTTATGTAATTATATATACTTATATTCTCAAGTAAAAAACACTTAGTTAGCTAATACATGGCTATTGGAGCTAACGCGTTGTACTGATTGCCCACCAATTAACAACATGAAGACGATAGTTGGAATGTAAGGACCCAAAGTGCAAAATGGTCAAATTAGGAGGGGTAAAAAAGCGATTTATAGTATAGGGGGCTATTTGTTAAGTTGACAAAGTAGAGGGGCCAAATGCTATTTTTCCTATTTTGAATGTAAATGGTTGTATATGATTATTATATGAGTTTACGTGGCAGGATTGTAAAGAAGGATGGTAAAGAGCATGGCATTTAATTTGATGGCAGTGGCTTAAATTTGTGCATATGACAATTACGGAAATTGTTTTGGGAGCCAAGGAGGCTGCACGCACCCCCCCCAAGGGTGAACGTGGCTCCGCCACTGCTTGAATGCACAACTGATTGGAAGAGAAGTGCTATGTATTCCGAATCTTCTGCATTAAGAACTCAATAATAAGTATTCTAAGTAACGATAAGACCAATCTGCATGACGTAATTATTTTAGGTAACGGTGTCAACAAGTGTATCAAATTAACACCAAACAATCTACTTATGAAATAAGTTCAAACCATACTAGCACCAAGAACATACAAGTATAGCATATATACATGTATTTTGGGATTAGGGACAACATAATTCAGTAGGCAAGCATATCAATTGAAAATCAGAATTCTACTGATCAGTGATTACTCACCTCTAACGAAAAACAGTGGCAGAAACAGAACTGGGATTAGGGAATCCTCGTGAATCTTAAACAATAGGTGAACTTGGATGTGGCAGAGATCGAAACCTAGAAATCAGAATCGTAAAGTGAAGATGAAACCTATAAATCCGAATCAAGATTAGACTTGGCGTTCACCGCCCAAAACCCATAGCCAACTTGCTCACCTGCGGCGAAGATGCAGCTGCAGGCCCGCCGTCGCCGTCAAATACCACCGGGAGAGATTGACGGCAAGGAAGAGACCAGATGAAGACTTGAAAGTGTCGTCCGGAAAGTGTCGCCTCTGAGAAAGTGCCGCCTCCGACAGCCGCTGCACGAGACAAGCCGCCTGACCTGAAAGATACGCCGTCCGGAGAGAGACAAACGCCAGGAGAAGTGGCCGCCGGGAGAGAGTTGTCAATTAGGGATTTTGTGGTTGAGAGAGAGGAGTGGGGGGCCGACGGGATTTTTACCTAGGTAGTGGGGGATAATGGTAAGAAATAAATTACAAAAACAGTAATTTTGCCCCCCTTTAATACTAGTAATTTTCTTCCGTTAGATTAAACTGAAGGAGATCTAACGGCTGGAACTAGACTTTGTATAGGATACAAAGTTCCTTATTTGTCACCCACCGCGCTCCAGTTTGAAAATATACAAAGTATTCGAGACATACAATCACAATAATAATATAGAGAGTTGATATCCATTTTGAGATGTTATTAACCATTTAGATGTTTAAATACTATTTACAAAAATTTAAGGTGTAAATTATATAGACACGAACTCCTTTCTGGTAACTTGAGTTATATTGTCTCTTCATATTTTCTCGACCTTGTGATATACTTACAGATCCAAAGTTCAGACCCAACATTAGTTCTTAAACAATATATATGTAGAAAGATAGTATACGAGTTTTTATTCGTGTTTTTAAAAGTATACCAACAAATTGAACTAACGAGTCTAATGGCATATATATAGTTCAACTGCTAAAATCATTATGAGTTATAGTTGTAATTGAATCGTCATTATATCATCGTTATACCATATCTTTTTTTTTATGACTAATTGTAGGTTCGATCGACTATATTGATATGATTTTTGAAAACACTAATATAGTATTTACGTATTAGCTGATCTTATTCTCGATATAGGGATTCAAATTCTACATGTCCTAACCCTAATAAAAGTTAAATGGGAAATAGCATTTTGCCCCCCTCCACTTTGCCAACTTAAGAGATAGTTCACTATACTATAAATTGCTCATTTTACCCCCTCCTACTTCGACCACTTTGCTGTTTGGGTCCTTTCTGTTCCAACTTTCGTCTTCGTAACGTTAATTCATGTGCATTTGGTACACCGTGTGAGCTCCAATAGTCATGTATTAGCTTACTAAGCATTTTCTGAGTGGGAATATAAGTACACATAATTAGATAGGATGAAATCGACGAATAAAGTGTGTGATTTTAAAACCCTTCGTATTTCACCATACTGTTCATGATACCTCCCCAATTTATCTTCCTGGCTAACTCTTCGTCTCCTACCACCGCTATCTCTCTCCGTCGGGTGCAGATGTCACTACAAAAAATTGATCTTTACCTACTGCAAAATTACAATAGCATGAATATGCAGTAGCAAATAGTTAGTATTTGCTACGGCAATCACTATTTCATGTAGTAATTTGCAGTAGCAAATACTATTTGCCACACCACTATTTGCTACACTCAGCATCCCCGTCGCAAATAGTGGTGTGGCAAATAATATTTGCTACTGCAAATTACTACATGAAATAGTGATTGCCGTAGCAAATACTAACTATTTGGTACTGCATTTTCATGCCGTTGTAATTTTGTAGTAGCTAAAGGTAAACTTTTTTGTAGTGTGTGTCCATATTTGACATTACGAAGAAATAAGTTGGAATGGAAGGACCTAAACGGCAAAATGGTCGAAGTATGAGGGAGTAAAATGAGCAATTTATAGTATAGGGGGCTATTTGTTAATTTGACAAAGTAGAGGGGGCTAAAGTGCTATTATCCCAAGTTAAATCCTTGAATGTTTGAGTTCCTATTGATTTTCACTTTCCCCCAATTTCATGCATGCATCTTAGATATGCTAATTCACCACGGTTATATTATGATTATTATACTATATAGTATAATTTATATTAAAAGAATCCAATTAATGAGAGGATTACCATTTCCCATAGAGACAAATTCCAAAATTAATCCGTTACAAAGAAACGGTAAACACGCCTTCAGTCAAATCTCTTTGTTTTGCTGGGTTATTTTTTCACGACTGTGGTTAATTATTAATCTTCGAAAATAACAGAAATTAGTTACCCGTTTTATTTACTTTTTTACTCTCTACGACTTTAACCGCTTATTATTTTTCTTCCTTCTCCATCTCATTTTTAGCAAAATAATTAAACAGATTTCTTCTTTTAAATATTTATATATTTAAAATGACGAGACTCAGGAGCTTTCACTTTCCAGGTCCTGCTGTTCTCTGCCTCTGCTCTGCGTTCATCTTTAACAAGAAAAAATTACTGAATATATATTTATCCTTTTAGTAAAAGGTGAAAACTGAAAACTGAAAACAAATAATAATTTTACCTAATCGATGGAGGACGAACGGACGGATCTTGGTCAAAAGCCTTTGACCGTCGAAACGAAAATGCTTGGGGCTAAACTCGTAATTTGATACCTAGCCGGCTCCACCTCAGCTTCTTAACACAAATAGGTAATTATTTAATTTCCTTTTCTTCCATTAAAATAGTTTCTTTTCTCTTCGCTCTATCTCTCTTCTTATTGCTTCTTTTATATAAAGGCCGCACTTAGCTTTTGCCATTCCTCTCTGTCTCGCAGAAGGGGAGAGAAAAATTTCGGGAGCGAAGAAGATATTACGCAGAGAAACGGCTCGCCGGAGTAGCCTTAACGGTGAATACGAATGAAGACGAGGAGAGGCATGTCTTACCCGAGGCAAATAGATGTTTGTGTGGCAAAGAGAGTTCTCAAGAGAGGGAAAATCGATTTTGCAGCCGGAGGAGGCGAAATCGATGTTCTGAACGGAAAGAAGAGGCAGAGACTGTCGACCGAATCGGTCTCCGGCGAGAGTGATATTTTCGATGTACTTCCAGACGATCTCGTCATCTCTATTCTTGCAAAGCTTAGCTCCTCTGCTTCTTGTCCTGCCGATCTAATCAACGTTCTGTTAACGTACGCCTCTTTTTTCCTCCTTTTCTGTTTCTTGATTGGAAAACAGAGATTCATTTTGGCTGAGCGGTTACTTAATTTTTTTTCTTCAACAGATGCAAGAGATTCAACGGATTAGCGCTTCTTCCTCAAGTACTGACGAAGGCTTCTCAGAAAATTTTCGCGATCAAGGCGAAAAACTGGTCGGAATCTGCTCACCGGTTTCTGAAGATTTGTGCCGACGCCGGAAACGTTGAAGCCTGCTATACTCTCGGCATGGTAAATCTTCTCGAAGAAGCTTTTATATAATATATTTATTCATTTGTTTTTTTTTAATTTATTGTTCTTGAGGCTTGGATGAATTCGTCTAACAGATGGTGTGTTTGTTTTGCGGAAAACAGATTCGGTTTTACTGTTTGGCAAATCGAGGCAGCGGTGCTTCGTTAATGGCCAAGGCGGCGATTAACTCTCACGCGCGCTCACTCTACTCACTAGCTGTCATTCAGTTCAACGGCAGCGGCGGCTCCAAGAGCGACAAAGATCTCCGAGCCGGAGTAGCCTTGTGCGCACGCGCCGCCTTCCTCGGCCACATAGACGCCTTACGAGAGCTCGGCCACTGCCTCCAAGACGGATACGGCGTCCGCCAGAACGTCAACGAGGGACGGCGGTTCCTCGTACAGGCAAATGCCAGGGAGCTAGCGTCGGTGTTTTCGAATCCGAACGCAGCCGGTGGCGTCTCCACCACGCGAGCCTGGATGACGTGGACACCCCACGTTCACCCCAACAACCGCCTCGCCAGCGGCGGTCCTGGATGCCCGCTGCTGAGCGATTTTGGATGCAATGTTCCGGCGCCGGAAGCTCACCCGGCAAGCCAGTTCATGGCCGAGTGGTTCGCTGCTCGAGGAGGAACTCCAGAACAAGGTCTCCGGCTCTGCTCTCACTTCGGATGCGGTCGGCCGGAGACACGTAAGCACGAGTTCCGGCGGTGCTCCGTTTGCGGGTTGGTGAATTACTGCTCCAGAGCTTGCCAAGCTCTGGATTGGAAACTGAGACACAAGGCGGAGTGCGCTCCCGTGGAACGGTGGGCAGAGGAAGACGGTGAAGGGATGGACGTCGACGGCGGAGGTGACGATAACGGTGACGGAATCGGTGATAGCTAGGATAGGTAAAGTTTCTTTTGACGGTGACGGCGGTTTGTTTTGGGGATGGTGTTAAGTAAACGGAGGGAAAAGCGGATATTATGATTAGGGCAATTTTTGGTTGGAAAATATTAAGGAAAGTAAAAAAAAAAAAAAAGATAAAGGAAAGTAGAAAGACAAACGGACCTTTGTAATTGTCGTAGAAGGGGCTTTGGTGTTTTTTGTTCCTCTCGTTTGTATGGAGGGGTAAATCGGAGAAATCGAGAGGAATTATTTTTCCAAGCTTATTAATCCTTCTTTGGCTAATTACGAAATTTCTCCTCTTCTATCTAACATTACATGATTTAGTCAACGCCAAATTATTCTAATAGCTAAATTAGTCTCTTGAAATAGTCATATAATTAAATTACACGATATTGGACTTGAAGAAGTACACCTTTGAGTTTGAGAATGAAATTTCTACAAACTAAATTCCAAATATATTATTCTCTTCTTGTTGAGATATATGTTCGTTCAAGATGAGTTCCTAGTTTTGCCTTATCGTGTAGTGTGCAATAACACATCGTTGGGCTTGAACAACAAGAATTAGGACATCAACAGATGATGACGAAGAGATCGAGTTTCGGTTATTACTCGTAAAATTAGGGGATGGAGAAAGAGGTGAGCAATCAAAGGGATGACATGCAAAGTGTATAGGTTAGTTTTGAAGCTAAAAGAGGGGTTTAGCTTGGAGGTAAAGAGAAGTAAGTGTGTATAAAACATGAACTATTTATCAAATGTATTGTGGTTCAAGAAAAGTCAAAATCCAAAAGAGAGGGGGAAACCAAATGAGTTTAGGTTGCTTTTAATTATAAGAGGTTGGTAATGGATGATGGGCAGTCCTTTTGGCTTTGGATTTAGAGGACTGCCTACTGCCTTCCCTAACACCAAATTATCAAAATAAAAGGCCATTTTTTCCCGATTATTGATGTTGGGTTTTTGGCCCCCAATTTATTTGATATGAAGATGAAATTCATTGCTTTATCTTGAATTAGTTAACTCTTTCATCATTGAGGTCAATAACCATACAAATTAATTAGTAAATGATAGTTTTTGGAACTGTTACCGGTAAGTATGGTTGTGTACTCTTCAAACGAAAGCCCATAAAAGGGGATTGAAGTTTGCAAAGATTCACCAAATCTTATACAAGATAAATTGTTATATTGTGGGTATTGAGATTCTATACCCGACCTTTCGGTCATCAAAGACTCTGATATCATGTCAAGAATTATTGCATCACAATAACTCAAGTTGTTAGGTGAGGATTCTGAATGAATTTTATTTTGTTTACTAACAATTAGTTGTAAACTACGAGTCAACTATTTTCCGAGTTTGGTACCAGAAAACTCATTCTAACACAAAATAGGTGGATAAACCTCAAACTTTAACCTAATGATGAATGAACTTTAAAGCAAAAGGGGGGAAGTAACACAAGGATTAGTATAAATGTAGAAGTGATTCACAACCCATCAATATGTTGACCAAGAACAGTGAAAGAAATGGGGGGGAGCAAGTGGATGAGGAGAAGCAAACATTGTGAGATAATTTGTGGGACTTTAGTGGAGGAAGTGGTTTGTGTCTTCAACTTTTGAAACCATCCTCATCAATTAAGCAACAATAATTTTATGACACATAGAATACAAAGAATATATGTATGCACTCAATGGTAAATAATGGTAGATTTTGATACTATACGATATTATTTGTTGGATACATTTACATTTGATTCAGCAGATAGAATTTTCAAAAACAAATCAAACTTTAAATTTCTCCATAACTGCTCAACTCATTTTGAATTGTGGTCAGAGTTTGTTAAAAAACTAAACAACATGTGACCTCCAATCCATTACTTATTAACTCATAACCTATTTGACCAAATGAATCTGCTCACTTATTCTAATCCTATACCAAAACTCTTGTTCGATTTGATGAATCCACAACTTGTTTGAGATGTGATCACCTTGACTCCAAACGTTATTGACTCGTGACTAGATAGATTGGACCCCTTTAGTTTGACTGACCACAAGTTTTGTAAAAATTAAACTATAAATTTTTAATTTTTTATTTATTTAAAGTACATATATAAAATGATTTTGCGAACTTATTAACCTGCTCAACTTAACCCGATTCAACCTTCTGTAGACCAAAATGAAGCAACACGTAATTCACCAAATTGTAATTCAAATGATCCAACCACCTAATCGGCCTACAACTTCAATAAACCATAACTTTAATTGATTTTATAATTTGATTAATCCAACAATTCACCCACTCAATTAATCAATTTGACACCTAGAAAAGTGTTGCTTGAAATATTAAATGAAAACAGATGTGGGTCTGTGTGGGATGATCTTCTAGGCCCAGGCCCATTTAATGAGGAATTGGTTGGAGCTCTCAATCCAGCTGTTTGCCTGAAAAGAAATCTATCCATTTTTTGCACCATGAAAAACATCAACACATTAAACCAACCAAAACCAGTTCTCAGAATTAAATTAATTAATCGATGAATTTTATAAATAAAAAAAATCTAAAAAATATAAAAAAAATTGAAAAATCATTATTTACATGGGATTCTAAATGCAGAATGATAATCTGATATGGTTTGATATATAGTTTAATTTTCTGACCTAAGAAGATCCTTTTATAAGTGCATTACAAATCACTTGCCACCTTTCACATCTCTCTTTTTCCTCTCTACTTTCCCTTTTATTTTGGGCAAATGAATGGCAACCCACTTCCATTTTCCCCACTTTTTTTTCCTACTTCAAATCAAATCTTGAAATTGAGTATTACATGAATTTTAAGCTTTATGAATAGGTATTTCATTCCACAAAACTATAGTGAAAATCGTTGAAAAAAGTGTCTGGCATATGCTATCTCAACTTTACCATCATAAATTCCAACATAACAATAGTTTATTGTAAAAAGACACCATCAGTTCATCATCGCATACAGTAATAGCTTGCTTCTCGGGTGGCTCGCACCCGGGTTGGTGCGGCTGAGTATCTCCTCTCTGTTTGTCTCTCTGACTTTCTACTACTAAGTAGCACTTCGGGTAACCCGAGCGTGTAAAAATGCGGAGGATGAGACCAAGGGCCGTATGCCCATCCGAAGTAAAATTCAAGCTATCATTTAAGAGTATGACCAGAATGATGGTGAGAACTAACTTGGTCAGAAGCACCATAAACCCTATAACAATACTCCTTCAAAACTGTGACAACCACTATTCAACTGTATATGTATGATCCGACCAAACAAACTGTGAAAAGGTTGCATGAGAAGCCAAAATGTTAACAATCATTCAGAGTCTCGATCATGCATACCAAAATAGTAATGAAATTGTATCATATTAGTATCATGTTACAATTTAATCAAGCATGTCTATCACAAGTTCACCATTAATCATTGAATAATTAGTTTCTTCCATCCAACCTCTCGTGTACAATCCCAAGCATCATCTTTTAATGGAGAAAGGCATCTTAGGTTGTTTCCTTTGCACATGTAGTTTGTTCTCTCATAAAACCATAATAGATTAGAATCTTATCAACCCTTTACCCATTTTGGTAAAAAAAAAATTCCATAAAAAGATTTGAGAGAATATTTAACACTTAGCCCCACATCTAACATGCAACACAACAAACCACACCTTATTGTCCCTCCAATCAATCCAAAATGCATATAAATTAGGTTAGATTTTCAATTGTTCAAAATTCATCAAAGAAAAAGAATGAATCTTTTTAATGTTTAGTTGTTAAATGTAATGCTTATCTAAGGATTTGTGTAATGGGTATTGATTGTGGAATAAGCAATCTTCTTTCTTAGAAATCTCAGTAGCTGGATTCATATATATCCTCACTACTACTAACCCACTTATTCATATATGCCTTTTATGTTGGATATTTAAACTCGTAAAATATTATAGACCGGATTATTCCGATGCTAATTTTAAAATTTACGAATAGTTTAAGTTAACTGTGATTTCGATACAAAAATGTTGAATTCGTAAGCTAAGCCAAATTAAATGAAGGATTTCTACATTCCTTTGTGAACGTAAGTGATATATTGAAATTAATGATGATTGACACCTTTGTTTTTATGGCATGCCCGTACCAAGTAGTAAATCACTTACATGAAGGAAAATCTAACTCGTCAGTTTATGGTAAATAATAATACAAAATTTGGTTGTCAACAAAATTACAATAAACATAAATGATACGAGAAAGTGTCCACTTATTAATACCAGATTATGATTCTTATTTTATATTATCAATCTTTAAATTATCATTAAGATCCAATTTCAAAGATTTCCAAATTCGAATCCTAATCCTTATTAGATTTCATTCTAGGTATAGATGGTATACCATATTTTTGTTGAAGGCCCTTGTAACAAGCTTAATGGGCTTGATATGGACTCGAACTAAAGTTTTTCTCAATGTCCAAGCCCACATATAACAATCAACTGCGAATTACTTGGGCCTCGGCCCATCGTACTCTTCTTTCATTACGCAATCACTCATCAGTCGGCTCTCGCATTCCTAGTCGAAGCTGCTTTTATTTTCATCGCGACTCACAGAGTTCCAGAAAAAACAACATCAATCGGAGCTCAGTTTGAAGGTAACTTCTTCGTTCCACAATTTCCCGATTGTATCTTCATTTCATTGATCTTCGAATTCGCTTTTCGGTCCTGAATTCCGATCTATGATTTGATTTCCCACTCTTTGATTCATGAATTAGGGTTTGAGCTTGGATTTGATTTCAAATTTCTTTGTAGAAAGCGTAGGAGGAGATGGGATTCATCAAGGAGTTCGCGGAGAATTTGATCCTGAGGTTGATGGAGGATCCGAAGGAGAGGGACAAGAACTTCAGGGATCATCTGTACTCGATGAAGGATCGTTGCAAGAGGACGAAGGAGATGTGGAGCTATCCACTCCGCCCTTACGGGTTCTGGACGTTTGATCGCCATAACGCCCAGCTATTTTGGGATGCTCAGATTAGCCAGGTCGCCGGACGGAGGGATCCATATGATGATATTCTGCAGGACCTCAATGGGCCCATCAGCCCCAAGTGAAACCACTCAGCTAGGTTCGTTCCTTTTCCCACTGGCTTACATTTCAGCTGACTGACTGTGATGATTCCTTATTCTGTGTGGTGGGGATTGGTATAGGTAAGGTATAATTTTTTAGATTGTGAATGGTCATATCTTGGACAATTAAGCTGTAATGCCTCACTGGAGTTGCTTTGACAAATCGGTGGCATTGAATTTAGAACCTCATTCATTGGTCTTACATGAACGGAATGACCCTGTGGAATGCCATTGATTGCAAAGGCATATGAGCGTATAAGATTTTGGCAGTTGTACAGAATGTGATTTGGATTTCTAGATGTTGGTTTGGAGCCCTGGTAGATTCCTGCGATTAGACCAGTACCATCGTTTTTCTATTGTGTCTGGTATAGATGTAAAGCATGCTAAGCCAAATACTTTGATTGATCTAATAATTAAATGGTGTGATTCTGAGAAAATGCTGCTGGCACCTTAAAGATTTTTTTAGACACGTCAACATATAAGAATTTTGCCTCTGTTTCGTGTCACCAATTGCTTGTGTTCGACTTAATCTGGTTAGCCTTTGCTCGATGGTCCCTTCATCAATGCTTCCATGCTTTTGTACTTGCACTGTAATATCATGAATTGTCCTTGCCTTTGAAAGATTGCTGATTGCAGAATGCAAACATAACCCATATTTCGTATTTGTTTCACTGAACTCTTCTTGTGTCGTTTCTGCAGGACGCTGAAGGACGTTACTGGTAGATTGGACGAGCTGTTTCTGCATTTGGAAGAAATAACCAAAGCTCTGATTGCTGCCTGTCGTTTCTTTTCTCCTTGTGTTCATGATTTCAGACTATAATAAATGTGTATCCAAATCCAACTCTCTTTTTGGTGTTTCTTTTCTCATATTGAACAGTACTACGAAACATAACCTCGTTTGTTCTCGTTTTTTGTCGTAATTCTCACTGATCTACGTATCCACTAATAGATTTGCCTCTTTGGTTTCGCTCTCGAGTGTCCATGACTATAAGTACAACATTTCACTACAGATGAATCGCATGAACCATAACCCGAATGAACTAGGGATTTACTTAAGACGCACGAAATTCATCAAGCAACTTTGCATTACACTCCTTACAAACCCTAAACAAAATCAACGCTGTACAATGCACAAACCAAACAGCTTTTGAGTATCTAGATTATACAAAACACAGAAAGATGTAGCAATTTCCAACCCATCGTAACCTTCAAACTCTCGAGCTATAAAACGGAACCTGACACAAAAGAAACAAAACCACTAAACCCCCTAACATTTAATCCGAATCCGATGATGACGAGTCTTTGTCCTCCGCCATCTTATGTTGAGTACCGTTCGTCTCTTCCTTCTTCACTTCTCCCTTCTCCTTCTCAAACGTCGTCTTGATCTCATCGATCGGGACTAGAGGTAGATAGCCGAACAACGGATACCCCTTCTGGGTCAGATCCTTGACAGTGTGGTTGTACTTCTCTGACCATTGTGCAGCAGTTGGCAGAGCTGCGGCTTCAATCTTGTGGACTGAAGGGTACTTGTCCAGAATGCACCATGCCTTCACGGAATTGGTTAGCACCACATGCTTAGTCTCGGTCACGGTGTACAAGAAGGCGGCTCGTGGACCTCCTGTTCGAGCCTCGTCGGCGAGCTTGTGAGCCTTTTCGGCTGCGGAATGGAACAAGGACTGGGTTTGGCTAACTACTTGTTTTGCGAATGGCGGGGCGTGCTTGTCGAACTTGTGTGTTGCTTCGTCCACCTGAATCAACCGAATGGATCATCAGACTACATAAAAGTATGAATTTCTTGCAATTTGCAAGATGATATCGAGACTGCTGATGATACACATTAACAATTTACGATAGAAAGGAAGATTCATTAGCAGTTATTAGCAGAGCGCATACAGAGAAAACAATCGTCGATCTAGATAACTCGTAAAACCTCCGATTCAAGATCCGAGAACCCTCTATATCGAAGGGGGGAAAGCACAAGATCACGGGGACGTAATAAGGATTACAAATTAATGAACAAGAAAGTCTCGTATCTACGATCTTGACAGAGCAATAAAGGAAAGAGGATGCGATACCTTCCTATCGAAGAACACAAGAAGATCATCAGGGACGCCTTTCAGTTTCTGGTAGACCGGCCCAACGACGGACGAGACGGCGCCTTCGACGCTACCGACGGTAGATCTCAGAGGACCGGAGTTCTGCTTCGCGTAGCCGTACAGATTCGACACGCAGACCAGTGTCTTGATCGCTGCCAGCCTCACGATCCCCAGGTGCTTAAGCTCCGGACCAGTGTTCGTCTTCCTTTCGACCTCAGCCTGCCCAAACGATTAACAACCCCAATAAGAAAAAAACAGATCACGGGAAAAAAACAAGAAACAATTCATAATGAATTAGATTTCTTCTCCCTTACCATGGCGATGCTGTGTAAGAACGAGATTCCGTATCCTGCTTTGTTCGAGTGGCTTTCTTTCTCCTTGATTGAACTCTTCTTGATGAGATTTGGTTGTAAACTAATTGTAACTGAGAAGATCTATTACTGAGTGCGCGGGTTTTATGAAGCGAGCTGTGGTTTATTTATTAACTAGGAAGAAAAAGGAGATCGAGCTGGGCTTTGATCACTGACCGTTGGATAGATCGGAGGGCTGTGAATGGTACGTTTGATGATGCAGGAGTTTGGAGTCGGTCACATACTGGAGTGGGATGTCTAGGCTAAAGTAGAGGTTTCGGGAAGGAGACGTGGACGGACTAAACAAGCAGGAAAGGATTCAATGTGGGGGACACGTCATCCTTCCTCCTCTCGATTCCTTAGCTATGACGATAGGTCGATAACCCTACCATTCTTCCTTCCTTTCTTTGTTCTGTAGTGCGAGATGGCTGGAAGTATGCTTTTCTTGTTACATAAACAAACAAACCCCTAGTCTTTGTTAATAAGGAATTCCAGAAAAAACAACCGGCGGTAGTAGGTCGCCAATATCCAAAACAATCCATAAGCTAAATTTACAAAGATGACCTACTCAATTCACCTTTGATTGGGAAATACTGAGTGGTTCCGGTAAAGCTCTGTTAAAATTGGGCCATAGAAGACCGTTGCTCTAAAAGTTGCTTTGTTTTATATAGTAAAAATTCAGACAGTGACAGTAAACAATAGCATTATCAAACAAGTCGGCAATGAAGCTGACTTTCCAAGGTTTTCCGGTTCAATTAAAAGCAGCTAAGCAATACTTTCTTAAGGATGGTTAATGAAACTCAAAGAGCTGCTGATTGAGATCTCAGGCGTTTGAACTGAAGAATGGGGTCCTCAACCTGAGAGAGAATAAAACAAAGTAAGTAAGAGGGTCTATGGACTTTTAGGTTAGTATAATCTACAAGCTGAAAGGCATTGGAGGTGTTACCATGCTGGCTTTCCTGGCCTTCTTGTCCTGAGTAGATCTGCTGCAGATAACGGCTTCCTCATTTCCTTCTGCTGCTCTGTTGTTGCTGTTGATGTTGCCATGCCCTGGGGCGAAACTCTCTCTCGAAGCAGCAGGCTGAAATTGATCTCATTAGCTTATGCTTATGAACAGCTAGCTACTACTAAGCTGATAATACTAAGCTACTAACCTCAGCCCTGCTGGTTGGGGTGTTTCCAGGTTCCCTTGTCTTGGAGACGGTCTGCTCGGTCCTGATCGATCCGTTCTCGTTAATGTCTGATCTAATCTTCATGCGGGTAAGATCTGAGCCGACAGAGTGGAGGACTCCACATGTAGAGTTATTATCTCTTTGGTCAGTTCCTGACGGATGAAAGGTAAAATGAAAGACCATACTTCGAACAGTAAACTGAAGGAGAAGTTAAGCATCTGGTCTTTTCTGACCTGTTGTTGGGAATTCAAGTGGCGCTTTCTTGATTGACTGTGGTTCGTTAGTGTCAAGATCCTGCGCCAGATTCGCATAATGATTGGTTAAAGATAAGGTGATGAGGTTGATCAATAGCGAAGTATATGACATGCAATTGCAATACCATGGAATCAGTTTTAAGGGCTCTCTTGACTTCCAGAAGCTTTTTCTCTGTCGTTATAGAGTGGATCACACGTTTGCCTGTGACCAACGACGGGATGTAACTTGAGAGAGTGAGATAATGGAATACCAAGTTTACGAATATTCAACAAGGAGCATTGTTATGGCTAGGCTAGATACCTAGTCTGCGGTTGCCTTTGGCTTCAAGGTAACCATCCTTGGTCATCTTATTAATAAGCTTGCGCACTGTAGTCAGATTGGCTTCTCCGTCTAGTTTGCTCTGAAGCGTTGGGATGGTCACGTAGGTCATTGGAAGTGCATGGTACAAAGCCTGGATTACAGAGGATTGAGTTAAAAACTGGAATTTAGGGCATTCAATCGTCAATTTATGGTGGAGTTGAACTTACTTTAATGTACAAGTGGTCATCCACTTTTGGAGTTTTATCATCAAGGGCTACAGCCTGGCCTTCAGTTTCCTCTTTAACCGTATTGAAGTCATAGTCAGATACCTATTGTCCAACACGAGTAGCTGGGTCAATCTAAACAGGTCTAAGAGACTGTGGAAGTGAAAGCGAGAGGAATGAACGATACGAACCTTGTGCTTGTTTACAGTGTAAATATCTTTCCCAGCTTTTGATAGAACACCTTCTTTAACAAGATTGTCTACGATTTCTGAAATAAGGAAAGGGAGTCAGTATAAAGTTGAAGTAACTCCAGAATTTGCAGTGTCAATCTTTAGTGTCGGCCAATCAAGTTACCTTCAGTCAATGCCTGCATTAATGGATAAAAGACAGGTTTTCAGGAGAAAAATTCAAGTTTATCAACTAATGTAACTTAAAAAATTTGTAGACAACAAGATAACTTTACCACTGAGATATCAGTGAAATTCGTGAGAATATCAGTCAGTTCAACTGTGTCACGGTGATAACTATTGATCCAGTCCTTCACCCTAGCCAGTTGTTGTTCATCTTCTTCTGGATCCTGTGTATCATCTGTGCATCATGGAACAGATGTTTAACGAAATCAAATTAACCAGCTGTAGGCTAAATCGTGCAACACGGAACAAATGTTTAATGAAATCAAATCAACCAGCTGTAGGGTAGATCTGTATATCCTTGATTTTACATTACATTAGGTGGAATTTCATGATGGCATACAGTATGGTCTACTCAAAATCAGATCTGAGAGGGTTACCTTCATCGACCATGCCACTATCTGCTTCAGGTTGTTGCTTTCCTGTTCAGACGAGCAACATTACTTTCTGCAACATTCTAAGGGACACTATGAAACACATGACAAGCTAACTCAATTAGTCTAATTACCAGCTGGTGCTACTATGTATTGATCTTCTTGTGATTGGTTAACCTGTGAGCATAAGAGTTTCACTTGACAATTAGACCAACTTCATCCACTTGGTCATCCTGCATCTCATTATGGGAGCTAAAATTCGAAAGGCACATACCTCAGCATCTGAGCCAGAAGAGTAGTCTGTTTCATCAGAATCAGCTGATCCTAAGCTCACGTCATTGTCCTCCATGTCCTCATTTTCATCGTCGCATGGATCAAGCACGCTTTTTACCTAAAGAAACCATCAGATCATATAAAACATGCAAGATGGAACCAACAAATAACATCGTACGGCTAGAAAAGCACAATTCAGACTTGCCTTGAGGGCCAACACGAAATGCTTGCTGTTGACATTTCCAACCTCCATCTTCAAAGGACTTTTTGTCCATGAATTATGGCCTTCTTCTTCTGAGCATCCTTTGAAGAATGGTGGCTCGTAATCTGTTGGCTACAGGTTTCAAAATAATTGATTAGAACTCGCCTTGACTATAATAACTTAGTTGTAGAGTGAAACTTATTGGCTATAGCTGCAATCCTAAGATTATAGACAATAATTCAGATCATGTGGACTTGGTCTAGATTGCGAAAATCCAACAGATCAGTCAGAACAGTTTGTATCACTGGACACTAAATAGGAACAATTTCGTCAGCAGACATACCGTGACATCGTCATAGTATAGCAGTTTCATCAGGATAGTGCGCTGAAACAGGAAAAAAAGGATACAAAAGAGTCAATACATTGATGAAGCTGAAGAGATTTTGTCTAGAGTTCCCCAAAGCACTTTACCTCCTCAGGCATCTTGTCTAGAGTTCTCATCAGTTGAACAAGTGTACGCACCATTTTACAAGCTGAACTCCTGGATTTTAGCAATATCCAAACAAGTATCAAATTTCTGTTAGTAACGCAAGCAGGAAGACATACTGATAACTAATTTTTTGGCATCACCTCATCTGATTGGGAGTAACCTCCGTGACAGAGTTGCACTTGAATGTTCCACCCTTTTTCTTGTTTCCAATACGGTTAATGTTCATCGATACCTCTTGACTATCAGAATCAGAATAACTAAAGGAGACTGCAAGATGATGCACAATTAGAAATGATCCCGAAGCCAGTAGACTAACAAGAACAAACAATCAACTCTCTGATGCAAATAATTATCTGTTCGAAAAGAAAACTTCTTATCCTAAATCATAATTCATTAAGAATCACAACCATTGATTCTACTTACATGCGTATTCCTCAATCATAGGTCCGTCTACTGCCTCACACACACAGAACAAAAGCATCTTCAAGTACTTTTTCTGCAACGCATCATAGACACCTGCAGACGAAGGTGCATAACAGAGACGTGAAGTTGAGTAAGCAGAAATTAGGCAAACAGGTTAAGTAACACAAAGGATTTTCGCAATAGCTAAGTGCCTTTCTCCATCCAGTCAATCAGTCGACGAGATTCTGCATCTAGAGGCATGAGCTTCTTGATCTTCATCTCTGTTCACGGAACCATAATTTCCAACAAGATCATCCACCGATCATTATATATCTAAAGAGAAATGGCTTCAAAACGGCAGAGGTAATCACCTAATGCAGGAACATTCTTATCCGTGAAATATTTCTCCGGAAACAGACCTCTGATGTAGCTGATATTGAATATTGCAATCCGCAGTAGATTTCTAGTCTGATGAAAAATTCATCATCGATTCGACAGATCAAATCAGGTTTATCAACAAATACGGAAAGGAAACATGGAGTCAAGCAGCATTGCTATCACAAGTGACCTTAAGCGACAGATCAAATCAGGTTTATCAACAATTACGGAACGGAAACATGGAGTCAAGCGGCATTTCTCTCACAAGTGGCACCAGTTTAAGAGCAACAGATCAAATCAGGTTTATCAACAATTTCGGAACGGAAACATGGTGTTAAGCAACATTTCTCTCACAAGTAGCACCAGCTTAAGCGACATAACAGAATACGAAAAGAATCGGAGAAGAAGGACACTGAAGCGCACAATTCCAGCAAACAATCACTGATTCCATGCAAACAATGAAACAGCCGAAGAACTAGGAACTAGAAAACGATTAATCAAGAAGAGAGTTCTGTTCATAACAAAACGAAGCTCCATGTATACGTATCCTACTTAACTTCGTGACTACGATGAACACAAGCAAACGGATCAGAATCTGTTACCAGTAGAAGGGAGTCCTGCTCGGTGATCTCAGCCTCTTTCACCTTCTGTGCGACCACCTGAAACATGAAAATCGACGGAAAGAACTCAGCTCATTAGCAAGTTGAGCGAACAGATGAACTGCTTACGCGAAGAACAATATGAATGAATGTTCTGTAACAGAGTTTTCCGGAGCTAACCATGGCTGTGTAGCTCTGACGAAGATGAGAATCGTCGTCTAGAAAGAACTCAGAACGTTTCTATTCCTAAGACTGAAAAAATGTGCGTGACAATGGCTGAATGGCGCCAGAATGAGGAGGTTTCCCGGTTTTTATAGGCAGTTTCTGAGTAAGACTTGCTAGTCACAAATTTCAAATAGGGGAAAAAAGAAACAACGCGAAACGGAAATAGCGAATTATTCGGGGGAAGTGGACCCCACCCTGTCATCACCACTCGCGTGTAATAATTTGAAATCTCCTCCTTCGTAGTAACGCTACAGAGAGAAGTTCCCCACTTGCGTGTTGCCGGGAAAAAAATTACCGGTGCGGTACTAAAATACAGAGGGTTTCCCAGCCCTACTAGCCAGAAGAAGAGCAGCGTCAGTCAGGCATCGGAAGTGAGGTGAGTGCTACTACTGAACAATTCATCTCTCTATCCGTGTGGGGATTTGCCGATTTGAGGTTCATAATTTGCCGATTTAGGTTTTCTGATTTTCCGATTTGGGGTTAGATGGTTAGCTAAGTGCATTGGCATTCTCTTGAGCTTGGGTCGCAACAACATTAGAGGCTTGTAAGTTGCATGTATTTTGGTGATTTGTAAGATGTTTTAACGATATGAATTTCTAGTTCCATGGCCAAAAGGGAAAGGGAAGCCGTTATTCCAAACGCAGAGTCCAGAAAACCGAGGATTCTACTTGCTGCTAGTGGAAGTGTGGCTGCAATCAAGTTTGCAAACATATGCCACAGTTTCTCTGAATGGGCTGAAGTAAAGGTGGTTGCTACTAAAGCATCTCTGCATTTCATTGACAGAGCCACAATTCCTAAGGACGTGGTTCTTTACACAGATGAGGATGAATGGTCGACTTGGGGTAAGCTTGGGGATAATGTATTGCACATTGAACTCCGTCGATGGGCTGATGTTATGATTATCGCTCCTTTGTCAGCAAATACCCTCGGCAAGGTACGAATGATTGTTTCTCCTTTCGATCAGCCCATAGCCATATACCAGACTTGTATACAGTTTCGTTAGCTTTTTCTTTGCATTTCTTAATTATGTAGGAACCCTATTCTCAGGTTTTTCTTTGTGGGATTCTGTGTTATTTAGTTGTCTTCTAAGTTGATTTGTTGAACTTAAGGTAATGCATGTTTATCTTTGCAGTAACATCAGCTTGGCTATTCGATTGTTATTGTATTTTTATGTCTTTGGTAATTCTTAGCTTAGGATTAGTTGATTGTTAGCTAGCTATCCTTAACCAATTGCTTTTAAAAATGCAGATAGCTGGTGGATTGTGCGACAACCTGCTGACTTGCATTGTCGAGCATGGGACTATGAGAGGCCTCTTTTTGTTGCACCTGCAATGAACACATTCATGTGGAACAACCCGTTCACTGAAAGACATCTCGTATCAATCGATGAAATCAGGATATCCCTAATTCCGCCTATAAATGGCGCAATGGCTGAACCGTTCACGATCAATCAAACTGTAAGGATGTTCTTGGAGGCACGGAAGCAGCAGCACGAAGACGATGGGAGGATAAACTAAACGTTATTAGAGAGCTGGAATAATGTACATCAGTTTGGCGTTTTGAATAGAATGTACATGTAGTAGTAGCATGGAGAGACTCCATATCCAAGATAAAGCTGTCAAGTTAAATATTTACTCTATCATGCAAGTACATTGGTGATACTCTATTACTCTCTTTGCAATACGTGTCTAAGAGTGCACTCCCAGTTTCTTGTAAGCAGTTTGATTTTGTTGTCCAAGATAACACGAGTATGGTTTCGTAAGTCCATTTCAGCGACCATTTCGACCACTTGAAAGAAAATCAATCTTTGCTTGCCATGAATATTAAAAAAAAAAAAAAATTGGCGTAGATAGCTCATGTCGGAGACATATTGATAACAAACACATGTACGAAGAAAAATCAAGTCCTACTCCAGGAAGTCAAGGCTGCCTACATGATCCCTAGAAAGCTATTCAAGGTCATATGTGCCACATAATGACAATCCTGTTACTTGAATAATAAATCATTTAAAAGCGACATAAAGCAACAGCGAAAAATCTCTTCAAATAACCCCTCCTGAAATCTTATGGTCCAAGACTAGTGAGGTTTTTTATTTGAAATGGATGAGCATTCCTTTCCTTGATAGAAGATAGAGAACTATTTAAGGGCTAAAAAGAATATAAAACGGTTTACTGTTATGACGTAATAATAGCCAAAAAAATTGCAAGGATATGGGCCTGAGCCCAAAAACTGAAAAGAGAGTGGTCCAATTGAACAGCCAATTTGGCTATGCGGACTTATGGTAGCAACAGCACGTAATCCTTCCACTGCCAGAAGAGAGAGGTAGTCGTTGCTCTGTTGACCAGCCTCACGCATTGCCCTCTACTCTAGAGACCAGGCCACCATTGTTTTCACAAAGACGCCCAAGCCCAACTCCTGGCTTGGAACGGGCGGGCCAGAAATCAGCCAACCAGAAGCCCAACCATCAAAGCTTGTTCATTGTCCCACAACATTGTTGCCTCCACTTGGATTACAAGTTCTCGTTACTGAACTCAGCAACTACTTGGACATCATCAATTATAAAGAGTTGAATATAGGTATAACTCGCCGATGTGGTAATATTGCTGTTCAAATTACCAAAACCTGCAAATCTAAACACTGGCAGCAGCTGCAGTAGCTCTAACTTCGCAGGTTTTTCCTATTGACAACTATCTTATGTTTCATTATCATCTCTTATTCCTCTATCTTCTTAATCTTAGCCCCCTTCCAATTCGACAACGAGTAGCCAGTTCATTATGAATGACAGCAGCATAGATGTATACAGTCTTCATTTACATGTAGCATATTGATCAAACTGTTCTTTTTCTCAACTCCTTCACCATCTATTATGCATTCAATTTCATTTCCTTGATGTTTATACCCTTCAAATTAACTAAATAGCCATCAAAAGCCAAAGAATATGACAACCTTATCGTATATTTACAGTATGCTTTAAGTGAAGTGAGAAACCCACAAAACTGTTATGTACTGCAACTCAACTCTGCTGCCATAGATAACAGCACCTGATTCAGATGTTCATGGACTATTGGCTCCATCTGCTTGTTTCCTACCTCTTTGGATCTGCACTTCTCCTCTACCCAGATTTCGGTTCTTCACTGCAGTCAGATACCCGGCAGCTCCCATCGTTGTCCAGAATATAAACAGTAGTAAGAATGGACATTGAGCCCCTCCTGTGAGCTGAACATAGGCTGCACTGCTCGTTTCCTGTCAGGAAACTCGTGCAGCGATATTCGACAGATGGGACAGGTAGTGTGCTGCTGGAACCATAGGTCGATGCAGGTCACGTGGAAGCAGCGTCCACAGTATGGAAGGATTCGCAGCAAGTCTCCTTGGTGGCATCTGCCGGGCATACGATGGCCTGAATGGAGCCAGAATGAGGAGGATTCCCGGGTTTTTATATGCAGTTTCTGTGTGAGACTTGCTAGTTACAAATTTCAAATCGGGGAGAAAACAACGCAAAACGGAAATAGAGCTTAGATTTCAGTGATGGAAACTAAGAATTCGACAATATACACACTTATATCAATAATAAGAACCTAGTTATGACAAAAGAAACCCAAACTTAAGCAACAAAAACGAAAATTTCGCTGAATCCCAGATTATGGTGAAAGCTACCGACAACAAAACCCCAGAATATGAGGTCAAAGATGATTAAATTACCAAGTCCAAACTTCAAGTACAGTTGAGTATCTACCACCGTACACACAGATTCAGTTCGTCGATCCAATTTGATTATTCTCACAAACAATAAATTGAAGAAATTTGAAATTACATATGTAATCTAACCCCTAGAATCATCAAAAGATATATTATTTCGTATCCTCAGTTTCACACTCGAAAGCTCTCTGTATCTGAAAAATTACATCTGCAGCAACTACAAACAGTTCGTTTCCTCTGAAGAAACGGCTTAAAAATGAATACACGATTCTGAAATCCATTGCAGAAAATGGACATGATAACCCTTTAAAGTTCTTCCCATAGCTATGAAATACATTAAAAAAAAAGTACAGAGCTTTTTTAAATACACATAGATAGGCTCGTTCTACCTTTCGAAAGGGTCTCCACTTGAGCTTAAGGAAGGGAAAGTAGCAGCAGCAACCTTCTGTTGAAGGTTGAACTTCCTAGCAATCAATGGCCGAACATCTTCCACACCCACCAAGCTTTCCAGGAATGGAAGCAGTAGAAGCAATTCCTCATCTTTAGGATCGTCGAACCAGCTTTCTATGGGGATACCATTGTCTACTTGGAACCCGAAAGCCTAAAAAAGATGACAAATTATGAGTGAAGGATTGATCATACGGTACAAGTGATGAGTTACCAATTGATAGATTTTAGATTGAATCGATCAAAAGCCAACAAGCTATAACCCAGCCAACCCGAAAATCTAAAAAACACCCACGAATCAAGTGTTTTGTGATCTAATTGACCCATAACCCAATCAGCTTGTGACCCCCTACCAACATTGCAAGCCAATTAACATATGAACCGTATCCTGATCAACCTAGCATGTGGCCCACCCAACTAGCAAATTTAACAGCTTTTGACAGCTCTTGGACTATAGATTAGAAGCAATGAATTCTGCAAATGTCAGCACCTGAGGGGAGTTGTCTATTATGATAACATGCGCCAAGTCACGGCCAAGGATTGTCAAATCTTTGACGTAGTTCCCTTCCACGAAAACACAAGATTCCCGGAAAACTCGATGTCGAAACACCTTCCTTTTGGGGTCTAGGACATTCAGAAGCTGCTCTGCATAGATACTTTGACTAGCTGTAAATATAGCTATCTCGAACAGACAAGAAACTCTGTCCATGAAATCCCTGAGATGAGGACGGCATCGAACATAAACCGTATGCTTCTCGTTATTGACGATTACTGGAAATGTGAAATCAGCACCATCACATGGTTCTAGCGAGGAGTGCACCAAAGTCTCTGTCAAAAGAGATCTTTTTATGAACACAGGGAGCATTCAGTTTTTAACTTTTATGTGAAATTACATGAACCAGAGATTCTTACCGTCTAGGTCCAGAACGAGGGTGGTCGGAGGGCAACTTCGGGTCTGCTTGGGCAATAGCCCACGTCTAAAAGTGGGAATAACAGATGACAATTCAGGCAAGTTCTTGATGAAATAATATGGGTCAAAATCGTCAAACTCCTCGTACTCATCCTCCTCCAAACACGCATCAGTGGACATAGGATCTTGTTCATGCTCGTCCACACATTCGAGCTTTGAGTTCTTCATGGCGTGGTATATGGCAGAAACTTCAGATGACAGGCCAGCTCCCTCTGTACCTGAATAACAACAATAAGTCATGAAATCTGAGTTTGCAAACTTACAATCATTCATGTTCCCAAATACTGCGACAATAACAACATTCGGTTAGACACCAATTTCATGGAAGTTAATTAGGTCTCACCGGATATTCTCTCATCTTGTAATGAAGCCTGCTCATTGGTCCGAAAGGATTTGACGAAGTCAACTACAGTGAAATAACACTAAAGCTCAGTAGTGACAGACAACTGACGATCTAATTAAATTAATATTAAACTGTCACAGATTAGCTTCACAAGATATTAGCTTGACAAATAACCCACCTCCGCTGTCAATTTCTGCTCCAGATATTTTCGGTGAGTGAAAACCAGGAGAAAAAATAGATTCGGATGCATATTCAGTAGCTCCACCATAACAAACCTGCATCATAACCAAACTCCATACATCGTCCAGACTAATGTTTTATGACTCCTAATTCTATTTTAACCTATGGACAACTCGCTTTAGCAATGGACAACTCACCAGCTAAAGTGTAAGTGTGTAACACAACTAGGAAGTATAAACCTTATTTCATCCAAGCTAATGTAATAAGACAATAATTGCTTTGAACAAAAAATAACGGCAATTAAGGAACATGCAAATAACCTCATGATTCACCACATCAAACCCAGAAGCAACACCGAAAGTCTTCTCGTCGGCAATGTCATATATGGTATCCAAATTGGTTGCTGCAATGGGCTCTTGTAGTTTCTTCTCAGAAGTTCCTACAGAAAGTTCCAGTAAGGATTGTTAAAATCACATCTTAAGTAGAAACATCCTTGATCCTGACTTCCATAACATCAACATCCTTCACAGACAATCAAGACTACTAGCAAATAAGCTTAAATTCAAAAGGGTGCACCCATTGGTGAACAGCATATAGATTTAACTGTCAAGTATGACATAATATGGTACAGAAACAGGATATTACCAGATTTCTGCTTTCTCGCTGAAGATGTAATCAGATCAGTGGCTTTCTTTTGACCAACTTGAGTACTCTCTGATGCTTTCCTCTGAGTTCTAGAGATCCTGGAGCTGCCATTCTCTCTACAACTATTCCTCCCAGAAACCCTCTTTTTGGTTTGCATTGTCGCTGAACAATTTTGAATCTTTCAAAAATTCCGTCTTGCCAACTATCAAAATCTCACGGTAAGCACTGACCAGGTTTACCTGTACTCAAAATCAAGCCACAATATCCTCAGCTACAGCAAACAACAAACCAAAGGAACCCACAAAGCTAAAATAATGACAACACATTTCCTTCTTATAGTTCGATAATCAAGTAATCAGCTCCACATTTCACGACCTAATCTTTACCGGTAATCAACTTAAACAATGAATCAGAGCAGTAGCAGAAACAGGAAAGCCGCATTCAATCACATAGCTGAAATGACTAAGGAATCCATGCATTCAGAAGAAAAAACGAGAAAACGACAAGCAATTCGGAATTCGGAAGGTACAAAACAGAAAGAAGAAACAAGAGCTAGTACCAACTGTTTCAGCTGGGAGAAAAAGCGAAGCTTTCTAACCTTAGTCAAAGCAATTCAGAGCTTAGATCGGAGGTGAAGTTCCGAATTCAACAGTAGAGAGCAAATTTGAGCAAAGGAAAGCATCGTCGGAGCAAGAACAGTGAAGCTGAGAGTTGAGCTAAACCCTAGGTTTAACTAGCAGAGAGAGAGAGATGGGGGGTTTGGGGATTTGAGCTTTGAAATTTTTTTCAGGTTGAAACAATTAATTTGGGTTTCCCTCCAAGGAAGTGAAAAGAGAGGGAAAACGGGAAAATGGGATCCAAAGCTTATTTTTTGTCGGACAATGGAGCAGGTGGGCGGTGCTGCTGCTGATGGCTGCTATCAATGATGCTGGCGAAATTTGAAAAAAAGAAAAAATAATATTAGTTATTTATCCTGAAGGAATCATTTTCGTATTTTTTTCAAAATTAACAGAAAATGACAATGGTACTTCAAATTAGCTTTATTTACGTTCTAGTACTTCAAATTGTATCTTGCTACATTAACATGTTACACGTCTTGGTGTGGGCATATGGGTATGGGTAGAGGGTTTCCGTGCATCCAATCCGAAATTTTGTGAGTATTGGGAACAAAAAGCGTATGGAGTATGGGTACGTAGTGCCTTGGATTCTCAGAGTGTTTCTCACAAGGCGTACAAAAGACAAAGTAAGCGCTCGGGTATGAGTGTAAGAGGGGATTAGGCGTTTGAGTGAGAGATAGAAAAGTATTGGAGCGTATCCCTAAGGGTGTATTTGTCTTAAACGTGTCGATGGGCGATTATGCTTAAGATGTGTTGTTTGCATGTTAGGTCATGTCCCATCAATGCTTGGGTCAGATCTATGTTAACAGGACATCGAGATTCAGGTCGGGTCGCCACACATGTCGTCGGTAGATTGATGACCTGCCTCAAGAATGATGTTAGTTGATGGCTGACGTAGGGTCCGAATTGCCTATGGACAAACCCTAGGCGTCCAACGAGTGGCCCATTGTTCAGTCATAGTTCTCCATCATTTGTACACCTGGGTCGGGCCAACTTTTTGGGCTTTGGGCCCATCACTATTTTTTTCATTTAACTAATATCATCGAGAGCGGCAACTGTTGGATTTCAACCCATTAGAATCAATCATTATATCATCTTTGACTTTTTGACAGATCTAAATGGTATATATTTTTAGGAGTATTTAAGACATTACACATATAATTTAGTTATTATTTTAAAATTAAAAACTTCATACTTTCTGGTGATTGGACAGCGAGTCTCCGACCACCGAGCTTCGGTGACTTTTCCGGCAGCCAACCAAACTCCGGCGACGCCGAGTTAACTAGTTAGCATGATTTTTCTGATAACTAGTTAACATTATTTTTTTAGTAGGTAACTAATTAACAAAGTTTTTTTATTGATGACTAGTTAACAATTAGGTGAAGGTTGAGTTGGCATGTTGATATCAACACTTAGTGAAAAATAAGGATTGCGACTTGAGGGTATGACCAAAATTTACAAACTCTATAGGTTAGTGACAAGTTTACAAATTAAAGGTTAATGACCAATTTGTTAGAACCCCTATATGTTAATGACCAATCTGCTACAACCCTATACATTAATGACCGGAATGAATATTAAGCCACGGAAACCCAGATATAAATGATGGTATAGCAAATTAAATTAGGACCACTGCCGCCCGTTTTAAAGGCCCGCTCCTTATCAGTTAGGCCTATGGGCCAGTAATGATGGTTGATAACCTGATCCAAAAGTCCATTTCACATAAACGAAGCCCATACACTATTAAATATTAAATTAATTCAAATTGGAGATTTGACTGTCGTTGCTAATTATTAAACGAAGCCCATACACTATTAAGCCCATACTATTTGCGACGGGATGCTACACTCAGCATCCCCGTCGCAAATAGTGGTGTGGCAAATAGTATTTGCTACTGTAAATTACTACATGAAATAGTGATTGCAGTAGCAAATACTAACTATTTGCTACTGCATTTTCATGCCATTGTAATTTTGCAGTAGCTAAAAGTCAATTTTTTTGTAGTGATTTATGATTGGGACCTAGCAGTGAACAGAATTGTCTTAAACATACATGCTGAAATTATAGCATCATAATTAATTGGACTGCCTCTAGGCATGAATGTCTACATACGACCCATGTTTAGTTTCAAAAGTCTAATAAGCACCATTGGATTAACCACACAAAAAATGTAGTCAAATAGCTGAGAAGACGCATAGTGTAAGTCTACTTACCCAATAATTAAGAAATGCGAGCAAATGCATGAAATTAGAGTTTACCCAATGATTAACAATATAGCACGTGATGGTGTTTTCAAATGATCACTCTATTCAACATTCAATTGGTCTGAATGCTAAAGTGTCTTAAATATTTTTAGAGTAGTGCAGATGAAGGTTTCATTTTTTACTTGGCTTATGTGTTCAACCCAGACTGACAACCTTATCAAAATTAACCAAGTGGCGTGTTGTATATCATACCACAACCTAATTAACATGTAACAATATTTATCCACAATTGAATTAAACCATTCAATATCCCTATTTAACAATTGGGGCAGTCTGATAGACACAACAACTCAAATGACGAGTTTTAACTGAAATCAGAGGAGACAAAGACATGTGGGGACAGAGAAAATGACCAGGAAAACTGATTAAATACAGAGTAACGGGGAAAAGACAACTAAATGTGAGAGGGAAGGGGAATTACAATGGAATCGGATGGGAAAAGCCCCTAATTAATACCAGGGTAGAGAAAGACACGTAGAAGTAGGTAAAATAAGGTTAACTAAAAGTAAGTGGAAGAAGATTACACTTATCATCGAACGGGGAAAACCCTTAAGGATTAGTGTAAGAGGGTATGGTTGAGAAGAAAAGCCCATGTGGCGGTTGTGAGGAACAAAATGAAAGTCTCTTGTGAGGGGAGAAAACGCCTTAATGAAAAGTGTAGAGTGTTTGTGCTTCCAATAGTTTTAATAATAAACAATAAAGATAATCGGCCGACCAGAAATATAGTCTTAACCAACAGGGTAATTTTGGATTTTAAGGGAACCAATGGGGGTAATATTGGATTTTAAGGGAACCAATGGGGGTAATTTGGACTTTAAGAAAATTTTCTATAGGCTTTTGTAAAGGGATTTTGAAAAGTGGAGTTTGAAGGAGGTTTTTTCCCCTTAATGAATAGTAGAGTACCTTTGTGCTTTCAATTGTTTTAATATTATAATTCGAATCAAACTCATAATTTTTGTTTTGATCAGATTGAAATTTGATTCTATTATATGAATTGTAGAATATAGTTTTTGTCTTTTATTGTAAATGATTAAATAATAAAATAAATATATATATATATATATATCACAGGTAAGTTGAGAGAATATTTTAACGAGGAGGATGATCCGATCAAACTCATATCTTTACATATGTAATGTGATCAGATTAAATTCTGATTCTATTATATGAACATGTCTCCATACAAAAGTATTTGGTTTATTCTCGTTCGATTATGAAGATTTTAATTTTGGATAAATAAACATTAAATTTAATAAAGAGGTCTCCATCCAAAGAAAGGAGTAAAAAACAAGATTGGCCAAAGGGAAGAAGAAAATAGTACAAAGAAAGAACATTGGGAGCTTAAAGAGTGGCTTTGTTAATTTGTTTAATTAGAGAAAGCCAAAACTTTAGGATTAAAGACTTAAAAAATGGGGAAATGTGTTCCAAGTTTAAACAAATATTAACTTCAATTTGTCGCAATCTAATTGGTTAGGTTTAGAATCAAATCTCTAGATTTGCCATTTAGACAAAAACTTTAGTTTGATTTTCTTTAAGTATTTTTAACTTAAAGACAAAAAGGTTGTCTCTCTTTTCGTTGTGATTTGCTTGGTCATGGCTTATGTATGGAGCTACACCTTTAAAAATTCATGAAACTTACCAACATTCTTGAGGGTAACACAGAGATAAATTTGAGAGGTCATAGCAATCTCAACAACATAATTAAGGTTATATTTGGTGGTGGTCGGTCGAGCACTATTTTATGGGACAGGGCCAATCGCCAGTGGCTTCAAATAGTGATCGGGTTCAACTGCTAAAACTCTCTATACATCATTAATTTTACAAAAAGTCTTAAAAGTGTGTATAAGGTTTCAGAGTCATATCGGTGTTGTTGTTGGAACCTTGAGAGTCAAGACATAATCATACACTTGCCATCAAAACTTTATAAGTAGAAGGGTGACCATACATATGTAGAATAATTATAAACTGCATGCATAACCTAACAACACCTCATTCAAATACGACCAAATGGTTGACCCTTGATACTTCTCAGTTTCTTGATATTACCTCTAATTCATGTCTTCTCATTATCTCTATTGTTCTCTTTTTGAAACGTAATGTGAGGCATACACTAAAGAATAACTAACTCACATCTCTTCTCCTCAAGAGCATAAACGGAAAAACTCTGACTTGATCAATCATATCCAAGTATTCAATCCTATCTTTAGATCTTAATCAAGTAGAGTAGCTAACAACAACCGTAATTTTCAAATTTCTAACATCAAATATGTTGATGTTGTATACATGCTTATTAGATTAGTAGTTAAATTAACCAATCTTAATGGACATAACAACAACTTTACATAATAAAAACCAAGGTATGAAGGATTCACCAGTTGTGATTAATCTAAAACATCATTAAATTTCTCATGTTCTTGATAACGATAATACCCACCGCTCTTTCCACTCACTTTATCAATAATAAACATAAATGAAACAAAACCATCAAAATTAACGGCATTAATTTATTTCTAAGGCAAATGATCATTTATTAGAATGCAATGGTTTATGAAATAGTATCGAAACATTCGATGACCAAAAATGCTTGATTCAAATCCTGGTAGCCCTTAATACGTTACGCAAAATTTATTCTAATTGTGAAAACTTTAAACTCTATTGACATCTTTTGTTTGAAAGAATGTATTAATGAATGGTATATAATTTCAACAACTCAAGATATAATGATTTTGGACAAAATAAAACCCTCTAAGTTAATTAATTATTTAGACATTCATTCATAAGAACAAAGCATATAACACGATCGGGTACACACAACCAAACAACCTTTGTGCTCCCATAGTTACACAGCCAGACTACGTTAAACCCAATCAAATAGCACGCATAATTTATACACAATGATGACACTGATAAATAATTAATTAGTTAATCCACTTATTAACATAAATAAAGCACACGACCATAATAACCACAATTAATTAATTACGGTAGTCGCCTCTCACTTAAGACCTTCGCTCCACAGCGTAACAAATTAACGGCCGCTTCATCTCCATAGCCATTCCCAAGCGCTCGGACAGATCCACGGGTTGAGCCGGCAGCCAATCGAACCTCTGAAGAAACCGAGCCAACCACAACTGAACTGTTGCTAACCCTAGGGCCTTTCCGGGACAGACCCTCCTGCCCGACCCAAACGGTGCTAGCCTAAGGTCAGAACCCATTACGGACACGTCCTCTTCAAGAAACCGCTCTGGCTTGAACTCCCAAGGGTCATCCCAAATGGACGGGTCGTGAGTTATGGCCCACATGTTGACCATTGCAGTCGTGCCACGTGGGATGAGCGTCTTATCCACATGGGCATCATGGATAGCAAGTCGGGCCCACGAGAGGAGCGGGCCTGGAGGGTGGAGACGTAGGGTTTCCTTCACAATGGCTTGTAGGTAAGGGAGGTTTTGGATGTCAGAGTCTCGGATTTGGGTATCTCGATCGACCAAATCGTCGAGCTCTTTTTGTGCTTTGGCTTGGATTTCTGGGTGAAGTGTCATTCGTGCCATGGTCCACTCTAGAAGTATTGCCACAGTGTCCGTGCCTCGAAATACCATTTCCTGACAAAAAAACACGATTCATTAATCATAACATAAAACTACATGAAATAACGATACGAAATGTTGCAAATAGAATCACTCCATGAAAAAAAATCGAAAGCGGGTAAATTTAAACTTAATTCATGTGACAAATAATTACAATCTCATATAAATACCCTGAAAAAATAGTTATATAGTTGATACCATAAACATGATATATGCTCATATGTTAAAGAACCTATATATCCTATTGAATTACCCACAAAATCGGCACCATATCTGATTCTTGAAGTCGTTCCTGTTCAGGCAAACAAAGCAAAGCACTAAGAAAGTCAACGTTTCTTCTTCCCCTGATCGTTGACCCACAACCCATCACCTTTTTCCTCTTAGCCACGACCCGACCCACGACCTCGTTGACCTTACTAGCCAACTTAAAACACCGTCGTTTCACCCCATAGATATCCAAGAACCGAACCATCGGGAAATAATCCTCAAAGTTAAACTTGGCAATCAACTCAAAGCCTTCTTTCACCATCAACCCTAACTCCTCCCTCACATCTTCCAAACCACCTCCAAACACGCTCTCCAACACATTATCCAACGAACCCTTCTGTAAAACCTCCCTCAAAACGACCCGGTTCGTTACTGTCATCTCGTTCCTCACCCGATCGATCATCTCTCTTATTACCCGTTGCCTCACTGGTTCGAGCTCTGATATTTTTCTAGGTGAGAACATGTGGGTGGCAGCTATCCTGCGTAGTTGTCGCCAATATGTCCCTTCAGAGGGAGCGAACCCAATGGCACGCTCGAACATGAGCAAACGTGCAGAGATCTTGACGGGCCGGTCTGAGAAAGTCGGCCCAGACAGGATCTCCCTGGCAGTGTCAGGGTGACTGCTTATGATCACTGGTATCGTGCCCAGACTGAACGCCATGAGCCTGGTTGCACCAGTTCGAGCAGCTACGACAGCTAGATTTCGATGGGCGAGCGAACCCATTTGGGGTAAGGTTCCCAAAACTGGCCAGCCGATTGGACCGTTGAGTTTTTTCGAGCCATGGTAGTTTCTCCATGCAAAGCCTCCAGGGATGAGCCAGTGTGTTAGGGCTAAAGCAATAAAGATAGAGAATAAGGGAATTAGTATAAGATGGGTTGTGGACAAGGTTATAACACAAAGGAGTAGTAGTAGTACCATGAAATGAAGATTGTTTTGAATTGATAATTTCATTATTTTTGGGGAATAAATATGAAAAGTAGGGTTTGTGATTGATGCAATTTGATTTGTTGTTAGAGAGATAGATATGGAGGCTTGGCTTTGGGAATTTGATGGGTTTGTGTTGGTGAGTTCATTAGTGTATATATAGTACGTGGAAAGTGGCTTATTGGATCACTTTATGTGAACATAGTTTTATTGATTCCTTTGAATATTTAAAAATCATATTAATTGTTTTTTTTTTTTTTGCTAGATATGTATGTTGATCGATGTTCTACGTACTAGTAAACTTTTAGTACATGATTTACCAAGTGCCATGGAGTACAATGGAATTTAATTTAGTGATGAATATAAGGTATATGTGGTTAAGTTTAAATGATAAGATGTGTGTTTCCCCCCCCCCCCCCCCCGGAAAACGACGCTAAAATTAAATAGTAATGTCTCTGTGTTCTGAAATACTCATACAATGAGTAAGGAAATACCCAAAGATACAATTAGAAATGAAAATCAATTGAGATCCGAGAGGGAGGCCATGCCCGATGCAAGCCAGATAATCCACAACTTGGTTCCCCTCTCGGTAGATGTAAGAAATGTGAGTATTGTTTAGTTCGTTTGTATTTTAGACTCTTAGTATGGTCATTATGTATTAGGTTTTAGATACATAATACTCTTGTATAAGATATACAAACACTCATAACGCCCAAATAAATCTATCCCTACGATTGAACTAAATAACCATCAACACCAACCAAAAACCCAACTCATGCTCACTTCATATGATAGTAATGAGGTTAGAAGAAAATATCTAGTCGATAATAGATATTGATGTGACACTACCTATGATACAAACCAAAAATAAATCTGCAGCTTAGATTCGGATAGTACTATATATCATGCCTCTTCTGAGTTTGTGGAGTACACTGTTCATAGCATGTATGCTTATACGACGACGTGTGGATGGCTGCTTCTCAATTTTTAACGCCTGCCCGTCCACGTACTACTAGGACTCACTATTTTGCGGCATCAAAAGGTGGCTCTACTTTTTCAGTAGCAAGCAAGCACTACTAAAAGTAAATACAATGATTGTTAAATACAAGGGAGTAACTGGCCAAAACTACTAGTTTTACAATCTTGTTGGAGAATTCTAGTTGTGGTTGCCAATAGATCAAGGCGACTTAATTGTAGAGAGTTTCGAGACTTTGTTGGTGTAGGAATTACGGGCTGAGATATGAATCAACATCTAACATTCTAAAATAGATCGATATGCATATAAATTAATAATAAAAGTTATAACGGTTTATCTCTTGTAGTGTGATTATTAGTTTAACGATTAATACTTGTCGAAGCCTTTAGATCGATCCAGAGAGCTCAGAATGTAGTTCATCTGTTTAGTCCATAGTAGTTGGAATCTGGATATCATTTGTCAATGCCTGCTAGATATCTTGATCAATGAACGAAGACTTTAGGCTTATGATGGCTAGGATTTTCTCAGATTGAATATATGGTGTTCTCAGGATTAACTCACTACAAAAAAATTTACCTTTAGCTACTGTAAGCTACAGTAAAATTACAACGGCATGAAAATGCAGTAGCAAATAGTTGATATTTGCTACGACAATCACTATTTCATGTAGTAATTTGCAGTAGCAAATACTATTTGCCACACCACTATTTGCGACGGGATGCTGGCAGTAGCAAATAGTGGTGTGGCAAATAGTATTTGCTACTGCAAATTACTACATGAAATTGTGATTGTCGTAGCAAATATCAACTATTTGCTACTGCATTTTCATGCCGTTGTAATTTTGCAGTAGCTAAAGATCACTTTTTTTGTAGTGACTTTTTTTTTGTGTCATAGATAGTTCCGTCAGGAAACAACCCAGATAGCATAAGACACTAAAAAGACTAAAGTTCAATCCTGGGAGAAAAAACTACCGACAAGTTCCCTAGGAGAAGATCGAGAGCCAAGCGTGCCACGGAATGGGCGGCTCTATTACCAGACCGTCAAACAAGACAAAAATGCAGAGAAAGGACTTGACGTTGAACCAACATAATCTCATCAACTATGGCACCACTCGAGGTAGCCCAAACACGAGAAGATGAAAGATATGAGAAAGCTAACTCAGCATCTCCTTCAATGTCAGCCTCCAAAACATTGTAACAGAGACACCACAAACAAGCATCACGAAATGCCAAAAGTTACGTTCCAACACAGCAGATCAAAAATACCTGGATACGACGGCTTAGGATTAACTGTTACCCATAACAATATATATTTATAGGATTAAGATACAAACTCTAATCCTTTTTCTAAGCCTATTGGGCCCTCATCCCATTAGTTCTAACCCACCATGGTACAAGTCTATCAATTGATTTGGTTCATACTATATGTGTGTGACCTTGTAGTACCCAATCCAATTAGTTGTGACTCAAACCACTAATTAATATTGGTTTCTACTTATTAATTCCTAACCGGTCCAAAATCATTCAATTAATCAAGTTTCTACAACTTAATCAGTTCCTATGCGGACGGTACTGCAAACATAAATCCTTCAGTTAGGTGGTGTTTTTTTTTATTCTCTTTTGATGCATATAATGTAACATCGTAGACAAATCTCACATCGATAAAGCAAAAAAGAGATTCATGGGTTATATGGAATATTTCAACTTAACTAACAAGAAGCATTTTGGAGCGTAATGGATGAGTTTTTGTTTGATGCATTTCGGAGTGTAATGAATGAGTTTTTGTTAGAACTCCAAATTTAACGTGTTTGGGCTGAAATATTGCAAAATGGATGACCTCTTGAGAAGTCAACATTATGCATCCAAAACCAAATCCGCGAGGGTCTAAGCAAATGCGGACAATATATCTTGTTGAAAAAGGTTCAGATGTTATAAGTGATATTAGAGCCTCTCTCTGCATCTCTCTTGAAATATGGTGGGGCAAACCTCAACGAGGACGTTGAGTCCCTAAGTGGTGATGTTGTGACATACTATGCAGATCCATCGACTATAAAAAAAAATAGTTCAATCTTCACTAACAATACACATGTTGGGTGTGTAAGAACTCCAAAATTAAACGTGATCAGGCTGAAGTACTGCATAATGAGTAACCTCCTGTGAAATCACCATTATGCACCAAAAGTAAATCTGTAAGAGCCTATGTCTGAAACAGACAATATATAGCTTATCGAAAAAGGTTGAAAGGTTACACATACATAACTCTTTATATTGTTATTTGCAGCAACAATATTGTATATCTTTGGCAAGTTTTCTATGGCAGGTTTTTCATCGGAATATCTCTATTTTTGATAACTTACAAAAGAGGAGAGTTCATTGGTCCAAATGTGTGTGTTTTGTGCAGAGCTGACCTAGAGTTATTGTCACTCTTATTTTTTTCTTGTACATTCTCTTCTCAGGTGTAGACCACTATCAGTTCGAAGATTTCCATTTGGGGCCCCAACCAGTTTGAGGTTCAGGGTTTCATCCGAGAATGACAGTTTTGAAACTACCGAAGTGGCTTCTAGTTTCAAAAGGATAGACTTCTCCATGCGGTTGTTTGGTCAATTTGGTATGAAAAAAACAATAGGATATTTAGGGACATGGAGAAGTCTAGCTTGCAGGTTGCCCGAAATATTTTGATGTCGGTTGGTCGTTGGCTTATGGCAGCAAATTTAATCTCTCAGTCGGATCTTCGCATATGGGTGTCTCTTTGGTATGCCGGTCTTGATCATGGCTAAGTTTTTTGTTCGATTTTTTGGGGCTTAGAGGCTTCGTTTGGGTTAGCAGGTTTTACAGGTATGGTTTTGTGTCTTGTCTTGTGTATTTTGGGGTGTAGTTGATGATGTCGCGGCTAGAAGTTTTTGCTCGAGCAGGTGACTGTCTCTACTGTTTTAGTATTTTGGTGGATTGCATTGATCCATCTCTGTAATTATTATTCGGTTACATAATATCATCATTCATTAAAAAATGTATATCTTTTATATAAAAAAAGAACAAATAGAGTAGATTGGTCACTAGGTATAGGTCCACAAGACCACAACGCATGCTTTTCCATAATGGGAGAGGATACACTTAGTTGAGTTGGCTAGCTGTCGAATACTCGGTGGACGGCTTCCCAATAGTGGAAAGAAAAACAACATAATTATTTATCAAAAAAAGGGAAAAATTCTTCCAATATATAATTAAGTAATTGTTGTTTATGAGTTTTATTATTATAAAGGGAAAGTAGCACTTGCCCCCTCTGCTTTACCAACTTAACAAATATCCTCTTATACTATAAATCGGTCGTTTTACCCCCTCCTACTTTGAGCAATTAGCCGTTTGGTCCTTCCATTTCAATTTTCATCTTCGGAACAGTAATTCATGTGCATTCAGTACACCACGTTAGCTCCAATAGCCATGTATTAGTTTACTAAGCATTTTTAATTGAGAATATGCCTGTATATATATATGGTTAGATAGGATGAAATCGGCGAATAAAATGTGGTTTTAAAACCCTTTGTATTTCACCATACTATTCATGATACGTTACAAATTTACCTCACTGACCAACTCTTTGTATCCTACCTCCAATATCTCTCTCTGCGGGTGCGGATGTGTCTAGATTTAATGTTAAAATGACGAAAGTTGAAATGGAATGACCAAAACGGCAAAGTAGTCGAAGTAGGAGGGGGGAAACAAGCGATTTATAGTATAAGGGCTATTTGTTAAGTTGGCAAAGTAGATGGGGCCAAAGTGCTATTTCCCTATTATAAATTTTATAAATGAAGGGCCCAAAACGTCATTCGTATGCTTAATGAAGAAAGTTTACTGTTGTTTAAAATTTGCACTCAGGGTTGTGTATCGATCGATGTGGTTTATGCATGTACTCCCACTTGTAATTAGTGAATACAAAAGATTTTATTATATAATTGGTATATACGAAAATATTAATGTATAATTTATTAAGGAATAAACATATAGAACGCATGGTGAGCTAAATCAATTATGTAAGTGTATAGAAGGATGGATAAAGTTATGAACTTGTGATATAGTGGTTAGATAGGAAAAATGGGTTGATCGAGTTAACTCGTAATAGTTCGATCAATACATATACATTTTAACTTATATGTGATTGGCAATCGAAGTTCTTACGTAATATGTTGAATCTTGATAGAGATAACTAGTATACCATATATTATATGTATATCTCTTTTAGACCCGAGTTACAATTGTAACGAGATTCTAAGAATGAATCAACATAATTAATTACACATGTATATAGAAGGATAAAGGAAGTATATATGATATGTGGTTTGGTAGCAAAATTTGGTCGAATAAAGTGATAGTAGTTTGATCAATATCAAGGAGTGATGCAAGCCAATATGCACATGTTATATATGATTGATGATTCAAGTCATTACACAGTATATAAGGTTTAATAAGTATATCTCTATCGGAGTCACAATCGATAACTAAGAATATGCATTTAATTTTTATATGAAATAAACCTACAAAACAACAAGCTATTCAGTTATGCAAATATTGGACCAATGATGATGGATGTGGATTTTGTAGTTTTGGGGTCAGAATTACATAACTATTTACCATCGGTGCACAATGTCAAACTATGTCCAAAATTAGGCAAATGTGACACGAGGGTAGCGCCACGCAGGCTGGACAGCGCCACGCCAGCCAAGTAGCGCCGCACTACCCACACTCCATTTTTCATTTCCATGAAAAGATGGTGCTTTCATTTTGTTGTACAGCAGCACCAATTAATTACTACATAGCACATTCCATTGGTGGAATCAATGGAAAGTTATAATTAAAATAGCATTTTGCCCCCTCTCATTTATCAACTTAACATATAGCTCCTATACTATAAAATAGTTCATTTTACCCATCCTACTTTGACCACTTTGCCGTTTGGGTCCTTCTGTTCTAACTTTAATCTTCGTGATATTAATTGATGCCATTCAGTACAACACATTAGCTCCAATAGAGTCATGTATTAGCTTACTAAGCGTGTTTTAATTGGTATATAATATAAGTATATATAGTTCGATAGGATGAAATCGGCGAATAAAATGTGAAGTTTTAAAACCCTTCGTATTTCACCATACTCTTCGTGATACCTCCCTAATTTACCTCCCTAACCAACTCCTTATCTCCTACCTCCAATATCTCTCTTCGTCGGTGTGTGGATGTGCCCAAATTTGATGTTAAGAAGACGAAAGTTAGAACAGAATGACCAAAAAGGCAAAGTGGTCGAAGTAGGAAGGGGTAAAATCAGCAATTTATAGTATAGGGGGCTATATGTTAAGTTGGTAAATGAGAGGGGGCAAAATGTTATTTTAATTATAACTTTCCATTGATTCCACCTATGGTGAATGTGCTTTATAGTAACTAGATTAATCACCGGCCCGTTGGCCGGTTGATATCCAACTAATTTTTTTAACTCTTTATGTCTTATTTCTAACTGGCTCGTTGGCCGGTTTCAGTATAAATTTATTTATTGTGTTTAAATAGTTTACTATAAAAATATTTAATTGTTAAGATTACGTAGATCTAGTTAATTCGGTGTAAAATTTTAGTCCTCGTTAGAATGACAGTTCAAAAATCTTGTATGAAGGTTAGTATCAATTGTAACTTGTATGCATGTTTAGATGTGTATGATTGCATATTGTGTGTAAAGGTGAAGTGCATGCCTATATATACTCATAAAGGCGCATCATACATGTCATTGATCGGTTTTATAAATCATGTGAATCTTAATAAAATCATATCATGTCTTTTCACGATTTTAAGAACTCATATGAACCTTAGTACAACATGATTCTCATACTCTTTTATTTGTTATTGGTCCCGATTCTCATATTTATTATCTTAATTTTTTTTCTGAAATTTCATTTTAATGAACCGACGTTTCGAGAACTCATATAAACCTTAGTAGAACATGGTTTCATAATTTTTTTATTATTGAGTTGAACTCTATTAAGAAATCATAATAATCAATATTTTTTTTAGTAATAATAGAGACATAATGATAAAAAAAACTATGAATTATGATGAATGAGATTATGAATTTTAACCCGGTTCTCATACCTTATAAATGAAATTATATCATGTTTTTATACAGTTTTGAGAACTCATATGAACGTTAGTAGAACCCGATTCTCACACTTTTTTTATTTGTTATTAGTCTCGATTCTCATATTTATTGCAATGAAATTAAGATGATATATGAGTAATTCAAAGGAAAAATAGAAAGATTTGATTAAAGAATTTTTTTCATTTTTTATTTTCTTTTTAATGAACCAACGGTTTCGAGAACTCATATGAGCCTTAGTAGAACCCAGTTTTCGTACTGTTTTTTATTATTGAGTTAAAATATATTTAAGAAATCATAATAATCAATATTTTTACCGTATAACAGAGACCATAATGATAAAAAAATTATGAATTATGATAAATGGGGTCATGAAGTTTAACATGGTACCTTATATGAAATTATATAATTATCTCATACATGGATTTTAATAGATCAAAAAAATTGTTAGTAAAAATTAGTTCTCAAATTTATATGAACCTTAGTAGAACCCGATTCTCATACCTTATATGAAATTATATCATTCTCGCATACATGGATTTTAATAGATAAAAAATATCGTCAATATAAATCAGTTCTTAAATTTATATGAACCTTAGTAGAACCCGATTCTCATACCTTATATGAAATTATATCATTCTCTCATTCATGGATTTTAATAGAAAAAAAATATCGTCAATATAAATCAGTTCTCAAATTTATATGAACCTTAGTAGAACCCGATTCTCATACCTTATATGAAATTATATCATTCTCTCATACATGGATTTAATAGATAAAAAATATCGTCAATATAAATCAGTTCTCAAATTTATATGAACCTTAGTAGAACCCGGTTCTCATATCATTCTCTCATATATGGACTTTAATATATCAAGAACATTGTTAGTGAAAATTGATTCTTAAATTTAGATGAACCTTAGTAGAACTCGGTTCTCACGTCTTACATGAAATTATATTTTTTTTTATCTTAATAAAGAGTATGAATATTGAAATAAACATAGAATAATATGGATTTACATTTTTTTCTCTTTAATATTTTCATTGGCTGAATCCCAAGAAAATGACCAGAATGAGAGGTTGGGAAAGAATTGAAATTGTGAGCAAGAATAGAGGGAACACGTCTGAAAAAAAAAGCCTCAAGAGTTGGAAGTCGTTGAAAGCAAATCCCCAATAAACCTCCCATGATATGGATTAACCAACCAATCATATTTTTTTTCTTTTTTCTTTAATTTTTTCATTCCTCTTTTTTACCCCACTCTCCTAAATTTTAGCTTTTAATAAAAAATAATTACTATTTAATTAATTTTTAATTCTTCATCGATTAAATGAAAAAAATTAAAATAATTAATTAATAGTTGAAGTACGTTTTTTATATTTTATATATGCAAACTTATTTTCATTAAAAATTTATTTATAAAATTTTTAATTAATACAGAAGTGGCTAGAAGTGAAAAAAAAAAGTTTTCATTGGCTGAATCCCTATAATTGTGGGGAAGAAATGAAATTGGCTAAAACGCTGATATGGCGAAAGAGAAAAAATATAAATTCATATTATAGAGTGTTGAATTGGTGCTGCTGTGGGAAATGAGAAATTGGATTGTGGGAAGCGTCGCGCTTCCTGGGTAGCGCGGCGCTACTTGGGTGGCGTGGCGCTGCCCAACCGCTATCCCCGCATCATATTTGCTTAATTTTGGACATAGTTTGACATTGTGCCACTGATGGTACATAGTTATGTAATTCTGACCCCAAAATTACAAAACTCGATGAATGTTCGGTATAGTATGGTGGTACTAATGCCATTTGAATCACAGGTTTACTCTCAGACTCTACATACTCGTGTATGAGAATGAAATGGGTATTATTATAGCGATTTTTATACGCAAGGAAATCAAACAGGTCAATAAAGAATTTGAAAATGGAGAATTATACGTACCAAAATTACATCTTGTGTCCAATACTAGCTATTTAATCGACTGCATTGATAATGATCTTCTTTGTAGATTTGAAGAAACTCGACATCTCAAATTCTATGCATGAACTCATGTATCTGGCCCACAACAATAGCATGATGGTGGACTACATCCTTCCCATGACGTATCAGACTAACTACACAACAGAAGTCGAGATGCACACTCTAATACCCCTTCTTCTAATAAGCTATTCGAAGACATGTCACGACTGTCATTAGCTCTTTTTGGGTTATCAAACACACACTCAGGCACATATTGTAGGCCGTAAAAAAGTACTCAACACTATCTCGAATCAAGCCTCCTGCAACTACTTGACCCATCTCTGATTAACTGAAACATCCGAGTTAATAGATACCACTCTAGAGGTGCCAATTTCTAGGAGATTTGTACCTCCATCTTTGAGGTGAGTAAGCATAGCAACCTACTCTCTGATACGGACGTCCTCTACGATAAACATCAATCCTCGTATGATCATATCCATTGTGACAATAGTTCGAAAGCAATGTTGATTTGTTGAAAGATAGCTCCATTTATATTTCTTCATAAGCTTGAAAGATAAACTAATTGCTCAAAATACCTAATTGGTTAGTTCTTTTGTGTGGCGTGTTCCAATATATCCATTAATAGTTGGTGTGCAATCAATGCATGGCTTAGTGGATACACGTATAATTATGTTCTTTATTTTTTACATAATTAATTAATTAATTTACCAATTACTTTTGCTTTTTTTTCCCTCACAAATTAGATTAATAAAGTAATGGTTAGTGAGATTTTGCGGAGAATATAAGTTCCACGTCGTCTGTTATATAATACTTTTTGCTTTTACTCCTTTGGTCAGTGGATAGTATCTTCATTACTCACTTGTAAATTATTGTATGATATTGACCCCCATAAAATCGGAGGCTTTTTCGTAAATAAAATATTAATTATGGACTAACTAACGAATGGATTTGGATGGCGAGATATCATATAGGCCAATGATCACAATTTTATACAACAATTATCATCCACCTTTAGATATGAGTTGTTTAATTATGTGACCTCAAACTTATGTTTGTAACTCTAAATTATTTTAATTTGTTGGAGTTTTCTTCCATTTTTCATCATCGAAAAGTTTCTCGACGAATTTCCCGATCACACGAGCCTTCGTTGACGAATTTATTTTTCTGAAAAAAATATTTCCCATGACAAATTTCTTGTTGGCTCATCTGTACAGTTTGTATACGGTCTATACACACTGTATACATCTCGTACTTTTGTTTATACAAGTTTATACAAACTTTATACACTTTGTACGAGAGCTATACACTCTGTATTTATTGTTGTACAGTCTGTAGGGGAACTGTATACACTTTGTACGTGAATTATACACTATGTATTTATTTTTGTACAATTGTACGAGATTTGTATACCAACTGTATACACTTTGTACGATAGTGGTACACTCTGTATTTATCTTTTTCGTACATTAGGATTGTAAATAGTTCATACAAATTGTTACATTCTATATGCAATTCGTGCACTTGTATGTCATTGTACAACCTGTATTCATCATCTGTATGAATCATACGACTGTACTGGAATTCGACATACTAATAATGTTCAAAATAATTCCTCGATCATTATTGCGGATAGTTCCGGATTCGTCATATGAATAAAATTAAAAGTAAAATTAACATTTCTAGATTATTATGTGCGAGAAAATATTGCTTCGAATGTCTTACCTAATACAATCAATTCAAGCTCAGTAATTGCGTCAATAAGTTAATGCTGAATTGAACAAATTTATATGGTATCTTCACTTGCTAGCCTAATACATAAATTAATGTCGAGTAAAATTGATGGATCCATCTGCCAGTCTCGTTAATCGGCCAAAATATTTAAGAATTCCGTTCTATGAGATGACATAAATTATAAAATGAAATGTAATAAATTATTAACGTTAATCGAATAAGGTATTTAGATTGAATGTGTCGAATACGACAAATTATAATTTGTCTCTCGAATACTGTTTTGCTAAAACACTAATTCGAATGGTTTGTAAAGCTTGTGGCAAGATTCCAAGTGGTTGTTAAAATTGAAGATCGAATTTTATTTATGTAATTCTTCCCAAAATTAATTAGGAGTAAAATTGAGATGGAAATGAGTCTCGTTTTCTAATTTTTAAAATTTTGAACTCTAAATATGAATTTAATGTTTCGTTTTGGTATTTTAGTTCGAAATTTCAATCCAATTTTGGTGAGATAATTGAAAACCTAACTCGAAAAATTATGAAGTATTAAAGTTTGTTTAAGAATTGAGAATTTTTTGTAATTAATTTGGTGTTTGGAATTCTGGTTCTCAAGCTTTTTTCTGAATCCGTTTCAAATTTCTCAAATTCAAAATCATATTTCTAATTCGGTATTTGGGATCCCGATCACGAAAAGTCTTGGGAAAGTTTAAAACGAGAATGAGAATTTCCAATTTCCAATCCAAATTTTCACCCCAGCTAATATACACGAAAGAAAAGTCTGATTTGCTTTGCCTATACCAGCATTATGAGAGGCAAATTCAGCACCAAAATGAAAAGACTTTCTGGATGTGATTAAGAAAATTTCCTTGGTGATTGATTACTTAAAGAGGATCATAAGCGGACAATCAAGGTGAACTTCGTAGATCTAAATCTTGATGAAAAGGAAAAAAGTTTGGTGTCAGTTGTCACTCACGCGTGTAGATCTAAGTTTTGGATACATCTCTACTCGTTGAGCTGGAAGGTCTTTCAGGTGAGTCGAGAAGCACCGAGTATAGCTCGGCAGGCTCAACTGATTGGGTGACGGTAGGTTGAGAAGGGGTGATTTTCTCTGAACTTTGACGGCTCTCTCTATACTAATCCGAAAATTTATTTAATTGGATAAAAACGGAATTGACAAAGTAGGCTAGACCTTAGGTTTTAACTTTTAACTCTATTTTATGAGTAATGGTAAAATAAACTTTATTTTGTAAGTAGTGATAAGGTAAAATAAACAAAAAGGGAAAAAAATGGGCAACTAGTAGGTAAGTAGGGTTGATTAAAGATATGACATAATCTCTCTCATCTATATCTATACTATATTATAAGCATTTATAATATAGGGTCCTCATTTCCAAGCCTCTCCTTGATTGTAGGCCCTCATCAAATGAGAGTTTTTCAAATTTTTAATTGTTTCTTATTTTGACAATTTATGAAAAAAAATTGTTTTACTGCGAAAAAATAACTGTTTTTCAATTTTTAAATTAGGTTAATACACTTTTTTACCCCTCTACTATGCAAAGTTAACAAACATACCCCTTTACTATTTTCTAACCGATTTAACACCTTCTACTTTGAAAAATTTAACAAATATGCCCCTCTGTTTAATTTTTCATCCGATGTGTTGATTGTACGTGCTACGTCATATTATTTGTACACCTTATCGCTGTTTGGAATGTTCCCAATCGAAAATTATTTAAATTAGAAAGAAAAATATAAAGAAATACCACAAACACCTACGTACATAATAGTGATTATAATGTGCTTTTCCTTTATCTTTTCTTTTTAATTTAAATATTTTCACCTTGTGGACATCCCAATTAGCGATGTTGTGCACAAATAATATGATTTAGCATGTATAATCAACTCATTAGACGAAAAATAGATGAAAATATAAATGAAGGGGCATATTTGTTAAACTTTTCAAAGTAGAGGGTGTTAAATCAGTTAGAAAAATAGTAAAGGGGTATGTTTGTTAACTTTGCATAGTAGAGGGGTAATAAGGTGTATTAACCCTTTTAAATTTGATGTGGATGTGCAGTAAGTTTCTTCTAAACGGAAGCATTGTTGTTTTGTCAGGTTTTTTCATTTAATTGCTTAATTACTTTTCAAATTTTCATTTATTTTATCATTTAATTGTATCCACTTATTTTTATTTAATCATTTGATAAATTTTACTAATTGACTTCACTTTTTTCATCAATATGCCTTTTTCGGATGAATTGAGTACAATTATGTAATGAATTAATTAATTATTAAAAACGCCAAACTACAATTATCTTATAACATAAAAAATTAGTTCATTATTTTATTTTAGTAACTATTTAAATTTTAGTTTGTAGTCACTATTTAATTGTCCTTAATCATAAGAAATTATTTTTAATCAATATTTTATTTTATTTAATCATGATAAACTTATCATAATTTGGTATTCTTTAATTGAGTAATTAGTAGATAATTATATCTTTAATGTGATTTGAAAAAATAAAAAATTAAGAAGAAATAAATTAGCTAAGAATTTACTGAAAATCCATAGTGTGCATAAGATGGTTCTTTTATGTTATTGTGCTTTATAAAAAATATAACAACTTAGAAAGTATCATTGTGACAAATCGGGTTGTAGGAGTAAATTAAAGATATCTCAACTTCTCACTAATTTTTAAAAAATAATGAGAGATTGATTTGGGCATTTTTTTCACCTAATAAAATTTAACATCTTATATCCTAGATTATTTACTATGTGAGATAATGATTTCAAATTCTCATTTGGACGTACAATCAATTATTGTTTTTATATTTTATAATTTATTTTTACTTCATAGATGAATATAAAAACAAAAATTAAACTAAATGAGAAAAAAATTCTTTCATATAAATTAATTATGCAAAAAAAAACATCATGAATCAACCAACGGGATGAGTTCCAGATCCTCCTTAAGTTTAGACTCCCCACAGATTAAATTTTTTATTTCTTATAACATTTATTTTAATTATTGTTTTTGTGAAAAAATTATTTATGTTAGTTAAACAAATGACACCACATCCTTTAGATTTACGGAACCTACTCATGGTATGCCCTCAATTTCCTTTAGACTTTTTCCACAACTTCTTCATTTCTTTTCTCTATATCTATATCCTATACTACTTCTCTGTCTCTCCAATAGTACTATTTTCTTACAAATTAATAGTACTACAATTAGTAGTTAATGGTTAGAGGAAAACAAGTGAAGATGTCAACATTGTTCCTTGCACTTTTTGATCACCTGTTAGCCGATGAGGGAGTCAAGAGTTCCAGAGGTATATGAACTACTAATGTTCTTATATGATTTTGATAGACAAACACACACAGAGCTGTTCATTGTAGGCAATCTTAGTTCTCTTCCTCCTAGATATAAATATGGCTACTACCGTGACGACGTCACCACTCATGGTAAATGATTATTCACCAAGCTCATCTAGAAAGAAGTTTGTCATCTTCATTTTTTGTCTTAATTTAATTTGTTTCATTAGTTAATTGGAGAAGATCTCTTCACATAACTTAAATTTAGATAAATTTTTTCATTTATTTACATGTAGATAAATGAGTTGTATTGAATTTTTTTAGGGTGGAGCTAGAGATCCAAGAGGCAGACCTGTATGTTGTAACTACATACGATGGTAGATGAAGAAGAAGATGTTTCCAATGTAGGAGGACTTAGGAATCGTGTGTAGATAGTAAAGTTGAAGTTGTGTCTTTGTTGGTATGTTCGTCGTATAAGAAATTTTAGCGATAAACTATTTTTTTGTACTTCTTCGTTCTTCTTTAATTGCGATAACTTTATGTTTGAGTTTTTCTTATTCTTACTACTGAGACAAACGAAGTTCGGGCCTTTGTTGCTCCCAATATGAGAAAGTCTCAAAGAGGCGGCTAAATTAATTAGTTTGGATTCTAAGGGAGTAAACTGATAATTGCATGATGTCATAATATTTTACACCAAAACCAATAATAATATATTCTATAGGGTGAGAGAGAGAGTTTTTTCGGGAACATAATAATGTTTGGTTTTTGTATTGACTTAGATGAATCGCAGTTTCTTGAGTTGGGTTGGATCGGGTTGAATTGAGTTTTTAGATATTGGGTAGTAAATCACTTTTTTAATTGATGTGTCATTTTAAAATCATTGTTTAGGTGTTGTGGTATGAGGTTGAATTTTAGATGAAAAAATGAAAATGGGCGAAAGTATTGATTCATTACCAAGATATTTGTTGAGTTTGTTATCTAGAGCAAACTTTTTTTAATGAATATCTAGACCAAACTTTATTTGTAAAAAATAACATTTTTTTTCTAATTACTTAGTCAATCTTCCTGAAATGAACTATTTATTATAGAACTTCTTCAAGGATTTACCAATTGATGAGTTTTTTTTTTACAAAGATAGACCTATAATGCTAGGACAGAAAAATAGAGAGTTCACAACCAGATTCGAACACCCAACCTTGAAGTGCCAACTCCGTGTGTACTTAACACATCGATTTATTGAGGGATATCTCAATATAATTAAATCTTATAGAACTCAACAATTTAATTAGTTGTAATTAAAGAAAATTAATATATATTAGAGCATACTAAATTAAAATGTGGTGGATATTTATATTTTTACAATATTAAATAAATTTTGAACGATTAGATAATTATTCACTTTCAACATTTATTTGTTCTAATATTCACATCATTAAGTAGACACATTTGTAGGTAATCCCAAAATAGCCTCTTATACCTTCAAACACAATGTGAATATCTTATCCTACTCATTTGTTAATCTTTTATCTTTTGAAAGTAAATAATTTTTAATATATAATTTTAATTATATTATTATTTTATTTACTTAACATTGACCAAAAACACTTATTACAATTCCGGGCAACGAGCCGGAAATAAAACTAGTAGGAAAGAGAGAGATTATGAAATCGTGATTGAACCATCAAACCCCATATGATTTATGGTTAAGAAAATATTACAATTTTAACTTGACCAAATAGAAAAAAGAAGTAAAATATATGCAAAAAGATAGAATTGAAATAGACTCATTTGACACAAAAGTTGTTTAATTGGGTAAAAATGGAATTGACAAAGTAGGGCTAGGCCTTAGATTTTAACTTTTAACTCTATTTTATAAGTAATGGTAAAATAAATTCTATTTTGTAAGTAGTGATAAGGTAAAATTAACAAAAAAGGAAAAAACGGGCAACTAGTAGGTAAGTAGGGTTGATTGAAGATATGACATAATCTCTCTCACAGGAAATAGAGAGATTATGAAATCGTGATTGAACCATCAAACCTATATGATTTATGGTTAAGAAAATATTACTATTTTAACTTGACCAATTAGAAAAAAAGAAGTAAAATATATGCAAAAAAATAGAATTAAAATAGACTCATTTGGCACAAAAGTCATTTAATTGGGTAAAAACGGAATTGACAAAGTAGGGTTAGACCTTAGGTTTTAACTTTTAACTCTATTTTATGAGTAATGGTAAAATAAACTCTATTTTGTAAGTAGTGATAAGGTAGAATAAACAAAAAAGGAAAAAACGGGCAACTAGTAGGTAAGTAGAGTTTATTGAAGATATGACATAATCTCTCTCACAGGACAGAGAGAGATTATGAAATCGTGATTGAACCATCAAACCCCATATGATTTGTGGTTAAGAAAATATTACAATTTTAACTTGACCGATTAGAAGAAAGAAGTAAAATATATGCAAAAAAATAGAATTGAAATAGACTTATTTGGCACAAAAGTCGTTTAATTGGGTAAAAACGGAATTGACAAAGTAGGGCTAGACCTTAGATTTTAACTTTTAACTCTAATTTATGAGTAGTGGTAAAATAAATTCTATTTTGTGAGTGATGATAAGGTAAAATAAAATAAAAAATAAAAAATGGGCCACGAGTAAGTAAGTAGGGTTGATTGAAGAAATAACATAATCTTTATCTCTCTCACAAAATATAGAGAGATTATAAAATTGTGATTGAACCTTTCAGCTGGATTATTTGAGGTTGGGAAATTGGTGAAAAGATACTGAAACTTTTCAATCTACTGAATGATGAATGATGTTTTTGGTTCCCCACCCAAAAACACCCACCAAAACCCCATTAGACTGACTAACTATCATTACATATAACTCATTCCATTATCATAACTTGTTTATTCTTGTTATTTACTATAAGCTCTAAGAAACACGCACCAAAACCTCATAGACTAACTAAATATTTTTACACATAATTTGTTCCATCACGACAACTTGTTTTTTCATGTTATTTATTGTAAGCTCTACGAAACTTAATTGTTCGGTACTTCACTATAACCTCTCCTAATTGCACCATCTCACATCACTGTAACCAAAATCCTGACTAATACTTGGTTCCATCATCATAACTATAAGTTATAAGACACTTCCTTATTCATTGTTGCATCTCACATAACATCAGCCATTTTCCTACTTCCTTTGCCTTGCTATCTTCAGCCTTTGACATATCATTCCTGAGAGCAACCCTTTCGTTCCTGTTGAATTTAAAATTGTTAGTAAATTTATCTAGTTATTTCTATCAATTTGGTACCACCAGCACATTACTTATTTTTGTTCTTCTTCGAGCTGTTGTTTCTGCTCGTGAGTCATCCCCGATCGCTCAATAACCATTCCGTTTTGTTTGTTTCTCAACTTCTTCAATTTAGCTGCCCCCTTGCAGTTATGTTTCCTAGCCATCCATTTGTGGGGGAATCTACGACCGCAGTTAAACCGCATGCAATCGAAGTTTTTGCATAACAATTCATCTCAAGGTAAGGTCTCCTCCACAAAGAAGATAGGAACTGGAACAATTTCTTACTCAATTTAGACCCAAATTTTGAATATGTGTGTTTCATTTACTGAATATGTAGCATTCGAAATAGATTTACCCATCATTTCATTATCCCTTTGCATAGAACATATTCTTTGGAAAATCATTTTTGTTTTAGTTGCTACTAGTTTCTTGTTCTAAGTTAAGGACTAGATACTTTTTTTAAACTTAGTAGCATGTAAATAATATAGTGAGTTTTTGAGTTGCTATCGTAAGTTGCAAGTACATATTACTGAGATCAATTTTCTACAAGTTTCAAGTGTCGTAAGTTATAGTACATATTACTGGGATCAATTTGCTGCAAGTTTCAAATGTCGTAAGTTTCAATAGTTGTACATGTGTTCATGGTTAGAACCAATTTCAGAAAAAAAAACTAAAAAAAAACATATAAACATAGAAGTCTAATCAACATTATAGTAAATTAGAGCTTTCGAACTAGATTTATCATCTTCACTTACGGAGACTATTGTGAACAAATATTATTTGTTTAAATTTCTAATTTTGAAAAATAAAATACAATTGCATCATCATCATCTAAAGATTAGGGTTATAAACTAGCTGCCTTGAATGACAAACGTAAACAACAACAAAACTCGAAAATCTCCAAAATGACATGCATAATGAGTTGTAACTTGATGGAAAAATTGTGTAAGATTCATTTTCTAAGAAATTGAGTTGAATCAAATTGAATGACGGTTTGAATTAGAGCATGTTTCAAAACTGGAAAATCTCTCACTTTGTTTGTTGTATAAACAAAATGAATTTTTTTAAAAATTTTCTTGCAAAATAAGGAAGAGAAAAACAAAAAAGGAAAATATGATTTCGTTCAATAGAGGTGCACATGAGAGTAAGAGTTTCATTGAACCTAGTCATTATCACAATAATCATCAATTTTATCGTGGTGGCAGTTGGAGATGGATTTCCATCCATGATTTGGACGGAAAATTGGATGATGCAAAGTAAGTTCGAGTTTAGTGGTACCCAACACAATTTTTAAAGTAAAGTGGTTTATTTGCAACAAAATAAGAGTCAAGTGGTACATGGTCGCTATTTAATTAATTTATACTATTAATTAAGTACATGCCATGTTCACTAACAATTATCTAAAATTGAAAAATCGAGAGAATTTTATAATTTTAGATAATTGGAATTTATAATTGAAATTATGTTTACTGGTTATTATGTAACTTTTCAAATTATTAAATACAAAATTTATAATTGTGTTTATTAGTCAAGTTGATGACTAATTATGCATACTTCTAGAATTCTAGTGAATCACACATAACACTCATCCAAACTCAATTAATTACTAGCATTACAAACCCTCCACAACTGATTTGCAATAGCGTCAGGCTTCATAGCCATTTCTCGCACTTGTGTCGAAGACGTGTTAAATTCTGTACGTGGTACTGATTCACTCGTTTCGCATAGGACATCACACTCTTCAAATTCAGTAAATAGGGAGTCACCTTATGTATGCATCTGAACAAAATTGTGAAGCGCACAACATATTAATGCAAAAATTCACAAGTCAACATAATAATAATGCAAAATTCACAAATCATCATCTTGGCATGTTGAACAATTATCTTCCATTAAGAGTGTATAAAATCTTTTTTCTTTTTGAAAGTGTATAAAATCTTCTTATACATACACGTGTGCCCCTAATACAACTAACAAATGTAATAATGCTCATTATTACCGTTCTGTTACAACTAACAAAGATAATAATGCTCATTCGCCGGGTACAAGAGAGTGAGGGGTGGTGCAACGAAAGAAGAGGAACGGTCCAGTATGGCAGCGAAATCGAAGATGAGGCAAAGAGCGAGGATATCGAACTTTGTATCACTGCTGAAATTGTACAGATTTAGGAGCAGAGGCTGTTGATCGACAATCTCTCTAGTTTTTTTAGCAAGGGTGATGAATAGGTACTACTGACATATATTTTGGTAGTCTCTGCTACAGAAATGTTGAACTAAGCATGTGTGTAGAATGAGGAACACTAATATTTAACGAAGATGCATTTGCTCGTACATAACATGAGCTCATCATGCCCTAGTACAAGCAAGTTGTGGAATAGTAATGTTTTGCAAGATTACCTCAATTAGTAACAGATGAACGGTGTTTTTTGAAGCCATGCCAAAGTAGTGGATCATGAGATAGTGTGTTGGTGACTTGGAATTTGTTTCAAGTAATGTTGGACATCTTTCTGTTGTTATTTATTTGACGATTAATACTCTGATTTTATGATATGTATTAGAAAATTATTCCATAAGACCATAATAGTACCCTCACAATTTGATTTTGTGGTTAAATCATTTGAGTCAACGTACGTCCCAAACAAGGTTAGTCAATTTATGTTCCATAAAATTGGGGTGTTACATGCCACACATAATTTGACAATTATTTCGGCTTGCTTCACATACTGCGATACTTGGCGATGATGGATGAGTTTCAAGAACTCACTAGACTCGCCTTTCAAGGAATCCTCTGTTCAGAGTAATCAAGAACTCACCCGAGAACCTGAATATGACAAAAAAAGAAACAAACATTGTACCATGGGCTTATACTTAATTGGGCCCAATTCTGTGGACCTGAGTTTAGGCTTTAGGCCCAAATTACTGCGTTTCTGGAATGGCTTCCCTCCATAGAGTAGAGTAAGTAAAACATAAACACAGACGGATGCGCATGTGAAAGCACACTTATAGAGCTGAGTGGCAAATCGTCGAACACTTGAGCTGCATAAAAACTGAAAGTTGAAAAACCTCTCCAGCTCATGGCGCCATCAGCTTAGAGGAAGGAACAGCAGCTCTTCCATCGGATTCAGAAGCTTCGATCTCAACCATGTTTTTTATTCAACAGATGCTTCTTGACAGTACTGGTTGAGATTCGATCTGTTTGGTGATTTTAATTCTCGTTCGATGTCGAGTTAGCGTTCTCCCGTATCTCTGCGTCCCAGTTCTTGGGCTCGCTGGTGATGTCGTGGTTGACGAGATTTTGCTTCTTCAGCGTCGAGCTCCCTACATTTGGTCCTGCTTAGTTCGTCGTTCTGGTAATAGAGCCGCCCATTTTGTGGCACACTTGACTCTTGATTTTTTCTGGGATCTTGCCAGTAGTCTTGTCTCCTTAGAGTAGAAGTTTAGCCTTTATTTTTTCTTCTCTTATCTGGACCATCTCCTGACAGCTGATGGAACTGACAAAAAAAACACTTAGCACCAAGGCCGGACTGAGTACCAACTTCCAGGCACTCTAAAGAGAAACAGGAGGGCGGATAACGAGGCCCATGTACACTTATCGGGCCGAGCCTATAGGTCCTGGGCCACCATGGCCACGTTTTCTAAATACTCTGCTATGTTGACGTTTATTTATGATTGAATTAGGTGAGTCAACAATAAGTTGTTCTTTCCCTTTCTCCCTTCACCCAAAAAAGGTGAAATGTTGTTTCTGTGTTTCTGCGTTCATTCTGATAACGATTATTCACCTCATTACTCAGCTAAATAGGTTCAAAATCCTGACAGATAAACCCTTGAGGGGAAAGCTCCACTACTACCAAACTCATGCTTGTGAGTTGTGTGCCTTGTCTTCTAAGCAAACCTTTCCTCTTTTTAGCTTCAGACAACTCACATCTCTCTCTTTCTCATCATGGGTTCCATTCCAATGCTCCATCAGGGCTCACCACTTCTCGAAACATCATGCGGATACCTGCTCCAGGAGCTCCAGATGATCTGGGACGAAGTTGGCCAAGTCCAATTCGACAGGGAGAAAGTTCTTCTGGACATGGAGCAGGAATGCCTTGAGGTGTACAGGAGGAAAGTCGACAGTGCTAATGTCTCGAGAGCTCGACTTCATCAGGAGCTGGCAGAATCCGAAGCTGAGCTCACCCATCTGCTTCTTTCACTTGGCGAACAACGCTCTCTCCCTGGACGGGTAACTCAATTATCTATATATATGTATGCATTAGTAGTTCATTTCTGAGTACTAGTTAAATGTGTTGTGTTGGTACTTGTACACACAGCCTGAAAAGGTGTCGGGAACGCTCAAGGAGCAGCTTGATGCGATCACACCGGCTCTGAGGGAGATGCGGTTGCGAAAGGAGGATCGACTTAGCCAGTTTCGAGCTGTGCAGGGTCAAATCCAGAGGATTTCAGCAGAGATTGCAGGTCAGTCTGTCTACGATGTTGATTCGATAACGAATGTGACAGTAAACGAGAATGACCTTTCTATGAAGAAGCTTGAGGAGTACCAAAGTGAGCTGCAGAGGCTACACAAGGAAAAGGTACTTAACAGAAGTCGATTCCTATATGGCTTCTTACTGCTAGGGAATGTTAGTGAATATTGCAGCTCTGCTTGAGCCATGATATGCTTGGTATAGCTAGGCTCCGAAGCATGACTCGATTAGAAGCTCAGTACTTTCTCGACTATATGACTTGTTAATATGGATAAACTCGACCCCTTAGCTTTACTTGCAGCAATACATGTAACCGTCATTTGGATTAGAGAATTGATCATGAGAATTGTGATAAAGACTGAGGATGGGAAATAAGCTCCAAATTTTTAAGCCCGATTCTCGTCCTGTAAATATTGATTCAGAAGTGTGAAATTTTCCCTTCCTCCTGCTGCTAAAGAATGACAGGCTTCAACAAGTGGAGATGCATACAGAAACAATCAGAACCTTATCTGCAGTATTAGGAATGGAGTCATCCATGATCATAACAAAGGTTCATCCAACCCTAAACGACCTCTGTGGGATCTCCAAGAACATTAGTGACACCATTCTCACTAAGCTTAGCAGCACCGTGGAGTCTCTGAAGCAAGAAAAGCAGAAACGCACTGATAAGCTTTTCCACGTTGCAAAGTCCCTCACAAACTTGTGGAATCTCATCGACACGCCTTACGAGGATCGTCGGAGATTCTTCCACGTGACTAACTTGCTACGCACGCCACTACAGTCAGATCCAGGAAGCCTTGCCCTGAACGTAATCGAGGAGGCTGAAGCTGAAGTGAAGAGGCTGGACCATTTGAAGGCTAGCAAGACAAAGGAGCTCTTCTTCAAGAAGCAGAGCGAGCTCGGAGATATTTGTAGCAGATCGCACATGGAGGTGCCCTCGAGGTCGGATATCGAGACCATAGTGAGCCTTATAAACTCTGGTAAGAATTATGAAACAAACAATGTCTGTTCCATAAGTGGTTTGGTGAGCTTATATACTGACAGAGTCTTGATATGAAGGTGAGATCGATCATGCAAATCTTCTGACGAACATGGACGAGCAAATATCGAGAGCGAAAGAGGAAGCATGGAGCAGGAAGGGAATCATGGAGAAAGTTGAAAGGTGGATGCTTGCAAGAGATGAGGAATGCTGGTTGGAAGAGTACAGCAGGGTACTGAGTTGGATTCTGGTTCACAATTATCTTTGAATTTTGTTTCATCTTTGACCATGTGATTTTTCAGGATGAGAATCGATATTCGGTTAGCAGAGGAGCTCACAGGAATCTACGACGCGCAGAAAGGGCTCGAATCCTGGTCAGTAAGATTCCAGATTTGCTGAGCTCAGTTGTTTCCAGGACAAAGCACTGGGAGGATGAAAGGAACAAAGTGTTCTTGTATGACAATGTAAGTTTTAAGTAACACAGAATGTTATGTTCAGTATTCGTGTCGTGTTTTAATCTTCGTAACGTTTCGGGGTTCTTGTTTCTTCTAGGTACCATTGCTGGCAATGGTTGAGGAATACAGCATACTGAGGCTGGAGAAAGAGGAGGAAAAAAAACTAAGGCAAAAGGTAATGAATATGAAGAAGAAGCTTCCAGTCCAAGCAACAGAACCAGTTGAAGCTCCCTTCAGCTCGAGGCCAGGTACCAGCAATCGGCGCTCTTCGAACAGAAGGCTGACCACCATGAGCATCAATTCTGTAAGTCAAGCAAGGAAAATGCAGGTTTCCACTCGGTTTCACGACGAAACGGCTTCTGTAGTCTCGACATTCTCTGGCCCCGTGTCCCCTTGAAACATCAAGAACCCAGTTCTTTGTTTATAATGTGACCAAGTTATATATATTCACCTAATAAATGAGTTTCCAGTTCATAGTTTGGCACTAGTATTCTGAAATCTGACATTAAAACGGCACCGTTTTGATGCTTTCATCTTACAGTAAAGAAGTTCTTATGTTAATATTGCAGAATGCAGCTTCATAATTTAGTCTTCAATTTGACTTCCCAGAAGTACATTACAGGGTTGGTTAGTTCTTGTGTAAACCGCATCTAACTACATTCGTGAGATCCGACATACAACCCGATAACATCCACCGAAAACTCAGATACAGAATAAAATTAATCATCAGTACCATGATTCCATCTGCTGCTTACCTCATCATGAAGCAGGAAGACAGAAGATTGCACTACTAATTAGATGTTAGACCAATAAAAATCAAGTTTCAGTTATTTGCTGCTAGCATAGAAGGCTGTACGAAGGCATGTCCTCGATCCGAAGAACATCGTCCATTAGAAGCTCTCTCTCGACCTGAGCTCTAGTAGACTTCAAAACCTCCTGCATATATATACACACACCATACATTAGAATCAACAGACCAACCGGGTACTGCTAGGTTAGGAACTTAGGTTGATTAATCTCACATTGAATTCCATGTAGGTTGCATTCCTCTCTAGCCATTGCTTGTCCATGATCACAAACGCCACGCAATAGAGCAAGTCAAAAGCCCATTCGTCTTCTGCAAAACACACACCATATACCGTTACATATAGCACGATGCCAAGTAGGATTCGTAACAACTAGATCACTAGATCATAGTAGTTACCTGATAACATCTGCAAGAAAACTGATCTCACAAATGTCCTAGGCTTTGCTGCAAAGAATAGCAGAAACAACTGATGAGGAATGTTATCAACCTCTGTCAACAACTCGAGTTATTGAAATGCAATGACTTACTAGCTTCAAGATCAAGCATCTGCATGATCATGAACGTGATGTTGACGCCAGCAACAGCGAACGGGTACTCCCAAGCAGATCTCTTCCCTCCTTGCTTCTTCAGCAACACTTGAAACGACGCCGTAAAAGTCTTGGAAAAGAACAAGAGATTCTCCAACGAGATAAACCCAGCTCCCCTGAAATCAGTAGAAGGATCTTTCCCTTGCCACCCCATTTCCTTCCATTGGTCAGATATCAGTCCACATAGCTGTTTCTCAGGATAGGTAGCTGACCATAGTGCTCTTAGAGCTGCCTGTTGATTTGAACAAATTTCTCCATTAGAACTGTCAATCTATAAGGCAAGTCAAGTCGAATTGAAACACAGAAAACAACCTGGTGATCGGTCCTATTCGTATCGAAATTGACCTTCATCCGATGCTTCAACCTCCTCAACCTTTCCTCCTACACAAAGTAGACAACTTTCACAACCAAGACCAGTCGCAGATCGTCGAGATTCTATCTGTGTTACGAACAATGTAGCGAGTAGTAGTATGAGTAAAACACATTAAGACTTGCCTGCTGAGGAGTCATGTTGATGAAGATGCGCTGATAGACTCCTTTCCTCTTGAAGCAAACACATGTGAGCCCTTTACCAATCCAAGCTCCAGAAGCCCCATTTTCATCTGTCAAAAAATTGTATAATCTTCCAACATGAATCACTTTGTAAAAACAACCCAACCCAGAAATCCCTTGTAAACGCAAATCAATCACAATTCACAAGAAGCAAAAGACGGTATCTGTTAGTAGCAGCATCACCCAAGGATTTCCTTCTCATTTCATTATCAGCCTTTCTTCAGCAGTTTTAGCCCTAAACAACATATGGCGTCACTAGGGTTCTCTCCTTTGAGGATTTGCGCCCATTTCTGATTCTCAAGTTGTTGCAGATTGTAACGGACTGTCTGCCCCTGCCCCAATTGTTTGGCGCTGAATCAGTGAAGAGAGATTAAGACGACGTCGTTTTAGAGGGGCCACCTACCAGAGGTACAAACAAGACACTGCTAAAGTGTGTGAGGACAAGTGGTAGAGGTCACGTGACACACACGTCGGTTGGTTTAATTATTTTCCTATTATCAGGTTGGTTTAACCGATTTCTGTTCATCCTCTCAAAATGATCAACCAACCGATTTTGATAAAATTTTGATCAAGCTAAAATCAACTTCAATCCGTCAATGATTAAGGATTTTAGGCCTCGTTTTCCGCGTATAATTTGAATATTGGCGGGATTGAATTCAAGAGGAATTAAGCATTTTTCCGGAATTGAACACCTTATTTTCCGTACAAATAACGAAATGAAATTGAAATCCTTAATTACAATAAATGACTGCACTACCCCATAGATTTTATTATAATAACTGAGAATCGTCCAAAATTAAAATAATATGGTGGTTTAACAAAGTAAAACATAAAATAATCTTAGATTGGGTTGAAATATTGGACCACAATTTATTAAGAGTAATTTCAAAACATGGTTTTTTGTGGTTTTCAAAGTGGGCCGACTTTCAAATTCATCCAATTCACGTACAGGTTTAATGACCGAAAAACAAGGATTTGGTGAATTCCACCCATTTTGGTACAATCCCGTGAATTTCTTTTTACCAATATGATTTTATTTAAAACCGATTCACTTCATATTTAATTCACATTTATGATTTATCTTATTTACACCGAAACCGGATAATAAAAAAATTGTTAGTTAGTGTGGTGTTGTCCTATTATCCCGACGGTGTGGCAGGTAGCTATAGTTTGGCTGACAAGTCAACAGCTTCAGATGATGTTTGGTGTCGTCGTTCGCCGGATTCCCCGACCAGAATAATAGTTTAATACACCTCCTGCTTAGCTGGCAGGCTTGACTGGACCACTAAAATCTGGACCACGTGGGAAACATATGATATCCATGTGAGCAGTGCCCGGTCTAGACTCTAGCCCCTCACTCCAAAATCCAAATCACAATCGACCCAAAATTGTTAGTATTTATTTCCCCAATTCGATCCACTGTTCTTTTCGAGTGTCGAACTCGATTCAACGCGATTGGGTATGAGTGTCGAAGATTGGTGATTACAATGCATTCTTCTTCTTCTTTACGTCCTAATCACATCTCAATCCACTCCAAATCCAAAAGGTATAAACATAGATTCGGCACTAGAGACCGCTACGGAGGTAACGAAAACTTGAGGACTTCTCGAGAGTGGAAAACATAGTTAGTCACCTAAATCTGGGTAATGTAACAACGTGATCATCTAATTGGTAATTTGATCCAGTACAAGATGTAGACCATGGATGGAATCGTGGCGGTGAAGGAGGGTGAGGCCAAAGACACTTTTGGAAGCAATTAAGTGGATGATTGATTAACTTGGAGCAAAGTCATGTGATTTTCGAAGGTGACTCGTAGATCTTCGGCAATAAGGTGGACAAGATGTTACTGAGTTCAAAGAGTTAGTGTGTGTATCGTTGTTTGTTAAGTTCAAAGCTGATTTTATTCTTTTTGTGGTTATGAGAGATAGGAATCGGGTTGCTCACGTATTTGCGCGATAATCTAGACTCCATGTTTGGGTGTTTGCTTCTCAAGGGAACATTAATAAGACCGATGATGGATTACTTTTAAAAAAAAATCATATGCAGTAATCTTGCCTTAATTTTTATAAAATCTAACACCTTAACCTATAGATCCGTGAGTTAACGGAGACCTGATGAGTTTTGGACTTATGTGGTTAAATAAATAAATAAAAACAGTAACTTGTCAGCAATCACTAACTATTGTTTTTATCCCTCAATTAGCAGGACAGCAAGGGCCCCACTATCGTCAATCTGAAGTTACGGATCATCGACGACATTGAGACCCCACACTGGAACGACACGACACCGTTTCGTCATGCTTTCACGACCATCGACGACATCGACAGGGACGAAACGGCACCGTTTCGACAACCTTTCTCAGAGAATTTCCATCATGAACACAAACCCAGCAATGAAAAATAACCAGTCTCTGTTCTAAGTTCTAACTTAGGCTTAGCATCAGATTCTTACTTCCTCTTAATCCACTAATTCAAGCTTAGATCTGCTACCTTAGGATTAACCACAAAAACAGAAGAAACCCAGAACGGAACTTGATGAATTACACTAGAACAAAGCTCAGATTAGCAGAAAAGGAAGAACCTGAAGTGTTGGAAGGAGGAGGAGGAGCAGAGGAGCCGCCGCCGGTGCCTTGGGAGCATCGAGAGGGAATGAAAATGATGGCGGAGAAGGAGAAGCTGTGGCCTTGAGGTCTAACTACGCTCATGATCTCTGTTTCTCTGAATTTTGAATTGATTAGTGTTATTGAGTGAGGGATTGACTAGTCTTCTTTGGGGCAGACCAGATTGATAGATATAACAAAAGACTGTGGAGAGAGAGAGAGAATAGTACACGTCGTTTCTTCCTAATGGACAGAGGTTACAAAGGGAGTGTGTTTTGGTCATTCATGGAATTTGACCGAAACCCAAAATTGTGAAAAAATCTAAATCCGAGAAATGAAAGATTTGTATGTCCAAAATAGCTTAAATTCGGTTAATTTGGTTGTGATCATGGTTGACCAAATTTTAAATCGGTCACGGTAATGATTTTAGGTTAAATTCGGTTTGGTTTGACTAAACTGACTAAATTTTCACTTCTAGAAAGGAACATGATTGATGGTTGTTTACGATGCAATCATCGAGGTTGGGTTGTATAGAATTTAAAGTGTAGTTGGTGGGTATAAAGAAATTGTTCTATTTATTTTTAATTAACGTAAAAGAAAAAATCACGTATTTTTTGAAATATTGGATTCAGGATTGAACAAGACATTATGACTCGGGGAGTCTATAGTTTTTTTTTATGTTGGAAAAACAAAACATAATTAATCAACTACCATCCTCATCTTCGTCCCATGCCACCTACATTGTCGTACATCGACCAGTACTTAACCAGATCATCAGAGGTGTTGATCGTATGGGTTCCGAACCCAAGGTTGTGCCCCATATTCGCGAGAGCATCCGCAAGGTGGTTAGCCTTGCTTAATATGCACTCACCAGTTTCTTTCCAAAAGTCACTTGAATTTCTCAACAATATCGCTGCATGTTGATGTTCCCTATCATTCACATCCGTGAGAAGGTGAATTGCACACATTGAGTCGGTTTGAGGGGAGTCTATAGTTGGATAAACCTATACTTCAAGGTTCTCAACCTTTTAAATATACAAGATTGAAACTAGTTAGTTTTACAAGACATAAAACTTAATCTAACTGTTGAATATTTGAAAAGAAAAAAAAAACATTGTTGAAGTTATGAATTAAGAATTGGACTAAATTGTGTGACCTAAAAATGATCAATGCTTCAAAATTATCGACCTCTAAGTACATGAAACTTACATATTATTTAAGTCTTCAATTCAAAATTAGGTCATATACTTGAAAAACCATTGTCAAATTCGCCTACCTTAGTTATTACGTACTATGCTCCAGCTAGCAAGTACTTGCTTAAAAATCATATGCATTATTTATTTATTTTAGATCCAAACCCTTAAATCTTAATTAATGGTTAACCAAGAATTTATCGAATAATGAATTCATCTATTACCATTCAAAGTTGTAAATTCCAACATATTTTTTCATTTTAGTGAGGTACTTAATTTAAAATTAAAATCTATGTATTATCAAAATAGATCAATTCAGCTTTTACGTATTTGTAATTTTTGTCTCTCCCTAATTAAATAGTAAATACAAAGGGGGCATAAGCCGACGGAAATGACAAGACGGTCGTCGTGGACCTTGTTTGGACTCATAGTTAGTAGTGTGGAGTCTTTCTTCTTCTTCACACATGTCACGTGGCAGATGTATTAAGACCACAATCCTTATTCCCTGCGGACGGCCAAACTTGCCTACCGCCAAAAATGAAGGCATGGCGATATTTGTCTGGTTGGTTGATTTTGGTGTCACTCTGTTTTCTTCTTTACATTTCCAATATATATATATATATATTTTATACTGTTTGGCCGCCGACGTCACTCAGCTGGGGATCGTTGCCAATGCCATGCGAGCTGTTTGCTTTTGTTTGTTGGCGTCTCCAAAGATGGACTAATATCCATTTTGGTCGATCAACTTATAAGGTTTGTAATATCATAATCATCGATGTTTAAAAAGTGACATATATACTACTAATCTATTTTAATTGTAACTCATCAGTCATTGTAACTCATATGACGTAGCGATTTATCATCTAAAACTTTTCTATTAACAAGCTCAAAGTCATCCTTCAATGAGAAAAAAAGCATTTGTAATAAAACCAGTTCGATCGTCTACGTGTAATTCTCTGAATTTTGTTTTGGACTGTCTGACTTGCGATGGCGCCGTCGGCGCACTCGGAGGCCTCCGGAAGCGGGAAGGCGCCCTCTAGACCTAAGTCTTGGGCTTCGATCGTCTCCCCGCCTGAGGATGAGCTTCGCTTTGTCGAGGAATCCTTGGGTGCGGTTGTAGATGGTGTTTTGAAGATTCTGATGGCTGTGGTCGAAAAGGGTATCGAGAAACTCCGGAGGGCTGTAGTTGGTCAGTTTACTGGGGATGGTCCGCCGATCAAGGTAATTAGGTCTGTGGTGAATTGGTTATGGGGTTACGACGGTCCCGTGGAAGTTTCCCAGATTTCATCGGGGTGTTTCTTGTTTGAGTTTGCTACGGAGTCTTTGTGTGAGTGGATCCTGCAGCGCTCCTGGCATATTCACAGGGCTCCGATGGTGCTGAGGAGGTGGTTCCCGGGCATTAAGCCGTTGGATTTCTCACGGGAACAGGCACCTGCTTGGTTGGAGTTGCAAGATGTTCCTGCGGAGCTGATAACACCGGAAGGGATTAGCTAGATTGCTACACAGTTTGGTAAGCCAGTTAATAGGTTTGTTCGGCTGGGGTTTATGATTAAAGTCTGTGTGCTAAGAAAGCCTGGCTTGGAAGATGTCTCTGAGTTGAAGATTGACATGGGTGATGAAGACCCAGCGGTGGTTAAGGTGTCTTTCCCAGCTGGTAGGAGTTATAAAGGGGATAGGCAAGCTAAGAAGTGGGTAGCCCGGCAGACAAATGAAGCGGCTGGTACTAGTACTGCAGGCAATGAAACTGAACCCACTGTGGAGGGGGAGGCTTCACCTGGGTCTAGTGCTAGTCCGCCTGTCGGAGGGGGATCTGGCAATGCTTCTAAGTCTCCGGAAGGAGAGACGGAAGCACCAGGTCAACAGGGGGACACTGAATCTCTTGAGGAGGTGGCAACCCTGAGCCCTGAACTTGAGTCGAGGAAGAAGCGTAAGAAGAGGAAAAGTAAGGGTAAAGCCCAGCAGGATGTTGCAGCTCCTGCTGATGGTGATTCAGGCAATGTTCCCAAACTCCCTATAGGGAAGGAGGTGACACCTGAGGCCATTAGTAGTGATGCTACTGTTGGAGGAGTTGTAGGCAATGCTTCTGAGTCCTCGTATGAGGAGGTGGAAGCACCTACTAACCAGGTTGCTACTGAAGCTCTTGTGGAGGTCAGTAACCTGGGCTCTAATTTACCTCAGAAGAATCAATTTGAGAAGGTTGTCACCTTTGGTGATTTTGCAGAGCCAATCAAACTTGCTTCTCCTCCTGCTAAGTTGTTTATGCTGACTCGTCAGCAGCACAACAGAAGGAAGAAATGAAGATCTGGGTATGGAATATCAGAGGGTTTAATGCCCCTGAAAAATTTACTTCTTTACTTACTTATGTTAATAAATATAAGATAGATATTATAGCTTTGCTTGAACCTAGGATTAAGAAAGATAAGGCGGATGATTTGATAGTGCAGCGTTTTGGGGGTTGGAAGATTGATACTTGTTATGATGATAATCTTGGTAAAATTTGGCTTGTATGGAAGCCGGATGTTCCGCTGAGTGTGATTCAGAAGGGTACTCAGTTTATCCATGTCAGTATTGACCTCCCAAAAGCTTTCGTTTGTACCTTTGTTTATGCTTCCACGGATCTCTATAGAAGAAGAGAGCTCTATGAGGACATTCAGAGGCTTAGTCAGTCTGTTTATCCGTGGTTAGTTGGTGGTGATTTTAATGCTATTCTAGATGTGATGGAAGCCTCTAATAGACTCAGCTCCTTTGGTAGTATGGAGGATTTCAAGGATATGGTTAGAGGATGTTCATTGGAGGAGCACTCTACCTCGGGTCCTTTTTTTACTTGGACAAACAATAGAGCTTTTGATCCGATATCAAGGCGTCTGGACAGAGTCCTGGTAAGTGATGAATGGCAAATCAAATTCCCATCTAGTTCTGTGATGGTTGTTCCATGTGATGTTTCGGATCATTTTGCTCTGCTCATATCTACTGGGAGTGAGTTAGCTTCACAGCCAAAACCGTTTAAATACTTCAATTGCTGGGCTGAGAATCCAAGGTTTGATAGTATAATAAAAGCAGTTTGGGGCAAGAGGTCTACAGATACTCCATTTTATAAGTTGTATGGTAAGCTTTATGATCTTAAAAGGGAGCTGAAGAAGCTGAATAGTGAATGCTATTCTGATATTAGCAAGAGGGTCATTGCTAAGAGAAAGGAGCTTGAGGATAAACAGAGTTGTGTGTTTGTTTATCCTAGCACTGCAAGTATTGAGGATGCTAGGAGGTGTAGGATGGAGTTAGAGCAACTTGATAAAGATGAGGAAAGCATTCTTAGGCAAAAATCAAGAGCTCTTTGGATTGTTGAGGGTGATAAAAATACTAAGTATTTTTTCAGTCACATCAGAACTCGTTCTCTTAAAAACACCATTCGTCAGCTTCGTAACAGGGATGGGGACATGGTTGAAGACTTTGAGGATTTGAAAAGTATTGTAGTTGGGTTTTATAAAAACCTTTTGGGTGAGGAGAAAGCAGTTGATAAGTGTCCTCTGGAGGAGCTGTTTGTATCCAAAGTTACTGATGCTCAATCTGAAGCTTTGGAAGTTCAGGTGACAGAGAAGGAAGCAGTTGATGCTTTGAATGGTATGTCTGGTGATAAGGCTCCGGGCCCTGATGGGTTCCCGGTGTCTTTCTATAAGAAGCATTGGAAGATTGTTGGCAGAGATGTGGTGAGCGCGGTGCTGTACTTCTTTAGTACAGGTAAGCTTCCTGGATTCATTAACTCTGTAATCCTAGCATTGTTGCCCAAGAAGACTAATGCGTGTGAGATTAAGGATTATCGTCCTATTTCATGCTGTAATGTTATCTATAAGATAATATCTAAGATTATAGCAAATAGGATGAGAGTTGTCCTGAATCTGATTAGTCCATCACAGTCAGCTTTCATTAAGGGTAGGCTTATAAGTGACAACATTCTCTTGGCTCATGAATTGTTTAGAACTTATAATATGAAGAATGTTTCTCCAAGGATTGCTTTGAAGGTGGACTTAATGAAAGCTTTCGATAGTGTAAGTTGGGATTTTCTGCTTGATGTGCTGGTAGCCATGGGGTTCCTTCTGTTTATATAAGCTGGATCGAAACTTGTCTCAGGTCTACCATGCTTTCTGTTAACATTAATGGTACTCTATGTGGTAACTTCAAAGCTAGACAAGGCCTTCGTCAGGGGGACCCAATATCTCCATATTTATTTGTAATAGCTATGGAGGTGCTGAGTCGTATGCTGGACAGAGGTGCTAGTATGGGGAAGTTTGATTATCACCCTCAATGCAAGAAGCTAATGACTCATCTTGGATTTGCTGATGACCTCATAATATTTACAAAGGGTAACGTGGAATCTGTGAGAGGCTTGATTTCTATCTTGGATAAGTTTCACAAGATATCCGGATTGCAATGTAATCCAGAGAAAAGTGAAGTTTATACTGCAGGGGTAGGACCAGATGTTATTGCTGATATCTTCAATGTTAGTAGGTTCAAAAGAGGTACCCTGCCTTTCAAGTACCTCAGGATCCCTCTGACTGCTGGAAAGTTGAAGAAAACTGAATGTAAATGCCTATTAGACAGGATTACTAGTCGAATTGCAGATTGGAAGACAAGGTTTCTTTCTTATGTTGGCCGGCTGCAATTGGTAAATTCAGTAATTGGTGGTATCCTTCAGTATTGGCTGTCTATATTCTTACTGCCCAGGAGTCTAATGCAGGAGATTGAAAAGGTATGTAATAGATTTCTTTGGGGCAAAATAGAAAGGGAGAAGGCCAAGATAGCATGGAAGCATATTGCTAAACCTAAAGCTGAGGGTGGAGCTGGGATAAGAGATATTCAAAGCTGGAATGTAGCTAATGCAGCAAAACACCTCTGGAATCTGTTTGTTAGGGGTGGCTCACTCTGGATAGCCTGGATCGTTAAATACAGGCTCAAAAATGTTAGTATGTGGGATGCCAAGGCAGATTATGGCTCGTGGATATGGAAAAGAGTGATGAAGCTGAGACCTCTTGTTAGGGACTTCATGTCTACTGATAATGAAGGAAATCACATGTGAATGGTAAAATTGTAGAAAAGCTGAAGCCGAGTGTTATTTGGGAGGATACTAGGGAGAAAGGTGAGAAAGTAAATTGGTGCAGCCTGGTCTGGGAAGGTTATACGATTCCTAGGTATAACTTTGTAGCTTGGTTAATCATGTTAAGAAGGATTATGACAAAAGATAAGATTGCAAAGTGGGACATTGGCATAGATCAAACATGTGTGCTCTGCAAATCAGATATGGAAACTTGGGAGCATCTGTTTTATGATTGCTCCTTCACTCAGGAGTTGTTGACTGCATGTATGCCGAATTTTGGTGGAATATGCAGGGATGAGGTTCTTAACAAAGCTACACATTAAAGGATGGGAGTGTGGAAGATAAGGTTAAGAAGCTCAAATGAGTAATGATTGTTAACATGGTGTGGAGATGCCGGTGTGCTTGCATTTTTGGGAACAAGCATGCTGATTTAGCGAATAGTATAGAACAAATTAAGTGGGACATCTCAGCTTATGCCTGCAAAGCAAGAGATTGTTCTCAGATTTTGAGATATGTATAGGTTTTCTTTCCTATTGTTAGTAGTTTTTCCACTTCTTTGTAAAGTTCTTCATTGATTTTTGATGAAATGAAATCTCTAATTCTAAAAAAAAAAAAAAAAACCTTCAATGAGAAATTCTAAAAAAGGGAGAAATTACTAATCTCCCTTATTAATTCTTCTTATACATGTCATCATGAAGCGATGGACCGATATCCACTAAATATACAGCAACCTCCTTATTTGCTATCAGTGCTTCTGCCATGCATATTGGAGTGCAGCTTCATTTATTGAAAAGAAAAATAGAATGGTGCCCTGTACCACTTTGCTATCAGTAACCTAGAGTTACAACTTTTGATTAACAGTGTCGCCAATCTCCCCAAAATTCTCTCTAAGGTCAAACGGCAGACACAATTACAACTCATTTCAAACAAACTACATCCTCTGGTTTGTATACAGTAGCTGAATCAATCTCGTAACTCCTCAAACTCAACGAGAAGAAGGAAGCTAAACCTTACTTTAGCAGATTGCCTTCTCGAGACCACTGTTGTGCTGGAGTTAGATCTCCGAACAATCTATAGAAGTCGAAGCTCACAAAGGTACATTACTGTACAATGTTGTGTATGGAGGATATGATGATGATGATGATCATTATCATCGTCTTCTTCGCCACCAATCTGGAACTCTCAATCTATGGCTTCTATGTACAGCAAGCTGGGCCTCTGGAAGCTTGCGCCTGACCTGTCTCCACAGCATATCTGCTGCGTCTCCTTTAACCGGAGGGAACTCGAATTCAAAGTGATGGGATATGTTCTTTAGGTTTCTCCACATTTCTAACCATCTGTCCTTTGGGAACTTACGAAGCTGGTCGACCAAGTAACCTGGCTTCAGTGCTTCGCTGTCGGAGAAGAAGAGGGAGAATTTGGTGTAGTCAATCTCGTCCTCGTAAGGGAGCTCAATTTTGTCGCTGACTACCACGGGGACACAGTGGCTAACTATGGCGTCGAACAGCCTGCACGATGATGGCGTGTCTCCTGCAGGATGGAGACAGAACTTTGATGACCGCATGCCTTCCGTTGACTGGTAGATATATCACTAGTCAGAGCTCGGCTTTAACAGATAGTAGTTTGATTCAAGCAAATTGATGACTATATATATAACACTGAAACTGCAGTCTCGAACCAGAATGTGCAGATAACTTATATCAGATGAATAGAAAGATACTATATCAAGTCTTCAACATACCTCTTGTATTGAATGAGTAGTAGGCCTGCCCCGCTCATACCGGACATTGTCCTCACCGATTAATATCTTCTCCAATTTAGCACGGACTTTACCTTCCTGCATCACATTCAACAACAAACAGAGCTCAAACAATCTTAGAAAGTGCATCAATTGAACAGACAGGGAACTGGTTATAAAAAGGAGTAGTCATACGTCTTTTCTGACTGTATTCCCACGAAAGAAAAGAAGTGTTTTCCTCAATTCGTATGGATCCTTAACATCGTCATTTGTGAAAGTATCCACAACATGCACGTAAGGAGAGACAACATCCTTGCGCAGGGTTGACATAGATCTCGGGTAGCGCCCGAAATCTACAACAATGAGAATGGATGCATTCAGCTCTTGCCGTAGAAACCTGAAGGCGTTGGGATGTGTTATGGGAATGACATGGTCCCTTCCTGCAGATCTCTGCCAGTACTTGGAGTTGTGCAGCATGTCCATTATTTCAACCTAGCATCACAAAGTTATAACAGTCAGATACTACACTTCTCAATCTCAACCAAATCATACACTTGCAAAGGATGAACTAAGCTCCCATCAACTGTTATCAGAAGATGAAATTGAAGGCATGATTCTTCTACACAAGCTACCCTAAACCTGATTTTTTTTTAATGAATCCTAAACCTGAAATTCCTTTCAAACCAAAGAGGGGGGAAAGAAAGAGAAACTTCTTTATGATCTATCGATACCATTGATTAAGGAAGAAAGATCGAGACGTTCTCCTTCCAGATGAGGAAAAGGCTGGATGGAGATAAGGACTTGACAACAATCACACAGATAATTAACATCACAATGTAAATGCACCTATCTACCAAGCAGTTCATAGTTACTCCCAATTCTAAAATTGGAACTCCCTTTCAATTCCAAGAAACCAGATGAACAAGAAATCACCACTTAATCTGGAGCAAAATTGGATCATAATAACAGCAATACGAAGATTCTAGTCTTGAGTTAAATCACAGCTCCAGGATGTAAATGCACACATCCATCTAACAAATTCACAATTCCCTCCAATTCAAACCTCGGTGCGAATTGACCAACTATTACCGAATTCATCAGCGAATTACGAATCAAAGGATACCTGCAATTGCCGATCAGCTTCCGTCTCCGGATCCGTCATGTTATGCCCGTGAGTATTGAAGCTCAGCGACGAGAAAAACGGGACATAGAACGCATCTGCCTTCTCCGGATCCAAAACCCTAACCGCCTCCCTCCTTCCTCCACCGTCACCGTCAAACAGAAGCGAAACCATCAGCCAGTACTCCACACTGTGCTGCTTCCTCACCCCGGCGTTCTTCTGCCACCGCGGGATGTTCTCGGCTGTAACCGGCTCGTTCTCCTGGCCAGCCGCCGGATCCATCATCCCGACGTGGAACTTCCGCGGCAGATCGTACATGTAGACATTCAGAGGCTTGTACTCGCAGGAAGAAGCGTCCACCGGCGGAGACGCCGCCGGTGACTGCTGCTGGAGGCGTGGGAAGAAGTACGGCCGGAAGTCGAGAGATCCGATAAAAATTGAATAGGAGAAAGCGAGGAGGAGGAAGAAGATTACTGAGATGATCACTTTCCCGTACATCTTGGGCGATCGAGCTCTGCCGATTTCCTCTATTTCTGGGTTTTCTTTCGATCAAGAAGACGAAGCTTTTTGATTGGTTACCCCCCTCGACGGCTTACCGTTTTTGTGGAGCTACAGTGATTAACAGAATTCCCGCTGTTACTGAGACACGCAATCTGTCTGTTTAATCAGAATTTGTTTGGGTAAGCAGTATTTATTTATTTTAATTAATCATATATATTAGACCACAATAATATTTCATATTTTGTTTTGTTACTATTATTTGATTGTACAAAATGGTGATGTTTAAGCTAATCTATGCTTTTTTATTGGTAGGATGGAGTTGGAAAGGTCTCCAATAATACTTTAATGATTAGGATGTAGTATAAGGGAAAAAGTTGATTATTTATCTTAGTTTTTGTCCACATTTATTTTTCCTTCTTCTTCAAAATAGAAAATTGATATTTCATAATGAAAAAAGTTACGGGCATTGTGGAAGGGATGAAGTTGGTTTGGGATAAAGGCATAAGAAAGCTCATAATTCAGTTAGATTTTAAGGTTGCAGTTAAATTGTTATCAAACTTGAGTGCGACGAACAACTAGCATGTCAGTTTTATTGAGCAGCTCTCGGAGCTTTCTTCCCGTGAATGGAAAGTCTCCATTCACCATATCTACCGCGAAGCTAATTTTACAGTGGATTTCCTTGCTAACCTCAGTCAAAAGCTTGGCCTTGGTGTCCATTTCTTTGATTCACTTGATGTTTCTCTTCAGCACTGGCTGAGATTTGACCTGTTCGGTGTTTGTACTTCTCATTTTATTTATAATAATACGTACGGCCCCCTACTCTTTCACCCAAAAAAATCAAATAATATTGTGAGAGCGAATTTAATGGGATAGTTGAAAGACTTTAAAAGATATCAAATCTCTTTCAAACTTGGTTGCAGTAAGAGAGCATGAACTTTGACCTGTATTGGAAATTAATAAATAAGATACTTAGATACTCTATCATAAACATGGTCATAGTTTCCTCAGCAGATAACTAAAATGATGTTTAAGTCTTTGAAACTCATATTGACATAATTATGGGTGGTTCTCGCGTAACACAAAATTATGTATATGTAAGTGTACTACATGAATACGTGATAATTGTGTAATCTCATTGTACATCTAATGAGTTAAAGTTGAATTGTCCTTTCTAACCTCGTTATTCTTGTGAGACTATTAATATCAACAATCATATTTTTGTTGAGAAATGATTGATCAATATCTACTTATTACTAGTTAAAAAATCGAGCAATTCATCTATACAACTATTGCATATGTGGATAATAGGTTGATCTTTTGGTTAGGGGTGGGCAATGGTGTGGTTAACACCGCACCGCACCGCACCGAACCGCGTAAAATATTAAACCGCACCGCACTACACCGCATTAGTTTCACATGCGGTTCGGTTTAAACCGCTACATTGCTATTGCGGTTTGGTTGAACCGCAACCGCAATTTAGCGGTTCAAACCGCAAACCGCAAGCCAAGAGCATTAATCACACTCTCCTGATTTTGATCCGCCTCCAAAAACCCTTCCTCTCGAAACAGATCCGGAAATTCGTATGACTCAGCCAGATCTCCGCCCGAGGGGAACAAAATCCCCTCACGATCGCCGCTGATGAGGGACGACGCCGATGAGGCGAACCTGAAGAAGCTGTTCCTCCATACGGGGAGCTGGTACAAAATGGGCTCCCGCCAGTCTAGTAGCATGATGGGCTCCTCCACCTACATCCGAGACGGCGCCATTTCCGTCGTCCTCTGCGTCATGATCGTCGCTCTCGGTCCAATCCAATTCGGTTTCACTATAATATCAGCTATCTACACCCTGTCTCTTTCCCTCTGTTCCTTTTCCTTCATTAGCGCTATTGTTATTCAATGGATCAATATAATTTGAATTTTTGTTTTGTTTTTGTTTTGGGAGACAGTGTGGATACTCTTCCCCTACTCAATCGGAGATCATTAACCACCTGCAGCTTTCCATTTCAGAGGTTTATTTTCTATGGAGCTCGTTTTTTGTTTCTGTTAACTTATTGTCATTTGTGGCATAAGAATATAGGGGAGGGGAAATTATATAATTAAATAAATAAAAAAGTTCCCAGCACGCTTCAGCTTTAGCGACTTTTACCTAATTACAAATAGAAAAATAATTAGGGTTCTGGTCTCTGTTCTGGTCGGCGGAAGATACATCAGCAGCAGCAGCCATCATATTGAGGAGTGATGAAAATGAAGAAGGTGAAATTAGGTTAGTGTATATATTTATGCAGTTTTGAGGCTTCAACCGCACCAAACCGCAAATTATGCGGTGCGGCTCAAACCGAACCGATAAAATTGCGGTGCGGTTTTCGGTTTACTATATGTGATGCGGTTTAGTGCGCTTTTCACATAATGCGGTGCGGTTCGGTTTGAACCGCACCAATGCCCACCCCTACTTTTGGTTGATGATACCAAGCGTGGTCTGAACATGAATACGACAAGCGAAGGATCAAAGAGAAACCGGTGGTGGCAAAAACATGTTGCAATGGAAGGTGTTGAGAGATTTTGACAATGATAGTAGAAAACAAGAGTTGGGAGTGACGTGTAGGGATGTGACTCAAGTGCAAACTAAAGTTTCCAATTAGAAAGTCTTCTCGTGGGATGATAGCGCCATCTTTTTTGACATCTACTCCTGGACACTTTCCGATGTCAATCATCTTGTCATTTGTTTTATCTTTTGTTCTCTGTGTAGGTCTAGAGTGAAAGTTCAACGAGTTTGACATGATTTTGTCGTAGTTGGTGCTTCAATGATGCATGCTTAATGATGCCAAAAACATTTTTTACTACTTGGACGCTTGTCTTCATCAAACGAGTAATACGAAGACCCATATAGTAGTTGGGTTGGTCGTCCGAGACTCCACATGGACGCTCCTCTTCTCTAGTGGCAAGTCGTATCCAGGTCTCCTTAATGCCCTTATTATGGAATTGTTGGCTTTCAAGAATGCTTGTTCACTTTGCCAACAACAAGACCAGACAAAAATCGATATTAAGGGAGATGCCTCTAAAATCCTAGCCAAGGTTTCTCGGCGGGATTTCATTTCCAAGGATGAGGGAGCGATAATATAAGATGCCAACATCTTTCTAGTTGCAACTCCGGAGATAACACTTTAAGTGATATTAAGAGCGATTAATATAGTAACCCATTATTGACTCGTCATGCCCTACAATGCCTCTCAAACTAGAATTTAGTAAACTTTTTTTGAGTTGGACCGACACTTACAACTTTTTTTTTTCTAGCCATATCCTTTGGAGCTATTTTTGGGCCAAAAAAAGCAGCTATTGGATCCGTGGATGTTTCAATCGATTGTACATCCATAGCTTTTAAGGGCCAAACACAGTATGGTTTATGAAGCCCATTAAGACCCAATTATTTATGGGCCATCGTCAGCAGCCCATAATGTTCGAGTCAAGTCAACCAACCACGATGCAACTTCCCCATATAACGACACGTCACGCTCAACAACTCAAAGGAAACCCAACTACCTCAAGAAAGGAATAAGGGAGTGGAATCAATCTACTAACTTCTGTGTGATTTCACTTCCACGGTAAATGATTTGAAATTTCGCATTCCAATCTTCTAGTCGCGCCTCCACACTCTCCGCCGGAAGGCGACGACCGCGACTACGATAGTTCTCTTCCCGCTAAAGCCAAGAAATCGCCGCCAGAAAGGAGAGATTCGCCGTTTGTCCTAGCTCGGTTTTTGGCTCAGTGCACTTGACGCCATCTTTACATTTCATCTTCTCTTGTTATCTTCGAATTTATTTTTGTTGTCGTTCGGCTTCATTGTTTCGCGCAGTGAAAGCGCTGTCTCGCTCGTGTTCTCCGCCTCCGTGTGCTTAAAAATAGCAACTCTCATCGTTCGTACCTCCTCGAGTTCCGAAGGCGGAGGTTCGAGAAAGAGATCGAACGAGGAGGAGCAAGCATGGCGTTCAGGCTCAGTCCGGGCGATGTTACGGGATTCAAGTTGCTTTTCTTCCTCGCGACGCTGTACGGCCTAATGTCCGTGCTGGTGTACGCTATACTGCACATGAAGTTCATTACGCCACTCGACGTCGACGCGCCTCTAGATCGTTTCTCCCAGGCCAGAGCTGTGGAGCACGTACGAGTATTGACCAGAGCTGAACGCCAGGTGAGGTTTCGGACTCTGCTTGATTGATTCGGATGGGATGTGAATTGATCGTTGGATTTGATTTTTTTTGTTTGGAGTTTGGAGGTTCGTTTATGGAAATGATTGATGCACTATGAGTCGGTTCTTTTGGTAGGAAGGGCGTCCTGGTTTGAGAGAAGCTGCTAATTACATCAGAAATGAGCTGGAAGATATAAAAGGGAGAGCTGGATCAAGTTACAGGTTGAGTGTTTTAGTCTATTTTGCTGATGTGTACTTGACTGAATTGGCTTGCTTCTTGTGTTTATAGTTTAACTTGAGTTCTGTCATCTTTTATATTATGCAGAATTGAGATTGAAGAGACTGCAGTTAGCGGTTCCTTCAATATGCTGTTCTTAGGCCACAGCATATCTTTAGGGTACAGAAATCATACAAACATAATTATGAGGTATTTCTCATTTTGTGAATGGACTTAATTACCTAATGGCACTCCATTTCGTTGACTGAAAGACCTAGTTTCTTGTTGATGACAGGATATCATCAGTAGACTCACTCGCCAATGATGCCTCTGTTTTAGTAAATGGTCATTTCGATAGTCCACTTGGCTCTCCAGGAGCTGGTGATTGTGGTTCTTGTGTTGGTAAGTGGCAAAGGGCAATGTCTATATATGATTGAGGGTGTTGTGTCTTTACTTCATGTCATATCATGGACTCATGGTGTCTCTGTTGCTATTGATGTGTAGCATCAATGCTGGAAGTTGCAAGAGTTATTGTGGACTCTGGCTGGATCCCTCCTCGTCCTGTTGTATTTCTTTTCAATGGAGCGGAAGAACTTTTCATGTTGGTAAGTGAAATCATACTGGTATTTTTGAGGACAATGTAGCTGTGCTGCAGATCTTACTTACAGCTACTAGCTTATAATCCATAACGTACACTTCTGTCCGTAGTGTTGTTGGTAATTGTTCTCAGTCATGTGCTGACCATCAACAGTATTTGGTCTGCTGCAAGACAATTCTATGTTTATGCTTAGCATGCTGTTTGCTTTTGATGTTTCAGGCTGCACATGGTTTCATGACAACACACGAATGGAGACATTCAATTGGAGCTGCTATAAATGTGGAAGCATCTGGGACAGGAGGCCCTGGTAATATAAGTTTTATACCGGCATTATAGATTGCATTTCCCAAGGCATATGGTACTATTTGGGGACCTAATTTTTTGCCAGAAAATATAGGGTAGCATTTAATGTCACACAACCAGTTCTCTAGAACATCCAGATTTGAAGTTGTCTTATCAACTGATCCCGTTTTATTGTGTCTGACTAAACTAGTGACACTCACTATACTCAGTATAGTTAGAAAATGACACGTTTTTTCATAGGAGACACTTACAGACTTTTTCTGTGGGATAAGTTCACATAATATCCTTGTTTTCTCTCTGTTGACAGATTTAGTATGCCAATCTGGACATGGTTCATGGCCCTCTGAAGTATACGCCCAGTCTGCAGTATACCCCATGGCACACAGTGCAGCTCAGGTTTTTCTTCTTTCTGACATCTGACTTTTAACAATCGTTGAGATTTATTCTTTTGTCAATAAAATAATTACCAACCTTTACTCATTTGAGGATTTAAGACTTGTTTATTTTTATTCAAAATTAAATAAATTAATAAATGGTAGGCGAAGTTCCTGAAGCAGCTGTTGCACTTTTTTCCTGTTTTCAGGAGGGCTTCTTCTTGGTCTAAATGATGTGTTTTCTACATGTAGGATGTGTTCCCTGTTATTCCCGGCGATACAGATTACAGAATGTTTTCCCAGGATTATGGGAACATTCCCAGCTTGGATATCATCTTTCTTCTTGGTGGATATTACTATCATACCTCCTTTGATACGGTGGATAAACTACTGTACGCATTACATCTGCTATTTTGGTATAGAGTTATTTCAATGAGTTTCTATAACTTAGTTTCTATGAACCTTCTCTCAATTGTGCACATATCATTAACCAGACCTGGATCCATGCAAGCACGTGGAGACAACTTAGTGAGTATAATTAAAGGATTTACAAACTCTTCCAAGCTACGGACTGCACATGAAAAGGAATCTCTTGAAGCTGTTGTGAACGATTACAGTGATGAGCGTGCTATTTTCTTTGATTACTTAACATGGTTCTTGGTACGTTGCATAAATTCCATAGTGTTTTTAATTTCTGGTCACATTATTGATTGGCAAAACATAGGATCCATAGCAGTTCATAATGCCCTTCGTCCTGGTTCTGCTTCTGAATCTCTCAGGTATTTTATTCAAAAAGAGTAGCAAAAGTACTCCACAGTGGTCCAATAGTTCTCTTTCTTGCTATGCCTTTGGTATTGTATTTTCTTGATTCTGGACGTCGTTCTTGGTTTGCAACCTTCTGCGATTTTCTGAAAGGTGAAGTACCTGTTGATATATTTTTATAGTTGATGTGGTTCTTAGTATTTGAAATGCTCCTTATTGTCTTTATGATACCTTGCAGGAATGCTGTTGCATGCAAGTGGATTCATACTGGGCATTCTTTTTCCAATTGCCTTTGCCATTGGGAAACTGTTTTTCGCTGCTCATGCCATGAACTGGTGGGTTTGACCTTTTGTTTCTATGCGTTTATTAGCTCTTCTCGATATCCAGTTCTATAGCTTCCATGTTCTTAGTTATTACCATTCCTATACTTCTGATGGATTCTGGTTCTTGCTATGAGTCTCTTATGAAGGCTGTTTGATGTTACTCGAAGGTCCAACTTGGGTCACTGGACTCAAAGCCTGGTACTTTTTAAGCTTCTAACTTTTGTTATTTCATTCAAACATAGGTTTGCTCATCCATACTTGGCGTTGATGACGTTTATTCCTTGTTCACTTCTTGGTTTGCTGATACCAAGAGCTATATGGAGTTCTTTCCCTCTCTCTCAGGTTGCTTCCAACCTTAGCAAATCCAAGGAGGTATTAATGAAATTGCAACCTACGTCTTAGGCAAATGCATTTGGGTCTGTGGTCTCCAAATAACCCACCGGAACTAGCATTGAAATATTGATCTTCTTGTGTCCATTCCAGTTCTGACATTCGTCGTGAAAGCTGAAGAGGTATTTAAATGTGAACCTATTTGCTATTTCAGGCATTGTCAGATGAAGCAAGGTTTTGGGGAGCATTTGGATTTTATGCCCTCATAACTCTGGTATGCAGTGAGTTTGACTCATTTTTTTAGCTCTATCAATTTCTAGATTCTGCAACTGCTAACTTCATTAAAGTAGGCTTATCTTGCAGCTGGACTCGGTGGTGGGTTCTTGACCTTTTACATTTCAGCTTCTATGCTTCTAGCTTGGATCTTCTTTTGCCTTTCTGCCAAGTTTTATGGTTACCAAACACTTAGGTAAGGCTTCATCTCTTACTTCTATAGTTCTGTTGCTTCCATACCACCCTTTTTAGTGGGATATCTGAAGATGCTGTGATCTGACTAAGCTTGTCCTTCAGGCCAACAGTCTCTTATATAGTAACTCTGATTCCTTGCATCATGTTTGGGGTATATTTCGGTGGATTTCTCATCCAATTCTTTATTGAAAAGACGGGCATGATGGGTTCTATTCCACCACCATTCGGTTCGTTACATTAAATTTCTGCTTCTTTTGGTTTTACAAATCTCTCTCAATGGTGCTCTGGAATTTATATGCTCGTTCTTACTTACAGCTTCACTTCATTGCCTTCAGGATATTATGTTCCAGATGCTTTTGTGGCATTTGTAGTTGGAATCGTAACGAGTTGGTGTGTTGGCCCTTTAATACCCGTTTGTGGTCAGTGGTTAGCTAGATCATCCATCCTCCGGTTCCTGTTGCAAATGAGCGTTCTTGCCTTGGCAATCTCCTCGCAGTTCTTTCCATACAGCAACACCGCCCCTAAAAGGCTTATCCTCGAACACTCAATTATCACTGCTGGTAGGAAGTAACCTTAACAAGCTTGAACATAACTGTTTCACTTGCATATGGCTCTCTTTTTCGTTCTAAGGTCCGCATCGTAATTCTTAGATTTCTGCTGACCATATGCATATAATTCCTGTAGCCGGTTTGATGTATTGCTCTTCGTCGAGTCTGAAAATTTCGAAGTTCTTCCACTCACGTGTTTCTTACTAGCCTCTTTGCCCTGACTTCGACGTGTGTCTGCAGGTGGCAGTAAGATTCTTGATTCTACTTATGATATCTCGGTAGTGGATTCAAATTCCTTGCTCTTTCTCTTCAAACACTCACCTGAAGCTGCTAAGCAGATGCAAATTGGTCCAGACTTTTCTCTGGAAACTGCCAATAAGTCTAATCCCAGTGTCTGGGTGGTAAGCAATTCGTTAGCTAATTGTGAAAACATTATAGTATCACTTCCTATATAGCTCTATCATTACTTGCTCTCTTCCTTTGTATTATTCATGGGCAGTCACTCTACCCAGTATCATACATGTTCTCCCAAAGCCTGAAGTTTCCGGCAAGAAGCGATGAGATCCTGAAGCGATACCAACGTTTTCCTCATTTGTACAACACCAGTCCTGATACAATCTCTGGTGACAGATCTCGAAGAGTTCACCTGGAGCTTTCCTTGGGGTAAGGTCACTTAATTGTTCTAACGGTCATTCGGGTTCTATTATTCTATATGGTTAGTGGTTATATCGTTAACCATTCCAAGCAAATATCTCATACCATTGACCATTTTACACGGTACAGTTAGCAGTTAACCCGCTTAACCATTGCCACATTTCCAGCTCTAATAACGTCTCTTCGTTCTCGTTTTCCAGTGACTCGAAGGAGGTATGGGTCACAGTGCTCAACATCACAGGTCCCTTATCAAGCTGGTCTTTCGCCGACAACAAACTTCCAGGTACACCACTAATCATCAATCAAACTCTTACCTTCTTGACAAAAACATTCGATTCCCGTCCATTATCGTCACCAATAACCTCGATCGGCACACACAGCTCCAGAAACCATCCACGGAGGCCCTCCATCGTTCATTTGCAGACTCAGCGGATCAAGCCATGAAACCTGGAATTTCTGGCTGGAGGTAAAACTAAACTTAGCATTTCTTATGTAGTATCCGGTAGCGAATTGCTCGAGCTCATTTCTCTCCGTTTTCTGGAAACAAATGTAATTTTCCAGGCTAGCAATTTGGAGGAGAAGTTGACGGTAGATGTGGGCGTTATAGACCAAGCTATGGTTAAGGAAACGGAGAAGTTGAAGGGACTCTTCCCTGACTGGGTTGATGTCACTGCTTATACTGGTTTCGTGTCATCTTATGTCTTTTGATTTAATTTATGGATCGTTGTTTCCTTTTATAATTCCAGTGTAATAGGATTAGATGGAACTTACTACCTAAACTTTAGGAGACGAATTGGAGACTGACTGCAAATAATGGCGTTTCCAGCTTCCTAGGGGGATTTTTTCTTCTTACTGAAGTATCTTTGTTTTGAAACCCATTAGTCTTGTGAACTTGTATCATTGGTTGATTGGCACTATAGATGCTGAAAGTGGAAAATTGCTTTCCTCTCTTTTGTCCCAATTCACGATCTTGACGTAGGACATATATTTGATTGTTTTTTTATAAGATTTTAACATTATATTAAAGAAGATTACAACCTTTACTGCTGTACAAGACACATTTGAATGTTCTCTTGGGTAGTGGAAGGGCTGCTACATACCCAGAAATGGCAGTGGAGAATGTTCATAATTTTTTTTAAATGACAGGCCATCTCATCATCTCATCTTGCATGCCTTAGTGTGAGGATGCTTCATTCACCATCGTAGTAACTTATAGCCGTCTATCGTTTCTGGTTGATCCAATGTGGATGCTCATGAGTTAGGAAATGACTCAAGTTTGCAACTCTGACTATTCATTAGCTTTTAACAAAGAAATGCTTTGAAGTAGTCTCCAGTGAGAGTCGAATCCAAGGTGTAGATACCATTACCGATATCTAATCAAGTGCCTGACCACTAGGCTAAGATGTGCTAGGTACCTCAGCCCATCTCCCCCACTCTTCCAACTCTCTTGCCCTTTCTCCCCTTTCTCTTATTTAGTCAAGATAGTGAACGATCTATAATGGCAGCTGATCCCCATCCAACCATTTCCAAGGGTTGGAAACTTCCAACCTTCATCTCAACCATTAGATCACCCTTTGACCAATCCAACGGTCTAGATTGTTAGGGGTATTTAAGACTTTACACATATAATTTAATTATTATATTTAAAATAAATAATTTAATTCCCAGGGGTGGCCGTTGGCTCTCCGGCGGCCGGCCACCGTCGCCGGCGACTTTTCCGGCGAGACTCCAGAGAAATTTTATTTTTTTGAAAATTAAAAAAAATTAAAATTTTTTTTCTTTAAAAAAAACTAATTAACACTTTTTTTGTTGTTAACACTTTTTTTGCTGTTAACTAGTTAACAATGTTTTTTTAACTGATAACAAGTTAACATAGTTTTTACCTAATAACTAGTTAACATCGTTTTTTGTTTAATAACTAGTTAACATGGTTTTTATCTGATAACTAGTTAACAAGGTTTTTTGTTTGATAACTTGTTATCAACATTAGTTAACTAGTTATCAAATTAACATAATTAGTTAACTAGATAACTTATCGAGTTAACTAGTTAACATCATGACTAAGATAACTAGTTAACATTTTAAAAAATGATAACTGGTTAACCAATCGAGATAACTAGTTAACAATGTGATAACTAGTTAACTCGATTGGTTAACTAGTTAACTTGTTATATTTAACTAGTTAACTCAATTAGATAACTAGTTAACTCGTTAACTAAATTTAACTAGTTAATTGGTTAACTAGTTAACTTGTTATATTTAACTAGTTAACAATGTGATAACTAGTTAACTCGATTGGTTAACTAGTTAACTCGTTAACTAAATTTAATTAGTTAATTGGTTAAATAGTTAACTCGTTAACTAAATAGTTAACAAATCAAGTTAACTAGTTATCAATGTCAACAACATAAAAATTAGTGACTAAAATTGCAAATTTTAATACTATCAATCAAACTATCTAAAAATAAAAATAAGTGACTAAATTGTAATTTTCTTATAATTATTAAACAATTTTGTTTCATCGTCTTCAACATTTTGAATGCCGTCGCCGTCGCCGATGTTACGTTGCCGCCGTTGTTCATGACCCTTTTTGCTTCGGGACTGTTACTCCGATGGCCGCGCATTACTCCACCAGCTTCCGAGTCTCCTAGTTTCGACTTCGAGCTCTGGCAAGTTTGCTGAGCAACCGCCGCTACTCCCGGCCTGTTCAACCCGACGAGTGCTCCGCTTCGTCAATCATCAACATTGCCCTCGACGGCGTCTCGGAAACAGTCGACCAATTGTTGGGGAACGCCTTCTGTTGGAACCGTACGAACTACATCAAAAGAGCACTGAAAAATCAAAAGAGGCGGCGACGGCGTTGGTGTAGGAAGAAGAGATAGGGTTTTCACTTGAAAAGACATTTTTGCCCCTCCTGTCAAATTGGTTGGACGTGGATCATGTTCCATCTATAATCTTTTCTAATAGGAGTTTCATGAAAAACCCACTAACCCAATCACATGATTTATTGTTTTCTTTCCTTTTTTGGAAGAGGTGGAATATTCGATGAGAATCTATGTCATTGTTTACTGCATATAAAAAACTAAAATTTGCACTTGTTTTAATGATAAGAGAATGAAATGAATGTTATATGAGAAAGAAAATTATCACCACAAATAAAATTGTATTTCCAAAGCTACTCGCTGCACAAATTAAACTTTCTCAAAAAATTATTTATATCCCTTAACTCAACTATCCTCTTGCAATTTCTCCCAATCCAATCTCAACTTCCTTCTCTCTGTCTCTAGAGGAATTCTCTCTGTTTTAGAGCATATTTCTCCCTCTGTGGAGCACTTTCCTTTCTTCTTCTTCCTTTTATCTCCTTTCACTCCTATGGTAGATCAACATAACATCTCTGAGCTTATTAACAGCACAGCTCTGATGAGTTGCAATGAACCAGTTCTTGTTCTTCATCGAGACCAAGCTCGAAGTGGCTCGTTTTCTAGGAGATCTTTAGTTGGCCGTTTCATCAGCCAGAGATCATGTTCAATTGCAGCCATTAAGAATAATGCTTTACGAGTTTGGCATTTAAAGGGCGATCTTCGTGTTCAATCTTTGCCAGGACATAATCTGTTTCTCTTCAACTTCTTTGAAGAGGAAGATAAGATCCAAATCTTGTCAAGCAGCCCTTGGAACTTGATGCAGTCCCATTTGGTGCTTAAGAGCTGGGATGAACTGAATTCACCTCAAGAAGTTCACATAGATTCCACTTCAGCATGGGTTCGAATTTCCGGATTAACACCCGACCTGAGAGGTGAAGAGAATATTCATCTGATAGCTAGTCTTTTCAAAAGCTTGATTGGTATTGATGAAGACGGACGAAGGCCAGATGAATGGAGCAGTTTCTTACGTTTACATTTGGAATTATATATAGACAAGCCTCTGCCTACCGGTTTCCAATATCCAGGTGATCATGGAGCCTGCAAAAAATAGATTTTGTCTATGAGAATATTCCAGACTTCTGTTACTGCTGTGGGATTATGGGACATACAATTTCATATTGTGAACTGAGAGCTATGAATCCGGATTTCTTTCAAACAAATCAGACCCGTTATGGTAGCCATATGCGGGTTGAAGTCCCTCGGAAAGTTGAAAGTGTTCATCAGTTTGGTAGATCTTCTGGCCATTCTGATAAGGGAAAATCATCAGCAGCCGATTCAGCTTCTTCTTCTGATCGTAGGTCGGTGCATAACCAGGCGGTGGAACTTGGAAAAGAAGCGGTTGAGCATGACTCACCTTCTTCCTTGCCTCCTTGTTATGGTAACCTCTCATCTTTACACCTGTCATCTGCTATGCACTCTATTCCAGATATTTCAGTCTCAGGCAACTTTCCAGCTCCAGCAGTTTTGTCTTATGCTTCTGATATTCTTCCAAGGCTTCCTTTTAAGCAAGCTACTGAGCAGTTGTTCGCTCCTTTTTGGACTGGAACACACCATCCAGCTTATATGAATAACCTGGGATTTGCACATTTAACCTTGCCAAATAATGTGTTAATACTACGAGCTTTAGCTCAGTATTACACTGGTCTTACCTTTGCAGAGGTAGATGGAATGCCAATACCAATCTTGGTATATTCTCTCCTTAGTCTACAAAATGAGCAAATCTCAAAGGTTATCAATACTCTTCATCCAGGCCATCCAGAATTTAGGCCTTCTGATATGAACTCGCTTGACTCTTCCCTTCCTTTTCTCAAGCCTAATAGAAGCTGCTGGGAAAACCTTTGTGGTAAACAAATTCATCCTGCATTGACTCAACCAGTCAAGAAGCGTAGAACAACAGAAATTATGGTTCCTTCTTCTGGTTTGGATGACTGGCAGAATGAGCCAGAAAGTTACAACATGGGACTTATGTCAGGCACTCGTCCACTTCGAATTTTTAAGACTCCCAGGCTTACATCAGGTGCTCATATTAGTATGGATGATGCTGAACTAGAGGACAGTTCTGCTCCTCATTCTCCTAAGGCTTTGGTGGCAGGCCTTTTGCCACCAACTTCAAAATGATCCTGAGCTGGAATTGTAGAGGTGCGGGGCAAGCCTCTACAATTCAATATTTACAGAGCTTAATCTGTAAGACTTGCCCCTCCATAGTATTTCTGATGGAGACTAAACAAGCAAGAAATGCTATGGAACGGCTGCGAAGGAAACTGAAATTTCCTCATTCTTTCTATGTTGATCCTGATGGTTTATCAGGTGGTTTAGCTTTATGGTGGACTCAAGATATAGATATTAGTATTCTGCATAGCTCCAAGAACTATATTGACGCTCACTGGTCAGATACAATTAGTTTTAATATAAGCTTTGTTTATGGAGCCCCACAAAGGGAGAATCGACCAGCAGTTTGGAATGAGATTGTGCAGAATCATGAAGGGGATTATGATTATCCACTTTGTATGTTTGGTGACTTCAATGCAATTTGCTGTACTGAAGAAAAAGAAGGAAGTAATCCTCCTGACTCTGCAACAATGAGAGATTTTAATAATTTCATTCATCATATGAGATTATTAGAGGTCAAATCACATGGTCCTTGCTTTACCTGGTCCAATAATAATTCTGTTGGAGGCTTAGTTCGACAACGACTTGATCGAGTTCTTTGTAACAATGCTTGGTTGCAGATTTATCCTAAGGCTGAGTTTGAGATCAATCCTATTACACAATCAGATCATGCTCCACTTACTCTCAATCTCGATCCAACAATCAGAAAGAAGAGAAGAAGCTTTAAATTTGAAGAAAGTTGGCTCATTGAGCCAAGCTATGTTCATCAAGTGGAGTTGAATTGGAAACAAGGCCTTTCAACCACTGCCAATTTGAATGAGTGTGCAAGAGCTTTGTCAACCTGGAAAAGAGATGTTATTGGAAATAATAACACTCATATTACACAGCTTCTTCATGAATTGGAGATTACTTCTACACTTCATTCAACCCCAGCTAATCTCCAAAGAATTACATGTATCAATGAAGAATTGGCAAGACGATGGTCTATTCAAGAAAGTTACTGGTCTCAAAGGTCTAGAAATCAGTGGCTGCATCTTGGAGATCATAACACAGGTTTTTTCCATCGATCTACTTTGCACAGAAGAAGTCTTAACAATATTACTGCTCTCAAGTTGGATGATGATTCCTGGATTTCAAATCCAACAGATCTTTCAACTCATATTGTTAACTTCTACACCTCTTTGTTCTCTCAATCCTTGGATGTTATTGATTACTCATTTATGCAGAACTTACCAAGGAAGGTTGATCATTATATGAATGAAACTTGATCAGGCCTGTAACGGATGCAGAAATTAAGTCTGCTGTCTTTCAGATGGGACCATCAAAGGCTCCTGGACCTGATGGATTCCCAGGTCGTTTTTTCCAGGTTCACTGGAATCTCTTATCACACACTTTCTGCTCAGAGATTCGCTCTTTCTTTGATCAGGGGTTTATCCAGGAATCATGGAATGATACTTTCATTGCTTTGATACCTAAGGTTAAACATCCAGAGGTTATTACACAGTTCAGGCCTATAGGATTGGCAAATTTTAGAATGAAAGTTATTTCAAAAGTCATGACTACTCGTCTCAAGCCTTATATCTCCCATATTATCTCTGAGTTGCAATCAGCATTCACTGGTAATAGATGCATTCAGGATAACGTGATTGTAGTGCATGAGGTGGTTCATAAGCTTAGAACAAGGAAAAGAGGTACCAAGTATGACTTTCTATTCAAAGTTGATATGCTGAAAGCCTTTGATAGGGTCTCTTGGGACTTTCTTTTAGCTACTCTACATGCAGTTGGTTTCCATGATACTTGGATCAATTGGATCAGAATTTTAATCACTTTTGTCAGATTCAATGTCTTACTCAATGGATCACCAACTGAATGGTTTGTTCCATCACGGGGTTTAAGACAAGGAGATCCACTCTCTCCTTATCTTTTTATCCTGGTATCTAATGTGCTTTCCTTCATGATCCAGCAGTCAGTTGCTCAAAGAAGAATGAAAGGCATTCAATTGAACAGGTTCTGCCCTACTTTGCATCATATTCTTTTTGCAGACGACACTGTTTTGTTTGGATCTGCAACTATTTCAGAAGCAAGAACCATTCATCAGGTGCTTCAAAGATATTGCCATGTTTCAGGACAGGCTATCAATACTTCTAAATCTTCCATTCTCTTCTCTACAAATACTCCTGACATGATAAGGGCTAACATTGCAGCTGAATTTGGGGTTGATATTTCAGTTTCCATTGGAAACTACTTGGGAGTTCCAGCAGAGTGGGGTTCAACTAAGAAAGATACTTTCAGGTATATGCTTGATAGGTTGACAGCAAGGGCTCAATCTTGGCAGTCCAACTTATTGTTCATGCTGGGAGAACTATTATGATCAAGGCAATACTCCAAGCTCTACCATCTTATCTTTTCTCCTGTTTCTTGTTGCCTAAACATTTGCTCAAGAAGATGGATCAAGTGCTCATTAACTTCTGGTGGTCAGGTGATAATTCCAGTAACAAATTACATTGGTTGGCAGCAGATGAACTTCGAAAACCAATTGCAGATGGTGGACTTGAATTTAGAAGCTTCTATGATTTCAATCTAGCCTTCATTGCTAGTTGGCCTGGAAAATATTAACTCAGCCATAATGCTTATGGGTGCAGCTATTGAAAGGACTCTATTTTCCACATTCTGATTTTCTTCAAGTAAGCAGACACAATAAGTCTTCTTGGATTTGGTCCGGAGTGATGGAGGGTAGGAAAGCATTACTACATGGACTGAGAAAGAATATTGGTGATGGTCTTGGTACAGACATTGTTGATGCTTGGATTCCAGAAGCTACATGTTTCAAAGCCTCTTGTTCTGCTACTTTCTCAACAACAAAGGTTTCGGATTATATAGTTAATCCTCAAAGAATTTGGAATGCAGCTAAGCTAAGAACGGTGTTTCCTGAAGTTGTGGTCAGACAGATCTTACTCATTCCTTTAGGTCCACAAGGATTTTCAGACAAGTTGGTTTGACATTTTGAATCCTCAGGCAAGTTTACAGTAAAATCATGTTATAGACACCTTCGTACAATTGCATCTGCTCAGAATCATCCAGCTGATGAGAGTACAAGAAAGCTATGGAAATGGCTGTGGCAGCTTGACTTGCCACCAAAGATTAAATTCTTTGTTTGGCGTGCTTGCAGAAATGCTCTTCCTACAAAAGCTGGATTACTAAGAAGAAGGTGTGGCTCATCATCACTCTGTCTTACATGTAATGCAGATGAGGAAGATTTGGAACACTTGCTCTTCCACTGCCCTGTAAGTATGTCCTTCTGGCAGCAGGTCATGCCTTCTCTGCAAACACCTGCACCAACACAGTTAACAAAAGCATAGCTCAGTTCCATTGTTTCTACAGTTTCCAAACCTTTAGCAACTCAAATTGGTTTCACAATGTGGTACATTTGGAAGATGCCGCAATGAACTCCTCTTTCAGAATATATATCCAGTGTTACCAGACTTGGCTTTAAGAAGGGCTCATGAGTTGCAGCAATGGAACTCAAAGGCAACATTCAGAGGTAACATTAGTACATTTCTTCAACCAGTGCTATTTCATCCCATTTAACCAATTCCCTAGCTCCAACAGCCTGCTCTAACAAGGTTGTGTGTGATGGTGCTTACAGAGCATCAATCCGGAAAGGAGCCTACAGTGTTATAGTATATAATACTGAGGGATATGTGGTAAATGGTAAGGCTGAAAGTGTGTTTTGTGCAGCACCAGTTTGTGCTGAAGCATATGCGGTTTTACATGCTGTTGAATTGATTAAGAACACTCCTGCTCCAACAGTAGTCTTCACGGATAGCTCAGTGGTAGTTGATTCAATCAAAGGACTTCAGGAAGACTGGACCTTGGTCAATAGCTGGTTTATTAGCTTCAATCACAAGAATACTCTTTTGGAACCAGCATATTCAGGTTGTCAAATCTCTAAGAGCTGCAGTTCAACAAGCTCACCGTATTGCAACTCAGGCACGCGATGATACTTTGCCATTGGATTGGCTTTCCTCTCTGTAAATAGATGCTTAAAGTTTGACAGTTTCTGTTTTGTTCAGTTTCATCGTCTTTTGTTCATACTGCTATTCTCCTCTGTACTTAGCAGTATGGTTTGGTGCTTATTAATAAGAATGGTTGTTTTCATAAAAGGCCAAATACCATTGTACAACACAAACTATTGGCTTATTACGAGCCTATACATATCCTTTTCGTAATTCTAATTATGTCACGACCTTATAGACTCATTTACCAAAACGTCATGCCGTTAGGCTCCGTCTGGAACCGTTACGACGACGTGGCGCACTTGACGAGTTGGCAGATTACACGCTTAGGTGGAGTGAAACGATTGTCCGCGATGGCGGATTGGATATGCCAACTCGTCCGTGCCGATCCACTTTCCCCTTTCTGACGGACACAGTTCCCCAAATACCCACTGCACCTTTCCCCAATATTCTTCTCTTCCTTCTCCATTTACGTTTCCCCAAATTCCGCTTCCCAAAAAATTTCTGTTCGTCTTCTTCAGCCTAACGCCGGTAATCTCCTTCACACCAAGCTCCATCATCGCCATACCCACCTTCTCCAAACACTGCTAATCTTCAGAAAACGGGCATCCTTCCATTTATCTCCCCAACAACCCGCCAAGGACGCTACATTTTATAGACGAAAAGGTTTGTTACCCGCTTTCTTCCTGCTTTGTCGGCTTCCCATACATCGTTTTTGGCGTTTATGATATGTGGTCCTCCTTCTGGAAAGGGTTTTTTTGTTCCTTTCTGGAAGCCTTTATTGTTAACTAAACCTGAATTCTGATATTGTTTGTGTAGGTACAAGTTGGCTCCCGTCGGAGATATGTCAGTGCAGGTGGAACTGTTAGTCCACCATGGTGGCCGCATGCAGTTCAATGGAAGAGCTGCCCATTACGCTGGTGGAGAAGTAGTGGAAGTAACTTTCGACTCGGACTTCCTCTGTTACTTCCAGTTGATCAAGCTTGGGACAGAGGACCTGCAATACGACTCCGTAGATAGGATTGGTATGTGGCACCAGGGAAGACGCTGGCAAATGGGTTACTCCGAGTCTTGTCCGACGCCGATGCGGTGAAGCTGTGCGAAGCTGGGAAGGAAGGAGTTGTTGAAGTGTATCTAGATACCAGTGCTGTAGAAAGTTGCTACGGCGACAACGAAGAGCTGGAATCGGAATGGCATAATGGGCTCAGTGGAAGTGATCCAGAAGCGGAGGTTTCCGCAGTGGCAGCCAATGTCGGTGTCGTCCATCTATTCCACGATTCGGACCGTACGTCGGACCCAGAATTCTTGGAGGCCATGGAGAATCTTGGAGTAGCTTGGTTTAGGAGAAGGGTTAGGCATGTTCTGTCTGAAAATGGCGAAGAAGTTGAACAGCTAATAGAAAGGCCAATCGACGTCATCAGCCACCCAGGGCTCGGTCAGAAATTCCGGTGGAACCAGATGTGATGGTAGACCTTGCAGCCATAGCAGGCAACGACGGCAGGCTTCACTTCGCTTCTGATGGTGATGACGAAGGGTATTCCGAAGACTCTTCCGAAGACTCTGACTTTGAAGCCCCATCCGACGTCGTGACATCTGAGGAATTCTCACCCGACGACGTAAATACCGAAGACGAAATCATGTCCCCTGTTTCCAGTTATAGAAACTCATAGGAGTCTGACCACGATGTAAATGATAAGGTGGATGGAGATGGAAATGACGATCTGTTGGCCGGTCAACCATGGTACGACCCAAGTTGTGATCATAGAAAACTAGAGCTGAAGCCGAAATTGAGGTTCACAGGTCCAACTCAGTTCAAGGAGGCAGTGCAGACGTACTCAGTTTCGGTGGGAGCTAATATCAAGTGGCCTCGCAGCAATCAACAGAATAAGGAAGCTGTTTGTGCTCAACAGGGTTGTCGGTGGAGGGTGTACGCTAGTTGGTTTGGGCGGGATGAAGCTTTCGTAATTAAGTCAGTTGGAGAACCATTGAATCGAATATTTGTGAGACCTTCAACGGTTGTATCGTTAAGTGGAGGAGTCTAAGAATAATAAACATGTTAGAAGGGATTAGAGGATATCTCATGCAAAGGATTCTGGATAAGGTTCATATGTTTGAGAAAAACAAAGATAACTCTATATGTCCAAGGATAGCTACAAAGATAGAGAAATGGAAAATAGTGGGCAGACATGCTACCATTAGACAAACCTTAGAACTTGTCTGTGAGTGTGTTCTGGGGGACTTTGGTTATGTTGTGGATTTGGATTGAAATACATGTACATGTGGGTATTGGGAGTTAAGCGCTATACCTTGTGTTCATGTCGTTGCCTGTGCATCCTTCTTAAGGAAGGACATATACTACTGGGTTGATCAAGTGTATTACCAGAGATATGCCATGCAGGCTTATGGTTACGGGGGAATACCTGCCATGCCTGGGCAACAAGCATGGGAAGAAGCCCCCGGTAATGTGATACATTCTCCTGTGCAAAGGGTTATGCCTGGAAGGCCAAAGAAAAACAGGAGGAAAGAGCAGCAGGAGTTAGAAGTCAGGCCTAAAAAAAATGGGGTAGGGTCTGTCCTTAGTAAGAAGGGTATAGTCATGCATTGTAGGACATGTAAGGGTAGGGGGCACAACGCCAGGAAATGCCCAAACAAGGATACTATACCAGCAACAGAGAATGTACCAGCTGCAGATCAGCATCCCAGGGTTAGTACCAGACTACCAAGACGTCCCCCAACAGAGGGACCTTCCAGACCTGTGCAAAGGAGGAGGAAACCCCAACCTGTGGATCCTGTGGGGAGGTAGGCCACAATGCACGGAGCTTTCTCCGTAATCGTGGTGTACAAGTAAGTGTTCTAACTTAGCCTTGTCAATGTATTCGCTGTTCAAGAATGGGGTAGTACTGTAATACTCAATGTTGGTCCTTTCGTAGGGTGTTGTGGATCCTAGTACCAATCGTACTCAGCTAAACAATGAGCTTAGGACTGTTATGCAGGGTGTGGGAGTGTACACTAATCCAACAACTGGGAATATGTATTATCGGGTAAGTATGTTTTCATTGACATCCTTTGTACCTTAATCGTGGTATTATGTCTCTTGCTTATTTTGTGGGTTGTTAACTGTTAGGTGCCACCTGGTGGGTTAGATGCAAGAGTTGTGGATGATGTTCATGGAGGATCTCAGCCTCCAGCAACCCAGCCAACACAGTGACCATGAGAGGAAGCAGCAATAGGGAACTGCTAGTAGGATGCTACTGATGTTATTTTGGGGTGTTTTTGTTCTGTTTGTAAGGAACTTGAAACTAGTTATGGTGCCTGTGGGTTGTATCCTTGATGTGGGTGCTTTTGTTCAGTATTGTAATGTATGTTTTTATGGAGTCGAAGTCGAATCTGATATGGTTCTGGCTATTTAGAGTTCAGTTAGTTTCAGTATGTAGACAATCTACTTCTTTTGAATCTACTGATATGGTATCGAATGTTTGAAACATTTCAACTCTTATTCCATTTTGCTCAACCCTAACCCAAGGAATACAACCAGTACACACATACATACAATCACATAACCAATCCTAGTTTCCAATACAGCAACACTATGTTTGATAACCCTAATATCTTCTAACATTCTCTCGCCGACAGCAACTCCGCCATCGTCCTTCCTCTGCAAATACGAGGCAACGTCGACTGGCTCCTCGAGGTAAATCTCTCCGTTTTGCAGATTCGATGATATCTCATCGTCACTTTTACTAGTCTCTCCAGTTGACATCCTTTCCGTTACCTTCTTCAGTTGATCCACCCATCTGAAGAACCCACAGTCTACTCTCCGATCTCTCCATTACGGACATCGATAGAAGAAACGACCCATGTTTTTGGGGGTTCCGGCGACATTGATGATAGCTTCGCAATGATGTTTGCACTTCGTTCCATGACCACTCTTCGAGGCTCCAGTCGAATTCGAGCTTGTAGCCTTCAAAACCATTGCTGGAAAGCTTGGGCTTCTTCAATAAGTTTCAGGAAGAAGAGGAGTAAAGAAGAAAAAGGATAGAAAATGGAAGAAGAAGGATAGAATGATGTAGAGAGAAATAATATATGGGGAAAAAGTATAGGGGTTGGGAAGTACATAATTTTTACATTGGGAAGTGTGCAAAAAAATTTGGAAAAGGTGTTGGTTTCAAATTTCGAAATTAATTACTGTAGTTCCCGCTTCATCAGCGACTGACGTGGCGTCCGCGTCGACGCCACATGGGCAGTAAGCCCAGTCAGCAGACGACGTTATGTCGTTTTCCCCGAAAACAGACGGCATCCTTATTCCGTGACATAATTGGAATTACGAAAAGATATGTATAAACTCGTAATAAGCCAATAGTTTATGCTGTACAATGGTATTTGGCCTTCATAAAAAAATCTCAACTTCCTTCTACTTACCTTTATGCATCCAACTTGCTCCTGACTGGTGACTAATGCAGTTTGTTAGCCATCACTTCGTTTTACCTTGATTACGGATACGATCACAATTTACAAGGCGCTCGGTCAATGGGCTCCGTTTGGGCCGTATATTTTAAAAACCCCGACATTCAACTTCGGCCTTCGGGCTTATCCAAGCCCATCCTAGTACCCGCCTAAAAATTACCCTTAGGGTTTCTTTTCAGTATTGCATCAACATATAATGCTAATGGTACCTAGCCAGCACGAATTCTCCTCTTCGCAGCTAGCCAGCACAAACTGAAACTATCCTCCCTCCCAGTCGCCATGGTAGATTCTCATTCTAGCCTCTTCTCCGTCGTGATCTCTCCATTTCCTGTGCATTGAAGAGCTGAACTGTTTCGATTCTCTCGTTTTCTCTAACTATTCTCTGTTTGTGTGTTTTTAGGTCAAGTACTCGAGAGAGCCCGATAACCCCACCAAGTGTAAGTTTCTCGTCGTTCGCTTAGGGTTTTCTGGTTGTAATTGATCTTTTTTCTCTTTGCTGTGTAACAATGGTGGTGACATTTGGTATCTTGTGGCGATTTGTTAATTGCAGCTTGCAAGGCTAGGGGTTCTGATCTTAGAGTTCATTTCAAGGTAATGCTAAGATCCGCTGAACTGAATCATTTTCGCTGTCTTTGTGTTGTGATATCTTACGGTTTGATAAGTCTTGCCTTAGTTGGTTAAATTGAATACTCCCGGCTCTTAAGCGTTAGGGATAGCAGTTTCATTCCCCATAGATTGAACATCTCTCTTCTTGTTAGCTTAGGCTCAGAACAATTGCCCGCTTAGGATTGTTCGTGTTTCCCTAATGATTCTGCATTTGAAGTGAACCGTCTCCTGAATCAGTTGCATTTTGCTATTTTAGGTTTTTGACGGTTTCAGTTTCTGCATTTACAATTGGGCTAAACTTTAATTTATTAACCCTGATTAAAAGAGCTTGTTAGAACTTGGACTGATCATCATCTGCTTTGTTTACCTCTTTGCTAGCGGAGGGTTTCACCACTCTCTAGCTAATTGCAACCCTTAGTTTCTTAGTCTTGCTTATCTGATTCATCAGTATACTACCTAGCCTTTTGTAACATGATAATTGTGACTAACTAGTTGCTGTTGAAGCATTATTTTCTCCTCTACAACTGTGTAAACAGTATAGTGGGTTGTTGACGTTTAATCTTCCATCAATTTCTGTAGAACACAAGGGAGACAGCATTTTCCATCAGGAAGTTGACCTTGGTGGGTGCCAAGAGATACCTGGAGGATGTCATGGCCCACAAGCAGGCTATTCCCTTCAGGAGATTCTGTCGCGGTGTTGGAAGAACCGCACAGGCAAAGAATGCCGGGCACCCAAATGGACAGGCTCGCTGGCCTGCAAAGTCTGCAAAGTTTGTCCTTGATTTATTGAAGAATGCCGAGAGTAATGCCGAGGTATGTATGGTTTTTGTTTTGCTATGGCAACTTTTGCATATTCACCCTTCAACTTTAGTTCCAATCTCTTAACCCCCAGTTGTTTTTTCATGATTTTCCAGGTTAAAGGGTTGGACGTCGATGCTCTCTACATTTCCCATGTCCAGGTTAACCAGGCTCAGAAGCAGAGACGTCGTACTTATCGTGCACACGGAAGAATCAACCGTATGTCGCTTTGTCTTGCTGTTCATCCCTCGTATTTTACCATCTTGATTACAGCAACAACTAACCCTTTCTTACCGTTCCTTCTGCACAGCTTACATGTCGAATCCTTGCCACATTGAGCTCATCCTTTCCGAGAGAGAGGAACCAGTCAAGAAGGAGGTAATCTAATCTAATCTAACATATTCACATTCTCTTTAACTAATTGTAGCACTCTTGTTTTTTTACCTCTTGTCGTCTGATCATCTGGCATACTGATAATGCAGCCTGAGTCTCAGCTGGCTACTAGCGGCAAGTCGAGGAAGAACCAAGCTTTGCGGAGTGGTGCATCTTCTTAGGCCTGTTTCTGCTCCGGACACAGTTTTGATTTTGTACTGTTTGGGTTTAGAGTTGCGAAAGAAAGCTATTTAGAGGAACCTATCTTAATGTTACTACATTCATGGACCTTTGTTTCACAGTTTACCGTTGTATCGGAATTTTGATCCAAAATTTAATTATTTACTGTCTTTCTAGCCGTAATCTTGATTCTTGAAGATTTAGTCGCTTGGATTTATTTCTTACTCTTACACTTCTCAAGTAAATGTAGTGTGAAAACATAAAGCAACTCAGACATTAAAATTTGAAATCGAGGTCTATAACTTATTTGAGTCATGATAATACAAAATACCAAATGAGGTAGGTGGGATAATGGGTTCACACAGCTCTGCATACTACATATTTACTGTTCACTCATTTATTAAACGGGTATTACTTGTAGTCGCCCTTTGAAACTATATGGGTACAAAATTTGAACATTCATTTTGTCTCACAATGAGTATCAGGTAAACCCCCTATTCGTTTGGTTCACACCAAATCTCTATGCATCTGGATATTAGATAGATAATTTTCGAGATGGAGCTATGATTTTTAGAGTATTAGGGTTTCGAGAGGGAATGATGGACTGTTTGATCAATGAGTTGAAGTGAAGAACTGATTGATTGAAGGAGAATTGGGTCAGATCCGTTAAATGTAGATGATATATTGTGGCTAATACGACGTCGTTTTATACCGGGTATCAATCAGGTTGGGTATGTGGCGTGTACCTTCAAACTCCTCCTCACTCGTTACTTGCTCGAACTGGGTATCAAGTTTGCCTGTACCCGTCAACTTTTTTCTGGCTTTGAGATACTAATTGCCAAGTCACCTAAGAGGTTGTGCTTGAAAGGTAATCAACAATACAGTTGTCTTTCTAATAAATAGGTTTGATGTTGACCATTAGTTTCTTATCTAACAAAATAAATGAATGGTACAATTTAACGACGAATGATAATATAACCATTTATTATATAAGAAATCTCATCAATTTCTCACCTTACATAATCCCGAAACTGATTAGTCGTGGTGATTCTAATCCGTGAAACCCTAATTGATTTCATTCAGAGGGTGGGTTTAACTTGGAGGTTAGGCAAGCTCAATGTGGGCCTTAGGCCCATTAATCTGAACAAAAGAACATAGAGAGTTATTTGGCGGGCCACGAGCCCACGACTGGATGGCCGTTTCCCTTTGTTAATTATTTCATTTCAGTTTCTTTAATAATTCTCTCTTCTAATCTTTGGGCAACGGAGGATTAGAACAACAACAAGAGACTTCCCAAAGACTATCTCCCTCCGCCTCAGCAGCATTTCTCTCCTATCGCCGGCCGATCATTTCTCCAGCACTTCACGGTAACACCTCCCGCCTCCGATCTCCTTTCAATTTCAGTGGATTCTGTATCGTAGACGTTTCACTTCACTCGATCGTCCATGGAATTCTCCTGAACACCTATGAATTTCCTTATCTCGTTTGTTTCGGATCTGCAGATGGATTGGCAAGGGCAGAAGGTGGCGGAGCAGCTGATGCAGCTACTGCTTCTGGCCTTTGCGGTGATCGGATTCGTCTCCGGATACGTCACTGGATCGTTCCAGACCATGGTATTGATCTACGCCGGCGGAGTCGTTCTCACCGCGCTGACCGTCGTCCCGAACTGGCCTTGCTTCAATCGCCACCCTCTCCGGTGGCTGGATCCCGTCGAGGCCGAGAAGCACCCCAAGCCGCCGCAGGACGTCGCCTCCGTTGCTGCTTCTTCTAAGAAGAGCAAAGCTAAGAAGTAGGGTTTTCTCTTGCTTTCGCTCTTGATGTGTTTACTCTGATTCAGGCGTTTAGGTTGAGAACAGAATACTCTAGATATCTGTTTGCAGAGCCTTCACAGAATTACATAATTTAGCTTCTCAGTGCCTATTTTCGTTCTGTTTGGTTCTATGATTGTTTCAATCTGTGGCTGTGTTGAATTGAGTGTTAGTATAACATTTGAACTAGGATGGATCCGAAATTCGACAGGCATTCATTCTTTACTGCTTTCAATCCAATTCCTCGGGGTTAGAAATTCAATATGGTTTAGTTCTAGTGAAGTCTTCACTGCTAGGTTAGAGTTCCCTGAGATCGAAATTCGGTAGGTATTCGTTTTCGCTAAGATTTGAACTAGGACGGATTCAAAATTTGATAGCGATTCATTCTGGTCGACATTAACTTTACTGCTTGCAGTCCAATTCCTTGGGTTTAGAAATCCAAAAGGGTTTAGTTCTTGTATTCATTGTTAGATCAAAATTCAATAGGAACTCGTTTTCGTTCAAGATTCGATCTACAGACAGATTCCAAATGTGATAGGCATTCATTCCCATCGATATTAACTTGATTGCTTGTGGTCCAATTCCTTTGGCTTATTAACTCGATAGGGATTAGTTCTTATCTTCACCACTAGTTGGGAGTTCCTTGAGATTGAAATTCAATAGGGATTCGTTCTCGTTAGTCGTCAACTTTGGTACCGTGTTAGACTAGGACTGTTGTATGGTGTGTTTGTATAGCTTTTGAACTAGGTCGGATTGGAAACTCCCAGACATTCATTCTGATTGACATGAACTCAACTGCTTGTCCAATCCCTCGGGGGTTAGAAGTTCAAGAGGGTCTAGTTCATGTCTTCACTGTTTGGCCAGTTCCTTGAGATCGAAAAACGACAGGATTTTGTTCTCGGTAACTTCACCATCCAGGCCTGTTCATTTGGGAGCGAAATGCAGCTTCGACTATGCATTGTTTGTTTGTTTCCAACTAGGACTGATTCGAAATTCAACAATCTTGGTGTTAGAAATTCAATAGGGTATAGTTATAACCTTGGAGTTCCTCGAGATCATTTGGAGAGAAATCGAATTCGATCATGGACGCACATAACTCTTATGAGGATTACAGTTGAATTGTGTACAGTAGTATTATTTTTCGAAGAAAACAACAGGTGACAATCTGGGTTTACAACTCTACAACAAAAAGCTTTGGCTAGCCATTTACAACTCTGTTAATCTGTGATAAGTATACTACTTATTATATTCCTCATACTCTTCTCTTAGAGCCTTCAAGAAAGGGTCATTCTCCTCGTCAATCGGGTTCTCCTCGTCATCATCAACTTCATCTAATAGCGACTGGTTCATCTTCTTCCGTGACACCCTTCTATGCTTCTTCGCTTCTAGTCGAGGCTCTGCCTGCTTCTTGCCCATATCTCCCATTTTGTACCTAAGAGCCAATGATCCAAAATCGATCAAACCATAATCATACACTGGAAGTTTTGACCATTAACGAAGCTCATACCTCACGTCGCCTTCCCTTTTTGTACCAAAAGTACGGAGCTGGAACTCTTCCCGGGTTCTGATCTCGTCGAGAAGCTGAAGATAGAAAGGATACCGTTCCCAATCTCCCGAAACAACGCACCCTCGCTCACCGAGATGCAAACAGTCGTTGAATGCGCATTTCTCAGGCTCGTTGGCTTTCAGCATCTCTCGTATCTGCAACTCAAATGTGTCAAAAGATCTAACATTTTTCGATAGCAAGAATTTGCCAAAGCCCAACTTTAGCAATTAGAATTCAAACCTCAGGGAAAGCTTCCTGGAGAGATTGCTTTGTAACTTTCATTAGACTCGGCTGGTTGAACCCAGGAGTATCTGCCAAGTACCCTCCTTCGGTTAGAGGGAGCAGTGAGACGTGTCGAGTAGTGTGCTTCCCTCTGCCGCTTCTCGTTGAGACTTCTCCGACTCGCTGATCCTCCAACCACTTGCTGCGCAATAGCTGATAAAGAAGAGCAAGGCAACCACACGTCAAGAAGATGATTTCGTCAATTATCAATCATGAATTGAAGCTATTTGTATAAAGATCAATCGAACTGACAGGTTCAAACCAATTCTCCGCATCTGCAGCATTGTCATGGCTGCTCGGATTGCTTCTCAAAGCATTGATCAGGCTTGATTTCCCGACTCCACTCGGACCGACAACGACAGTTGTTTGATCTCTCATGATCGATGCTAGGGTTTCGAGCCCGTGGTTCGCTCCGACGCTGCAGAAAACTGGCTTATAGCCCCATCCTTCAAGCCTGGCCTTCCATGAATCAATCGTCTGTAATCAACATTGGAAGTTAAGCTAACAATGAAGCAATACACAAATGTTGAATCAGCCACAGATATCGTACTAACATTCCACATTCACTTCTACTTCTAAACACCAGCAAAGCAGCAGCCAAACAGTGTTCTTCTGCAGCAATTCACTCAACAATGAAGCAATACACAATCCTCAGAAACACACTGGTTATTTCCTTGTAATCGAATCAGCCACTCATACTGTACACGAACATCCATATTCAATGTTCATCAGCAGAAAAGAATTCAAGAAATTCTAACCTCGTCATCGACAAGCTCCGTCTTGTTCAGAGCAAGCGTCAACGGAATCCCGGTGGACTCAGCCTCCACCAAGAACCTCGTCAAAGTAAACGGCTCAGGCTTGGGCTGCTCTAGCGAGAAAAGTACCAGCAGATGATCAACATTCGCCACCGGAGGATCCAGAACCTCGCTGTTCCTCTGAAACACATTCTCGATCATTCCTCTACGATCCACCCAATCGATCGACCCGACCAAACCCTATCCCCAACCATAACGCGCCTCTTTATCTTCTTCAGAACCGCCCTCACCACACACAGCAACTCCATTCCAACCCTACCGCCATCTGAGGAGCTCGGAGAAGGAGCGTCATCAACACGGCTCTCGTCCTGTTCCGGAAGCGTCCCGACGATGACGCGCATGAAGTTTGCCTGAGCAGCTGCTACGGTGCCGATCGCCTGGGAATCGGAGAGGTTCACCTTGTCCTCGATCGACAGTAGAGGCGACAGGGAGGAATACTCCTTCACGTTCTCTCTCGCTCGGAGCAAGTTCCTGCTCGGCTGAGGCCTTCTAGTGATATTTCTAGGCTTCTGTTGCTGCTGTTTGGCCGCAACAATAGAGAGATGGCAGCATCGGTTGAAGCTGCGGAGGATGAAGTGGTGGTGGTGGACGAACGCCGCCGCTGCGCGGTACCGAGGAATAGAAAACGAAGAAGCGATCGGCATGATTGTACTACTGATACGTCAAGAAGAGTGATTGTTAGCAACGGAGCTAGAATTTGAGCAGTTTATCCATTTCCAAAGCTTTCAACAATGGCTGAATTTTGGTTAATTAGCATTAGTAGTCTCATTCCTTTGGTGTTTGTACGAAATCGTCCATTCGTTTAAAAAAAAATGATCAGTCCCATACTTTTAAATTCGGACAAATTCATTTTTTTTTAAACGAATAAGATAATTTCGTACAAAACCAAACAAATGAACTCCTAATGCTAATTACCCCTGAATTTTTGCTGCTAGATTATTCGACTATCATTGAGAGAACATTCTCGTCAGGGAGAGAAATTAGGACTGGGCCTGGTTGATTGGAGCCCTCTGGACTATCTTGTTTGGGCCTTAATGGGCCAATGAGTTTGGGCCTGGTTAGACTAGCATCTTCTCTCGATCTGGCACCAAGGATTATAAATAACGTGAAATATTTTTGTATTAAGAAAATGGGTTTGTATGATTCTGATTATGTGACACCAAGGATGAGTTGACATTAGATCCACACGAACAACCAACACGTGTCGTTTCTCCTTCACATCAAATCCCTCTTTAATATTGGTAAATGACAATCAATCCTTTGAAATACCAAGTTACATTTTTTCTGTCGTTACGAGATTTGGAGATAGTGTTTTCTTAGAGATTACAAAAATTGTAGCACTAATACCTCGTAGCACCGGTCATAAACGTTTCTAAAAGCCAACAAAATATTATAAAAATCAATAAATAAATCAAAATACGAAATACTTGTCTCCATAAAAAATAACCAGTTACATAAATAACCACCATACCAAGAAAAAAAAAAACCCTCGCTACTAACGAACATACCCTCCATGATCATATAAGTATCCTTTACAACCAAATCGCACTTCCTCCCCCGTATCATCATATTTTAGTTGCCCACTGATTATCACTTGATATATATTTTTAACAAAATACAGAAAAATATTGTAATCAAAGAAGTGAGAGAGGCAGTGACAAAGTTAGAACTCAAGTAGATCCTGACTGATACTAAAACACAATGAACCAAATATATTTTTGTTACAAAAAAATATATATGTACCTATTTAGATCTAGGTGATCCTGAGCCTGGATACAAGGTAAACTTCTCTGACTTCACCAACGAAAAAAAGGTTTGATTTTTGAAGATGCCCGAGTCATGGATACCATATAAATCAAATGGCTTTTAGTACTTGGTTATTCATATCCATATTTAAAAAATTAAGATATATTCCCTAATTATTGAAGCCAATAACATGGTAGTGTATGCATGTTTCCAATGTATACTGTAATATGAAACATATACAATGCATTATTATTGCTGAAATTGGTATCACGTTTGGTTGCTCCCTCCCTCTGTCCCCTCTATTACTTGCAGATTTCCCATATCAGGACTTGTCTCTTTAAGATTCCTTATTATCTCATGTTTGGTTGGTTCAATGTATTCTTCAAACAACAGTCTTTTTACTACTGACCCACCTTCCCAATTGATTGTTTTACCAAACGGGTTATTAGATCAACTATCAAAGCTTAACCAACCCGGTTGGATTGGGCTGTTTGGGTTGCGACTCAGACCAAAATTTTTTTTATTATGCAAATTCATGTATATTTAGTTATTGGTTGTAATATTGTTTCAAACTCGACCATGTGCATTTCTAGTAGTGAAAAATGGATATAGATAAGGCTTCATATGAAAACAGATTAGTGAACACAAGAATGCTAACTAATAGTAATTATACAATGAAGGAAAGTACAGAAGGAGCGGAGCAACACACAATCTTTAATGTGGTTCAACCCAATTATACAAAGTTTACATCCACATCTTGAGAGAAACCTAGAGACTGTCACTAAATTAGAGAAACGGAACACGATTACAAACCGGGATTCACAAATGAACTCGTGACAAAGAGAGCCTGCAAATCAAACCCGATCTGCAGTGACAAGTGATCAACAATGTCGCATCACACTGGTGAGTGACAGAGCATGCAAGCTAGCTAACTTTCTCCCCCTGAAAGTTTTAGTTTGTGCTTCCTCATTTCGTCGGTTTAAGTAGAGCGGTCTCGTCACACTAGCTCCTTTGATTTCGCTCCTGAGGGCTTCTTCAGTTGATTCTGTAACATGAGCTTGATCGGCTCTGCTGATTGAGTTTCCATTGCATAAATCTCGTAAAGCACCGGTCCTGCAAATTATTTTATCTTTTCTTCCAAACAAACAGGTTAATGATAAAAATGAGAAAGTACATTCAAACAATCAAGAATATTGCTCTCAAACAAAAGTTGTCAATAAAATCTAAAATTTACCCAATTTCAGTAATTCTCTAAAATTTCCAAAAAAAATTATTATTATTAAACCATCATGAGTTCATTATTGGGGCCAATTATTTTTACATTGGCATTTATCATCTCCAAAGAGCAACACAAACCATTGACAAATCTCACTTTAAAAATACAAAAGTCAAGGGATTATAAAACCAATTTCCACGTCATTCCCAACATTAATAAAAAATGTTGTGTATATAAATTAACGAGTTTAATTACTTTGGTTATGTAATGAAATATAGAGCGTCCTTTGGAGGGTTCATAAGGTCATTCAGGGATTATAATTAACGGTTAATTAACAAAGATAACAAGATAAGCTCCTAGTCATTACGCCGTCAGTTTCCCATCCTTTGACCTAAACGGGATTCCATTCCACCGTCCACCGCCAGGTCAGATCACCGTTGACGACCACTATCAAATTACCAAATTCGCCCAACTTGCACCCACAATTTACGTCAATCTAGCGCTCATGTATATCTATTACATACTACAAAGAAAATAACACTTTAACCCCTCTACTTTACCAACTTAATAGATAGCCCCCCTACACAATAAATCTCTTTGTTTACTCCTCCAACTTTGATCACTTTGCCGTTTGGGTCCTTTCATTCCAATTTTTGTCTTCGTGACGTTAATTGATGCACATTCAAGACATCACGTTAGCTCGAATAGCAATGTATTAGCTTACTAAGTGTATTTAATTGAATATATAAATATATATAATTAGATAAGATGAAATCGATGAATAAAATGTTTGGTATTAAAACCCTTCGTATACTCTTCGTCATACCTCCCTAATTTACCTCCCTGGTCAACTCCTGTATCCTACTTATGATATCTCTCTCTGTTGGTGTGGATGTGTCTAGATTTGATATTAAGAAGACGAAAATTGGAACGGAAGGACCAAAACGACGAAGTGGTCAAAGTAAGAGGAGGTAAAAAGAGCGATTTATAGTATAGGGGTCTATCTGTTAAGTTGACAAAGTAAAGGGGGTTAAAGTGATATTTTTCCATTTAAATATTATGGGTGGCAAATTCTTTGTTTCTTTTTTATTCTCAATACCATCCTATTTAAAATAAATCAATCCTCAAATATACATAAACACACACAAGGAATCTTTACCTATTTACCAAAAATATCCAAATACACACTATTTAAACCAAATTTCTTCTCTAAAATCTTTTTACCAAACATGGCCTTACTTGGATTGAAACTGATAGGCCTCACTGAAAGCCACTGAAGTGAGCAGAAAGAATCTTTCCTTCATTGTGTGGTGCATGTAAAACGGAGATTTATTCTGTTGTGGATGCTCCTATACGTCGCCGTCTCACAAAGGAATCTCATATTGTGTTCACTCTTTCCTCTTCAACCAGATTCTCCTGTAGAGAATATTGTGGATACACCGTTTTCTCAATTTTGACCCACAATCTTTTTATTAGTTAAATTAACTGGTCTTTAATTTCGCAAAGCATTGTATATTCAATGTACAACAAATTTAGTTTTTTTTTTTTGTAAAAAAATTGCATGGTAAATGATTTACAAAAGTTATGTTGGTTTGGTTAATAATGGATGAGAGATGCAAAATAGGTATCGATATATTCTTGGTTGGTGTCGACTAGTAGATAGCCTATTGAAAGATCAATAAATTGATGGTAATATATTTCAACATCGGTTGTTGAAGGTGTTGGCTATGAAGACCGTGCATTTAACTAGTTTATAGAATTAAGATGTATAATAACACTTAAAAGTTATTCGTATCCATGCAATTCATTTGCAATTTCTTATAGTGGTCCTTATTGTCATCTCATGAATTTTGCAATTTCACCTTTAACAATTTCAATTCATCTACATTCATACAATTCACATTTAATTTTATGGTGAGACCACTTACTTTTCCAAACTTCCATTAATTTAACAATATCTATTAGACATGAATTATATATAAATAAACTTGTGAAAGAATCATAAAAATATGATTTTATTATTATATTTAAAAATATATTAATCATTTCACTTTTCACCAATTCTTGTATTAGTATGGACAATAAATATATTAAATAAAATATATTTAATATAAATGTAAATATAATATAAATTATGTATTATTTCATAATAGTATATACATTTTATACATATAAAAAATCATATATATAATTCTGAACATACATAATATTACAAAATATGTATATATATTATATTTTTATTTATTATATATAACATATTATATAAGTTATATAATTAAATTATTTAAACTAAATATACATATGTCACTAAATAAATAAATAAATACTTAAAAATTAACACACAAGACCCACCACTCACTTATATTTTGCGGATCGTGTTCTGCAGCTTCGCCTTAGCCGTGTGATATGATGAGAAGTTGATAATCGATAAAGGGTATTCTGACGGCCAAATCCTAAACATGATTAATTATTGTTGTTTTAACCGCTTCGTGTAGGTCACTGTACTTTTTACTCTACTAAAATTGATTAGTGAACTATTTTTTTCTTAGCAAAATGTCCCACTTAACTAATGTAATGTTTATTTGTTATATACATGTCACTAGGTGAAGCAGCGCCACCGGCAGAGCGGCGACATACAAATTGTTTGAAACTATCAAGAAACGTCCAACGACCGATGTTTTCGATCCGGGAGGCAAACCGCTCGAGGAAATCAAAGGTGACATCAAGTTCAAAGAAGTCAACTTCTCAGCTAGACCGGAAAAAACATAGATCTTCTCCTCGTTCTCGCTCTCAATCCCTAGCAGCACCACCGCGACGCTCGTCGAATAGAGCTTCAACGGGAAATCGGCAGTGATTAGCTTGATCAAGCAGCTCTACGATCCGTAGTCGAGCAAGGTTCTGATCGACATGATCAATTTGAAGGAATTCCAACTAACATATCAGATTAATTGGTTAGCCATGACCCATGAGCCTGTATTGTTTGCTTCGAGCATTAGGGATAATATAGCTTACGGTAAAGATGGCGCCACTGATGACGAGATTAGAGCCGCTACTATGCTCGTCAATGCTGCCAAGTTCATCGACAAGCTTCCTCATGTAGCCAAGCTTGACGTACTGTTTGCTAGATTTCACCGATAACAACTTCTTTACAATCACTCTATTTGCACACAAACAAAAACTAAACCATTAAAGATATGTACATTGTTATAATATAAAAGATTAGCGTTACAAAATGAGTTGTTACTTAATTGGCCTCATCCGTATTTATATTAGTATGATTGTACATTTATTAAATAAAATATATTGAATATAATATAAATATAATAAAACTTTTTATAAATTTCATATTAGTTTATAATATAAGTACATTTTTAAATAGTATATATATTCAAAAATATTTATATAAATTATATTTATTAAATATAACATATTATATTAGTTATATAATTAAAATATTAAACTAAATATACATATGTCACTAATAAATAAATAAAGTAGCAAAAAATTAACCCACAAGCCCCACCACTCACTTGCATAAAATGCAAGCTTGCAATAAAACTACTCACCTCCACATCCATGCAATGCAATTGGTTTTGCAATTGCAAAAAGAGTGACACATACCTTATTTTGAGGATTCCGATATTATATGTTTAGAGTAAACCTAGATGCTACCATATATGTATGTTTACTCTTGTAGATTCGAGTGGAGCAATAATTCTTTTGGCATGGAGAGTCGACCATATATATAAAGTATTATATGAGACCTTTATTGCTAGTCCGCTTTAGAAATGAGAAGGGCCTTCGAAACTTCACAAGACTATAAATGAAAAGTAGTAAAGAATATGGAAGATGCGAGCTTAGGGGTAAGACATATATAGAAAATAAGAAAATAGCAAAGTACGTACATCGGATGTTCTTAGACGTGTAGTTAGTTATGGCATATAAAGTGTAGTGTAAGTAGAAAAACATTCAATCCATTTAACGATAAGTTTTCCTTTTATTTATAGTGTCTCGAGATCCAATTCACGCTATCACAATCTTTGTATAACGAGATCATGACCATTGAAACTAAAATCACCAAAATATGTGAACCAAATTAAACTCTAGATGCTCAAGTTTGGAATGCCACCTCTTGTTGTGTCTTTAGATAATGTCGATATGCAAATGCAATATGCAAGTTCATTCAATTCTTAAAGACGCACAATAATAAATTCAACAATAAATTTAATATTTTTATCGGCATGGTTGTCAATTTAATCTCTAATAAAATTTCAAATACATTACTAAGAATAAAAACAACATTATCAGTTAATGTATGAACGATTGATATTATTTATACACCAGAAAACAATTATTAATACACCCTCTCAGGGACTCAACATCCTCGTTGAGGTTTGTCCCACCATCGTTCAAGAGGGACGAGAAGAGCCTCTGATACCATTTGTAACATTCTAACATTTTTGACAATATATTATCCGTTTTCAGTCTAGGTCCTCACGAAATAGTTATTGGGTGCATCATGATAACTTCCTAGGAGGTCGCCCATCTCTGCACTGCTCCACTCTGAGCACATTTAACTTTAGAGTTCTTAAGAACTCCTGCATTACACCCCAAAACACGTCTTATCAATTAAAATTGAATTATTTTTCATAACTTATAAATCTCTCACGTGCTTTGTCGATGTAAAATTTGTCTAGGATGTCACATTATTAGATTATCTTGCAATTATAAAACTAATCAAAAGGGGAGAAAGCAAAAAAAATGTTATAATTAATTAGAAGAAAAAAAAACAATTAAGTAAGAGCAAACCAGAGAAAGAAAACTCTGCTCTTTCTCTAACAACCGTCCACAGTTGCCTTTTATATTATAAACTGTTGTTCATTCATTCGGTCATTCCCATCCCAACAACGAAGACAAGAGATCTCATCTCATATCCTTATTACGTGTTATCCTGCTGTCAGAAATTCTTTCATCCCAATCCCTTTCTCCAATCCCGCTTCTCAAGGCACACTACAACCCATCCCTCTTAATCCGCCATTGTTATATATATTCACACCTCACCCAACTCTTTGTTCAGGATAAGGCTCCATTTCCCCTTCCCCCATTCCTGGAGGTAACTAACCCCATTTACTATCCCCTGTCTCAATTACTGCTTCCATGGATTCCGAGTTTACATCCTTTCTGCATTTCCCGCGGTTTCTGGGCTACTTAGCCCAAATTCGATGAATATGTTTGTGTTTCGCCTGGTTAATTTGGGTTTTATATGTTAGTTGAAGGATCTAGATCTAGGTGAGCTTGTGATATTTGGATCTAGGTTAACACGAGCTGCCGGCCACTTTTGGCTTTTTTATTTGACTTGGATGTTTAATCTGTTTGTTGACATTTCATCGGTGGATTTTGATGAACAATAAGGTAGGTAATCAATTGAGTTTCAATGATCAATTTTTTGAAGTTCTTTTGAATTATGACTGCTTTTATGTTTGGTGGGTTGGTGGAAAGTGTTTGTGAGAGAGTTCTTGTATTGTAATCAGAAAGTAATTGCTGGAAAGGGATTTCTAGTAATTGTTCATCCACTGCAGAATATAATCATAAATAAGGTGTAAATGTTGCTTGATGAGATAGCTCAATCTTATGTAAATGTTGCTTGATGAGAGAGCTCAATTGACCTTCTTTCCCATCTGGGTTTTTGCAGTTTGTCATAACACTTCCAATAAGATGGAAGTCATTGGAGGCTAAATCGTTGGATAGTTCATCTGGAGCTTGAGTGGTAAGCTAGATGCAGGGCTTCTGGATTACAATATTGTTGAAAATTTCTGTCCTTTTTTGGAGAACAGTTGCATCACTGTATGATATTGTTTGCTAATGTGCAGAAAGATCGGGCAATGTGTCAGGGGAGAGACTACGTTGAAGGTTTAGGTAACGAGTCTAAGAGGAGCAGATCATCTTCTGTTATGGAACATGATTCAGATTGGGCAAGACACAGAAATTCTTCCCCGGTAGTAGTAGCTCAAGTGATTCGATCGTCCGCAAATTATTTCATGGCTTGGTCCAGTAAGATTCCTTTATGTGGTGATGGTTTTCACGAATTTCTTTAGAGATCCTCTCATTTCACAAGTAAATTGCTAGAGTTCGTTCCTTTGGAGATCTTTTTTTGACAAGATCCTTTGGAGATCAATGGCTGACGTTCTGTGTGCTAATAACAAGATGTACACGGGACCAAGAATGTCCTTTTCGAAATCATTCGTGCAAAACAAGCAAACCCGTTCGAATAGCAGCCCTAGATTGGCTGCTGCTGCTTCTGATGATGATCACCATGTCAACCATTCGGTACTACCCGGGTTGCCAGATGATGTAGCGAAGTACTGCCTCGCGCTAGTTCCTCGTCCGTCATTCCTTGCAATGGGTGCTGTCTGCAAGGGATGGAGGGGATACATCAAAAGCAAAGAGTTCATTACTGTGAGGAAGCTAGCTGGGTTGCTTGAGGAGTGGCTTTATGTGTTGACTGTGGATTCTGAAGGAAAGGAAAGCCATTGGGAGGTGTTGGATTCGCTCGGGAATAAGCATCGAATTCTTCCCCCTATGCCTGGTCCTTTCATGGCTGGATTTGGTGTAGTTGTTCTTAATGGAAAGCTTCTCGTCATTGCTGGCTATTCATCCGCTGATGGAACTGACTCTGTCTCGGCTGAAGCTTATGAATACGATTCCAGCCTCAACAGGTTCGTTTTACTAATTTTCTGGTAGCTTGGTAGGTTCATTTGCTAGAGTAAATACATGTATGGATAAGTTGGTAGCTTCCTGCATTTTTCTACTAGTGTTTGCAGATGTTTATAAACATGATTCTAGTGTTAACAGGTTCGTCATCTATTGTATTCATTGGTATCTTAGTAGATTCATTTGCTGGAATGAATACATATATAGATTAAAGTAGGTAGCTTTCTATATTGCTGATCACTAGTGTTGCTATTTCATGAACTGCAGCTGGAGCAAGTTATCAAACATGAACGTAGCTCGATACGACTTTGCGTGTGCTGAGGTCAATGGCAAGGTCTATGCCGTTGGTGGCTATGGCATCGATGGCGATTGTCTCTCCAGCGTAGAAATGTACGATCCGGAGACGGGCAAATGGACGCTGATAGAGCCTCTCCGTCGCCCCAGGTGGGGTTGCTTCGCCTGCAACTTCAACGGAAAGCTCTACGTCATGGGAGGAAGGTCGAGCTTCACGATTGGGAACTCGAAGTTCGTCGATGTTTACGACCCGGAAACTTGCTCCTGGTGCCAGATGAAGAACGGTTGTGTGATGGTCACAGCTCACGCTGTGCTGGAGAAGAAACTGTTCTGTATGGAGTGGAAGAACCAGCGGAAGCTGTCAATATTCGACCCGGAGGACAACTCGTGGAGGTTGGTACCCATACCTCTGGCGGGGAGCTCGACGGTAGGGTTCCGGTTCGGGGTTCTTGACGGGAAACTTCTGTTGCTGGCTGTGAAAGATGAACAGAGTTACAAGACTTTGGTTTATGACCCTAAAGCTCCTTCAGGGTCAGAATGGGGGACTTGTGAGATAAAGCCATCTGGGTTGTGCTTATGTAGCGTGACCGTCAAGGCATGACATGAGTGGGTGAATCGGATTCGACTCGGGTTATTTAAGATTACGCTGAATAAGAAAGTGTGGTTCTAAAACAGATAGGCTGTACCCTAAACGATTTCATTGTTCATATTTTCGTAGAAGTAGACTCAGGGCTCGAATCTGGACCGGGATAGTACCAAGCTCTTTTGCATTCTGTTACATTTTGTGTGGTTATTTACATTAGTGAATGGTTCTTCTACAAGTTATTGTCCAAACATATTTACATATCTGATTCCTCATAACTCCATCTCACCTCATTAGTAGTCTTCTGCTTTCAGAAAGCAAACCATAAAAGATGAAACGGAGAATAATACAAAGTAAACAGAAACACACTAACTAAACAACTCTCTCTGCACATATAGATTAAGGAACACAGCCTTTTCTCCCCTTCAACACTTCCCTAATCACCTCCGCCATTTCCCCTCTCTTAACCTCTACTCCAATCTTCAGCTCCTCATACCTAGACGCAGGTAAGGTAGTTACAGTCGACGAATCTGCAAGTGAGGCAGCCAAGGGTCTCACTGGAGGAGACAAATAAAGGTTGGTATGTGTGAAATACAGAAATAGTGAAATGCCGATAGAGAATTAGAGATAGAAGCCAGCCTTCTATTGAATCAAAATGTAAGCTCTGAATCTCTCCGCTTCTCCTCCATATTTTTCTCCTCTTTGGAGAAGCAGTTCACAAATAGTATCATGTGCTATTCATGTGTATCTGATTACGGTTAGGTTTTTGACTTATACCGAATAATCTGAATTCCTATTCAGTTAATACCACTATGTGGGTGAATTTTTTTATTTCCTATAACACGACTCTATTCACTTTGAGCGAGTTGTTTAGATCCAGGTCAACAAAGAATACTTTTCCAAAATCAGTACCGGCTAGAAGCGTGTTACTATGAAAATTTAATATGTTCTGAGCGTCTCTTTGGATGAATAAGTTTGCTGAAATCAAGTTCGATCGATAATTTCAGTTTGGTTCGGACATGACTAAATTTCATTTTTGTGATTTGGTAATAATATACAATGAATCAAGAAAATAAATTAGTTTAATTCATAATTTGACTTAATTGCGTTTTAATATTATTGTTATACTTTGGCCGAAATTTAGTTACCTTTTCTTTCAATTTTGGTTAAATGATGGGAGCAATCACCTCAATTTAAATAATTAGTTACCTTTCATTCCTTAAACTTTAAGACTTGGGATGAATAGGCACCAAATCAGAAAATTACATTATGTCACGTAGTAATAACAATTTTGTCGGCCAAAATTAATAAATAATAATTAATAGTCACACAGATATCAACAATAATCACGTAGCTTTTTCGTCCCTAAATTAGGGTTTGCGCTCTGTCCCTAATATTAGGGTTTTTTTCTCGTTCCGCAAGCCGACACGCTAAAGTTTGCTGAATTTCATTGTGTTGACTGCCGTTGCACAGCTCTTGAGGGTGGAGATAAGCAATGGCTTATTCAGGTGATGATGAAAGAGTTACAGGAGGCAATACAATGGAGGAAAGGTTGAGGCGGCTGGCTATTCTGGAAGACGTGGAGATCCCGGAGGAGCTGCTTGATGCACCAGGAGAGTCGTTCGATCTTTGTGTGGTGGGTACGTTGGTAACCGACAAAAGCTATAACTTCAATGCGATGAAAGCTCAACTAGCTAATCTATGGAAGCCGGGGAGGGGAATTACGATTGAGGATCGGGGAGATGGTCTGATCCTGTTCGCTTTTATCACAAACTCGACCTAAGATTGGTGATTGAGGGAGGGCCGTGGACGTTCGACGACCACCTCCTAACCATGTATGAGTTGACACGGGGGACGATATTCGTCAGGTACCTTGTATGAAGCAGATTTTTGGGTTCGCGTCAATGACGTGCCGGCTGATTTCTTCTCCGAAGTTGTGGGTCGTGCCATTGGTAACTGGTGGGAAAGTTTGTGCGTATGATGAGTATAACAGAGTCTCGGTGATCGACTTACATGCGCATTCGCGTGAAACTAGATGTAAGGAAATCACTGAAGATGAGAAGGAGCTCAAAACCTAGTGGGTGGTTACGGTGAAATTTCAGTATGAACGACTTCCGAGATTTGCTATGGTGGCCGAATCGGCTATTGATCGATTTTGTGAGCTTCGTTTCCGCATTCCCGAAAGCGAGATAGTATTATGGGATGATCGTTGAAGGCACGGGGAGGCGCGAGAGGCAGGTGAATAATAGTCCATGGTTGGTGCCTTCGGTGGCAGAAAGGAGAGTTGTTGAGGCTCGACAAGGAAAGTCGTTGCGAAGTGGAGGGTATAGGGATCTGGGTGTGGTTGGCTCCAGTTCGCGTCCAGCAAACATTAGGGCGTTGGCGGTTAACTTTCGGGCTTGTCGTGAGTTTCAGGATAAGCTGGTTCCATACAAAGAAGATGTTGCTGAGATGACTGGAGGAGAGGCGGTGACGGTGGAGGATAGGAAACGCCGACGTGGTGGGGAGGAGCAGCCACGTGACATGGAGGTGGATAAGGAGAATAGATTCATCAACACAAACATTGGTGGCCAAGGACCAAAAAACTTGGGTTCGGCAGGCTCGGTTTTCGAGACTTGCCCGTCGCAATGATCGTCTTAAGCTGGAACTGCCGGGGACTTGGTCAACCCCGCGCAGTTTGTGCTCTTAATGGGCTTGTTTGGGCTCATCGACCGGATGTGGTTTTTCTCATGGAAACCTTAGTTGATAAAGTAAAGATGGAAGTTATTCGTGTTAAGTTGGGGTATAAAGGGTGTTTTGCAATAGATGTGGAAGGAAGGAGTGGCGTTTGGCTGTGTTATGGAAGGATGGTGTGAAGTTTGATTTAATTAACTTTTCCAGGAACTTCATAAATGCAAAAATGATGGATGAGAAGGGTGGTGAATTTCGTTTTACAGGCTTTTATGGATTACCGGAAAGGTCTCGGCGTAGCGACTCTTGGGAGATGCTACGCTCATTGGCAGGAGATGATGCATGGTGCTGCATTGGGGATTTCAATGATATGTTGTCCTCGTCTGACAAGCAAGGGATACATCCTCATCCCCGTACGTTGCTTGAGGGATTTAGAAGGGCTGTAGACGATGCGGGGCTGGTTGATATTCCACTAGATGGTTATCAATTCACTTGGTGGAAGTCGCGTGGGACAGTATCGGCGGTGGAGGAAAGATTAGATAGAGCGATGGTTAATAATAGCTGGGCGGCACAATATCCGATGGCGTCCTTGTTGAATGGGGTGGCTTCGGTGTCGGATCACTCCCCTATCATTTTGAGAACCGATGACAATGATGGAGCTGTGGCATTGCGAAGTTTTAGGTTTGAAAACCAATGGCTGGAGGAAGAGGATTTACGGCCGACTATTATTGAGGCGTGGCGTGAGTCGGCGGGGGGGGGGGGATTTGGAAATGAAGCTGCAACATTGTATCTCGAAGCTCATTAGTTGGAGTAGAGGTAAGCGACAAAAATTTACTCAAGATATAGCTACTGCTAGGCGACGGTTGGAGGAGCTCCGACAGTTTAGGGATGCAGATTCAGTTCGAGATTACAATAAGAGTAGAGAGGAAATGAATTTACTGCTGGGGAAGGAGGAAAGTTACTGGAAGCAGCGAGCTAAACAGTTTTGGTTGAAGGATGGTGATCTCAATACAAAATTTTTTCACCGGACAGCCAATGGTAGGAGGAAACACAAGGCGTTGTCTCAACTTCAGTGGGAGCATGGTGCGTGGGAGGAGGATGATGAAGGGATGGGGCGGATTGCTTCTCATTATTTCACTAATTTATTTACGCAAGGGGTGACAGATCTGAACCCGGTCTTGGAGGTGGTAGATAGACGGGTAACTAATGATCATATGAGCTTGTTGGACGCGGAATTTAGTGATGAGGAGTTCAGGAGTGCTTGTTTTTCCATGCATCCGGATAAAGCTCCGGGACCGGACGAGCTTAATCCAGCGTTTTACCAACGTTTTTGGGATGTTATTGGCAAGGACGTTATTGCTGATTGTCGAGGGTGGATAGCACGCAAGCGGATAGGGGAGGAGGCGAGAGCAACTAATATTGTTCTATTACCGAAAAAGGATAATCTGACTCGGATGGGTGATTTGCGACCGATCTCTCTGTGCAGTGTTCGATATCGCATCATTGCGAAGGTCCTTGCTAACGGATTCGACGTATAATGCATGATATTATTTCTGACGACCAATCAGCTTTTGTTAAAGGTTGGTCAATCGTGGATAACATTCTCATCGCTTTTGAAACATTGCATGCTATGAATGGAGGCGATCAGCGAAGGATGGAGAAGCGGCGCTTAAAATTGATATCTCAAAGGCCTACGACAAAGTTGAGTGGAGTTATCTGGAGGGTATGTTACTGAAAATGGGGTTCGGTAGGAGCTGGGTTGACCTCATGATGATGTGTGTGACGTCGGTGGATTATACAGTTTTGGTCAATTCATACAGTACAATTCCGATAACACCTAGTCGTGGACTTAGACAAGGTTGTCCCTTGTCTCCGTTCCTCTTTGTGATTTGCGCGGAGGGGCTCTCAGCCCTTTTACGAAGAGCGACGGCTAGAGGATTCTTGCATGGGGTGAGAGTCTGTAGGGGAGCACCAGCGATCTCGCAGTTGTTCTTTGCGGACGACAGTTTTTTATTTTTCCAGGCGGAAATTGGCGAAGCAAGGAAGTTGAGACAGATCTTGGATTCTTAAGCGGCGGCATCTGGACAACTTATAAACTATAATAAGTCAGGTATTATGTTCAGTAAGAGTACTCATGTGATGCTACAGGAGGGTGTCACCTATGTGTTGGGGGTGCATGAACCGTTTGATAGGGGACGGTACCTCAGAATGCCGTCGCTGATCGGCAGGAATAAAAAAGAGGCATTCGAATTTATTAAAGAACGTATATGGTCAAGAATACAATCCTGGCGCGGGAAGATGCTCTCGAAAGGTGGGAAGGAGGTGTTGGTGAAATCAGTGTTACAAGCGATTCTCACGTATTGTATGAACGTGTTTCTTTTGCCTAGTACTATGATTACAGAGATTGAAAGAATGCTTAATTCATTCTAGTGGGGTACGAAGGCTACAGGAGGTAGTAGTATTCCCTGGATGCGATGGGAGAGATTGTGTGTCCGGAAGGTGGATGTCGGTATGGGGTTCAAGGATTTGCATGGGTACAACCTAGCGCTGATCGGAAAGCAAAGTTGGAAGATTCTGAAAGAACCAAACTCGCTTGTGGGTAAGATCTTTAAAGCTAAATATTTCCGTAAGAAGGATTTCTTTTCGGCTCCTTTGACTAGGAACCCGAGTTTTGCATGGCGAGGTATTTGGGAAAGTCGAGAAATCATCCGACAAGGCTTTCATTGGCGTATAGGGGATGGAGACGTCGGGGTTTGGTTGGAACCTTGGTTGAAGGCAGATGGTAAACTCAGAATTGAAACCAGGCCATTGGAGCAGTTGGAGGAGCTTAAGGTTCGTGATTTATGGATTCCGGGTACGAGAGAGTGGGATGAGGGGCTGCTGGAAGAGTTGTTCTCGCCGAGGGAGGTGGAGTCGATCCTGGCGGTTATGACGGAGACGAGTGGAGATCCGGATGAGCGTATATGACACTATGACTCTAAAGGTATTTATTCGGTGAAGTCGGCGTATAAACTCTATATGGCTCATTGTGTAGATCGTGACTATCTCAAGCAAGAAGGTGCGTGGCTTCGGTTGTGGCAGCTATCAATGCCGCCTAAGCTGAAACACTTCGTGTGGAGGCTGGCCAAGCAAGTCGTACCTTTACGTGTGATCCGCCCAGTTGGACCGGTGGATCAATACTGTGGTTCTTTGGAGGTTTAGGCAATGAATCCGTCCTTGGAGTGTCTCGGCGGATGGTACCTTACAGGGCGGACGTGCAAGGGGTTAGTATATGTAAGGTGGCAAGTATGTGGATAATGTAGGGAGAATGGGTTACAGAGAAGTACCGGGCGAGAGCCCTTTTTGTGTGGGCGGAACCGATAGCCTTTAGCGTACAGCGTGAAAGCTTGTAGTATCAGGCGTATGGTCCCAGGTCTGTGTGTCCTCTTCTGAATGGGGGACCCTGTTATTTATAGGTCCCATTGGTCTGGCAGGGTCCACGTGTCCTGCTCTGAGTGGGCCGCAGCGAGTCACCATCAACAGTAATGGGCGGTGGCCTCCTGTAGATATGACAGGTGATTCTTTGGCTGAGGCGGACAGAGGACCGCCCTAGAGTGACGGACCGCCCTGACCATGTTCGAGGGCGGATTCAACTCGGGCCCATCAATTGCCCCCAGTATGGTCTTGAGGCCGTAAGAGGCTCGAGGGTATACTATGGAACTGCTTCGAACGCCTTGGAGTGATGGACCGTCCTCATCATGTGCGAGGGCGGATACAACTCAAGGGCCCATCAATTGCCCCCAGTATGGTCTCGAGGCCGTAAGAGGCTCGAGGCGATATTTGGAACTGCTTCGAACGCCTTGGAGTGAAGGACCGCCCTGGCCATGGGGGGGACGAGTTCTAACTTGTTGCCGATGCCGTTACCGGTGACCGAAACGGGTGGAGCTCTTCTTTTGAGGTGAACCTGCACGCGCCTCACCCTTTTTGCACGCTTTCTTTCCGTTGCAGGCTACTAGCCTATTCGCCCACTGCCTAGGGGACACTGGCTCGATTTTGTTTGGCGACGTTTCGCTTACCCACGTCACCAGTATAAATAGAGGTTCTCCCCCCTTCCTTTCGGCACCTCAGCTTGTCAACTAAATTCTTGAGAGCTTCCGCCCTTCCTTACCAATTTCCTTGAGCTTGTCCGCCTTATCCTTACAACTCTTTGCCCTTGTCCGCCGTCTTCCAAAAACATTTACCGAAGATGCCTTCTGATTCTGAGTCGTCTTCCTCCGCCGAAGCAAGTAGGTTTCTTTGAAAATTCTTGCATTCAATTTTATCCGCCCATTTGTTTTTTCCTTTCGCATTTTTGCTTGCGTTGCGTGCCTCGCCCTTTCTATTTCCTTCTTTGGCGTGTGAGATGTCGTCTAGTGGGTCATCATCCTCCGTGGATTATGACCTTTTAGAGAGAGTGTTGAGAGACATGCGGGAATGTCGACGCTCTCGTGCCCGCCCGTCCCAAGAGGACGGGACAAGCACGGCTCCGGTATCCATTCGCCCCCTGGTGTTCGTTCCTCCTCCTCTTCTGATTTGTGCCCCTTGTCCTTCTGTTGTAGGAGGTTATGATGAAGGGAGGAGAGGATCGAGGGCGGATGCGTCGTCTGAGGCTTCGTCATCGTCATCTCCGTCTCGGCAATCGAGTCCACCTCTGTCCCCGAGCCCTTTAGGGAAGAAAAGTTGATGAGGAAGGGTCGGATGCAGCGGATCCCAAACTCAAAGGACAGATGCCTTATCCGGAGGATTCCGATTTAGTCTTCAACCCGTACGCCGATTTTGACATGGAGTACACCTTCACTGAGGATGCTGATCCGCTGCCTTCTCCTTCGGCGGAGCAACTCCGCCGTAAGGCAGAAGCCAGGTTCAAGAATTCCAATTCGAACAGCGTTCGCCGGTTCGCGTCGTGGCAAACCGGATTCACCAAGGAGTCTTGGGGTTTTGATCTTGACACCGGGGCTGTGGAGAAGTACGGGTACAAGATCAGAACCTGGGAGCAGATGTGGGAGGGGTCACCCGTAGACTGCCGGGTAGTGTTTGGGCCGGGATACTTTCCTTATGTCAAGACGAACGCCCTGGTGAAGGTTTTGAACGATTGTGACATGCCTCAACGCTTCTCGTACGCCGCCCCTGCCCGACTTTGCTCAATCGGAAACTGTCCGCCCGGATGGGTGGGCGTTTGGGTGGAGGCGCTTATGTACGGTCTCCGTTTCCCTCTGGATCCCTGGGAGCTGAATGTCCTGGATCTGTTAGGAGCGTCCTTGGGAGCTCTCCAACCCCACGCCTGGGCAATCATGGCAGCGTTTCAGGTGTCATGTGTGAAGAGGCATGTCGCTCCCAGCGCCCGAGTATTCCGCCATCTCTACAGAGCCAAGAGCAACCAAAATGGCATTACTTTCTCAAAGAGGATAGCGTACTCAGGGAGCGGAGTTTATGGTGCCATCAAGGCGGACTCCGTATGGTGGCACAGCTTTTTCTTTATTAAAGCTGATTCGCCGGAGGATGCGTTCTGGGCGGAGCGCCTTCGACCTACATGGTCGTATGGGGCCATCGAGGAGTTCAATAAACCCGGCCGCCTTCAGGAGAATGATGCTGCCATTGTGAACTGGGTGAACACCTGGAATTACAACCTGAAGAAGAGGGGCCGGAGCGTCCTGAAGGCCTGGCTAGGCGGCGGTGGTGAGCGGACAATTTTTGAGAGCGATGCTTCTGTAGTTGGGCGCCCTTAGTATATATCCATTCTTATTCTTTCCCAACCGCCTAATATGTTTGCTTGTTTTGATATTGACTTGGTGCAGAGAGCTCCATCTTCGCGGCGTTGCTGAACGCCAAGACGCGGGGAGCGTCCGTTGATACTCAGCCTCAACCTGAAACTCTGGTGGCGGATCAGCAGCAGAGAATGAAAAGCGCACGAACCGCCCACCCGGAAAAAGAGCAGGCGGACGATGATCGCCTGGAGAAGAAACGAACCGAGCCGGCCGGGAGTCCGCCATCGCAGAACGTGGAAAAGGCAAAGCGCCGCAAGCTCCCCATGAGGAAAGATTCCGGGAAGAGGAAACGGTCGGAAAGCTCTTCGAAAACCCATGCTTCTTCTGGGGAGTACAGCACCGCCCGCCTTCCGGCGATGCAGCCAACCCTAAGTGGCAACGAGATTCTCACGCGGGCCGCCCTCCAACTGGCCGCCGACTGGGATATCGACCACCCCCGGTCAGAGGATGGGGTTCGCCGTATGGCGATGGAGCAAATGGCGATTGGAGCCAGGGTAAGATCTCTTTGCGATGTCATACACTAGTTTTGTCCTGCCCCCACTCTTTTTGTAAGTAATCTTTGGATTGCCCGTGTTTGCAGCTTTTGGGAACCGCCGGCGCGCTGCTTTCAGCGGATAAGGCGCTTAGGGCCGAGCAGCCCCAAGGTGCTGAGGAGCTGGAGAATCAGCTGCGGGAAGCTCGGGCCGCCACTCAGCAATGGAAGGCTAAGTATTCCAAAGCGAAGAAGGAAATGGACGAGGAGGCGGCCCGGCTTCTGGTAACTACCTCTTATGAATTGGATTTGGTCCGTGTTGCGCACGCTAACCAAGCCACTGAACACATGTTGGACTTACAGGCGGAGCAGCAGAAACGCTACAAGGTGGAGGCGGCCCTGTCCCAGGCGGAGTCGGATAAGGACGCCCTGAAGGAGCAAGTGGTCCTCTTAGAGACAGACAAGGCGGTCATGGCCGAGGACCTGGGGGCCAAGACAAAAGACTTGGAAAGCCGCGACCTTGTTTTGAAAGAAACGGAGGAGACCCTTCAGGCGCTGAAGGCGGACATTGAGAAGACGGTCACCGAGAAGACTGAGGCAGAGTTAGGCGACCGGGTGCAGGGCGCTCTTGACAACACCCTTACTGCCGTCCACCATGAACTCCGACGGGGGAACACCGACTACTCCTGGAATCAGGAACAGATGTTTCGCTCTGCGTCTCGGAGGTTGATGGCGCAGGAGTTTAAGGAGGAGTCCGCTGACTCTCAAGTGCTCTCCTCGGACCGTCGCAAGGAGCTGTTGTCCGAGGCGTACTCCGAGGTGAATCTCCGGCATAAGGAGCTGAAGAAGAAGGCTCGGGCTGAGAAGTCCCGGGCAGACAAATCGGGATCATCAGGCGGGCGCCAGTAATTCCTGTCCTTTGTAAATTTTGCTCTTCCTCTTCCTTTCGGCTTCCTTTGTATCCAACGTATCAATCCGCCATGTCAGGATGAGAAAGGAAATGCCATTGTTATCCAGTTGTCATCCCCTGTTTCTTTTTTTTTTTTTTGTTTGTGTGAACTTCGCACGATTTACTGAGGTAGATTTCCCCTTGGGGAAAACTGGACAACGAAGTTTTGGGTTCCGCCCTGGGAACCCGAATGATGATGAATTAGATTCCGCCCTGGGGAAAACTGAACTCAACAAAGTGTTGGGTTCCGCCTTGGGGAACCCGAACGCTGACGAACTAGATTCCGCCCTAGGGAATCCGAACTTAGAGGAAATGTTGGGTTCCGCCTTGGGGAACCCGAATGATGATGAATTAGATTCCGCCCTGGGGAAAACTGAACTCAACGAAGTGTTTGGTTCCGCCTTGGGGAACTCGAACGCTGGTGAACTAGATTCCGCCCTGGGGAATCCGAACTTGGAGGAAATGCTGGGTTCCGCCTTGGGGAACCCGAGCTTGGCACAGGGGTGAAGTTCCTCCTAGGGGAGTTCGAACCTGGCCATGCTTTTAGTAGTACTTGTTATTGATACATAATAACGTATATATATATCCTTGAATGAAACTGCCTTCCTTTCCTTACATATACGCCCTTAGTAGGTCGCCTTCGAAATAAACCAAACCCAAAAGTTAAGGACGGAAAGTTGCGGAGTAAGCTAGACCTCATTTTCATTGGCACTGTACTTCCGGAAGTGCATGGCATTCCATGTCTTGTGTATGGGTTCGCCGGTAGGGTGTTCGAGTTTAAAGGTGCTTGGACCGATCACTTCACGGACCTTGTATGGCCCTTCCCAATTGGCGTTTAGGTTGCCCTGTTGGGGGATCGACCGAAAAACCTTTCGAACTACCCAGTCGCCTTCTTCCAGGTGATGAGGGCGAAGATGAGCGTTGTATCGCCTAGCCAATTGTTCCTTTTCAGCTACCAGGCGGATAGCTGCATCCTCCCTTCGTTCTTCTAACATGTCCAGATTATGATGCAAGCCTGCATCATTGCTGGCGTGGTTGAAATGCTGAATCCTAAGGCTAGGCAGATTAACCTCAACGGGTAGGACTGCTTCGGTTCCATATACCAGGGTGTAAGGGGTTTCGTCTGTGGCTGTTTTGTACGAAGTCCTGTGCGCCCATAGGATGTTGGGCAACTCATCGACCCATTTTCCCTTCGCCGCATCCACTCTCTTCTTCAATCCTTGCAAGATGAGCTTATTGATGGCTTCTGCCTGCCCGTTCGCCTGGGGATATGCTACGGACGCCAAGCGAACCATGATTTTGAATTCTTCACAAAAGCCAAGGAACGCCGTGCAATCAAACTGAGTGTCGTGATCGCAGACAAATCCCAGAGGAAGGCTGAAGCGAGTGATGATGTTTTTTAGCACGAACTTCTGCACCTGATATGCCGTGATGGAGGCGAGAGCTTCGGCTTCAACCCACTTAGTGAAGTAATCTACCGCCACGATGATATACTTTCTCTTGCCCACCGCTTCTGGAATGGTCCTAGCAAGTCCATTCCCCAGAAGGCGAACGGCCATGGTGAAACTATCGGCTGGAGAGCGGTGGAGGGCAGGTGGTGCGTGTTAGCGAATAGCTGACACTTGTGGCATCGTTTGACCAGCTCTTCGGAGTCTCGGCGGATTGTTGGCCAATAGTACCCCTGCAATAGTATATTCTTTTCCAGGCTTTTGGCGCCTATATGCATCCCGCATACGCCTTGGTGGATTTCTCTCAAAGTGAAAGAAGCCTCCTCATCACTTAAGCATCGCAAGTATGGCCCTGCCGAGGACTTACGATACATTTCGCCGTCCAGCAAAACACACCTTGCCGCTCATCTACGAATCTTGGTAGCCAGTGCTCGGTCCGCCGGGAGGGCGTCTGTTTCAATAAAAGTCCGTACTGGCGTACGCCAATCCGTGAGTGGCGCTGTGGGCGGTGTTACGCTTGTCTGGGCATCGACGACCATACACTCACCCTCTTCTCTTTCTTTCTCCACGGTGATCATCCTGTCCTCTTCGAAGTTGAGGGCGGTAGCGAGCTTGGAGAGAGCGTCAGCGTGGGCGTTGTCTTCCCTCGCCACCTGATGGATCTCCGTTGTTTCAAAACCCTTGAGGGCGATCTTGGCTTGATCGTTGTACGGGGCCAGAGTTTCCTCCCGGACCTCGTACACCCCGCTGAGCTGGTTGACCACAATGGCGGAGTCGGAGAAAACCTTGAGATGGGATACTCCCATGGTTTTGGCCATTCTGAGCCCCGCAATGAGCGCCCCGTACTCCGCCGCGTTGTTGGTTCGTGATCTGTTGAAACGGAGGGCTGTTTCGTGTAGGACTCCCTGGGGGCTTTTTAATACTATACCCGCTCCCGCTCCGTTCTTGCTCGATGCTCCATCCACGTAGAGCTCCCAGTAATCATCCGGGCGTCCTTCCGCTCGGACACATCCTTCGACCACAAAATCAGCCAGAGCCTGTGCTTTGATGGCTGTCCGTGGTTGGAAGTGTACGTCATATTCGCTGAGCTCGACCGCCCATTTGGACATGCGCCCTGCCACTCCCATGGACCTAAGAGCTGCTTTGAGCGGTAAGTTCGTCACAACGTGAATTGTGTGAGCATGGAAGTACGGGCGCAGCTTCCTGGAGGCGACAATCACCGCGTAGGCTGACTTCTCCAGTGGAGAATACCTGGTTTCGGCATCTACTAACGATTTGCTCGTGTAGAAGACCGGGCGTTCTTCCTTGTCCATCCGCTTCACGAGAACTGAGCTGACAGCTGTAGCCGCGATGGCAACGTACATGTATAGCTCATCTCCGGGAATCGGGGCTGCTAGCGTCGGCAGAGTGGTGAGGAAGGCTTTGAGTTCCTCAAAAGCCTTAGAACACTCTTCCGTCCATGAGAACTTGGCCGCCGCCTTCAGAATGGCAAAGAATGGCGCCTGCCGCTCGGCGGACTTCGGGATGAATCTGTTCATTGCCGCTAACCGCCCCGTCAATGTTTTGACATCTCTGACCGTCTTGGGGGGTGTCTGCATGATAGCTTCTATCTTTTTGGGGTTCGCCTCGATTCCCCGCCTGGTGATCATGAATCCCAAAAACTTCCCTGAGGAGGCGGCGAAGACGCACTTCTTTGGATTCAAGCGAAGTTGGAACGCCTTCAAGGTGTCGAAGGTTTTACGAAGGTCTCCCAGGTGGTCATCACCCGCCTTGGTCTTAACCAGTAGATCATCTACGTATGCTTCCATGTGGTGACCCAGCTGATCTTGAAAAACTCTGTCAATCATCCTCTGGTACGTCGCTCCGGCGTTTTTTAGGCCAAACGGCATCACATTGTAGCAGTAATTGCCGAAGGGCGTCGAGAATGACGTTTTTTCTTGATCCGCCTTTGCCAGAGGGATCTGGTGGTACCCCGAGAACATGTCTAAGAAAGACAATGTCTCATGGTTTGCTGTGGCGTCCACCAGTTGGTCGATATTGGGCAACGGATATGGGTCCTTGGGACAGGCGTCGTTGAGGTTGGTAAAATCTATGCACATCCGCCAGCTTCCATCCGCCTTGCCCACCATTACTACATTCGACAGCCACGTCGGGTACTGGACTTCTCTGATGAAACCTGCTTCCCAACAGTTTCGTGATTTCCTCTTGGACAGCTTGTTTTCTTGTCCAATTTACCGTCCGCTTCTTTTGTGACACGGGGCGCGGCGTCTGCTCTCACAGCTAGGTGGTGCTGCATGATCGCGGGGTCCAGCCCAGGCATATCCTGGGGTTTCCACGCGAACAAGTCAGCATACTCTCTCAGCAGTGCCACTGTGCGATCTCGGTCTGGGACCGGCATATGAGCGGACAGCCGTATCACTCTCTCAGGATCGCCAGGATACAGTGGGACTTCCGCATCCGCCTCTGCAGATTCTGGGCGGACATACGCGTCGTCTCTAGTATCTACTGAAAAACATGCCTCTTCTTTCTTGAGAGCCACCCTGTAGCATTTTCGTGCCAATGGAGTGTTTCCCCATGCTACTCCGATTCCTCTTGCAGTAGGGAACTTCATGACTTGATGGACTGTGGAGGAAACTGCCTCGAAAGCGGCCAAACTGGGCCGCCCCATTATCATGTTATACGCCGAATTGCAATTGGTGACGTAAAATTTTATGTGCTTTGTTTCCTGGTGATCGTCGTCCCCCAATGTGATGGGTAAGATGATCACGCCCAGCACAGGTACGTCATTTCCCGCGAAGCCAGTCAGCATGATCTTAGAACGCTTGAGTAGGGCGGGGTCTAATCCCATTCTGCTGAAAGCATCGGATGAGAGTATATCCGCCGAACTGCCCTCGTCCACTAGCACCCGCTCTACCAGAGTGTCTTCAACGATGACACGGATCACCATCGCTTGGGTGCTGGGACTTCCCCCGCGCAAATCCGCCGATGTGAACGTCAATGGCGGCTCTCTATCCGACTGTCTGACCATGGAACATTCACCAACGACCCTTATGTTCTGGGGCGTATCCTCCTCTCCTCCCAAAATCATGCTGCATGTTTTCTTGTATCTGGGCTTTCCGCCCTCCTTTTGGGTATCCGGATTTTCCTCATCCGTTATTCTGTCGAAGATGCTCGCCTTTCTGGGGGGCGTGTGTCTACCCGCCTTCGGAGGGGGTGTCTCCAACCTTTCTCTTTCTCTTCGCCTTGGCGATTCTGAGCGTTCCCGCTCTTTTCTCCTTCGGTTACTTATGATGAATTCCTTGAGGTCACCATTCTTTATGGCTCGCTCAATCTCACTGCGGAGCTCCCGGCAGTCCTCCGTGTCGTGCCCCTTCTGCCCATGAAACTCGCAGTACTCATTTGGGTTCCCCCTTTTTACTGCCGCCTTGGGTAACGGGGCCGGCCACCGCAATCCTCCTTTCTTTTCTTGGAGGACGTACATGAGCCTTCGCCTTGATTCCGACAGGGGGGTGTACCCTTCTTCCGATCTTCCCTCTCCGTGAGGGCGGTTGTTCTTTGTCGTCGGCGTTTCTCTTTTCGCCCTTGGTATCCTTTGTCCCTGTTCTGATCGCTTGAGCGCCTGTACCCGTCCTGTATCATGGCGACATTCTCTTCCACTTCAGCACACTGGAGGATACATGTCTCCAATTCGGTGTGGGTTTTTGGCTTTCTCCGGACCAAGTCCTTCACCAGCTCGGTGCTAAGCGTGGTGGTTTGGATGTGGTGGAGCACAATGTCCAGTGCGAGGTTGGGCACCGCCGCGACCGCCTTGGCCCACTTCTCGTAGTACTGCCGAAGAGTCTCTGACCGGTTCTGTCTCAAGTTCCAGAAGGCGGATAAGTTGCGTCCCGCCTCCTTTTGGTTTGAGAACTTGTGGAGAAAGAGTTGGCAGAAATCTTCCCAATTCTTTATGATTCCTTCTGCCAAACCTCCGTACCAGGTTAGTGCAGCTCCAGTTAACGTTCCAGGGAACGTACGGCAGTAGGTAGCGTCCGGGGCCGTGAACATCTGCATGGCAATGGTGAATGTTAACAGATGCTGGTCGGGATCCCCAGTTCCGTCGTACGCTTTGATTGCTGGTGGCATGAATCCTTGTGGGGGAGGAAAGCTGAGGAGACTCTTGTCCAGAGGCTGCCGCATGGCGAGTTGCCTTGGGCCTGACTGGTGGCGAGGGAGGAACAGTCGGTACATTTCGTCCGAGTCCGCCATGCCGGTTGCCAGTCCGCCGGATGAGCCCTCGGTTGTGATTTCCGGGGGTTGCCTTGGCCACCAGGAACTTCATCATCACTGCCATTTCAGCGTTCTGTCTTTGTAGATCGGCTACCTGTGCCGCTAGGTCCCCCGCAGCGGGATCAGCCGCCGTTCTATCTTCCAACGGAGGGGGGATGTGGGACTCTCCTCGGAGCAATCCAAGGCCTAGAGGGCGGATTGGATGGTGTGTTTGTGTAGCCGTTCCCAAGGGTGGGTCTATGGCAGGACGAGGGTCTCGGGGGACACCCGCCGATACGACTTGTTTGGCCGGGGTGACGAGCGTTTCCGTGGGGACACCACTCGTGGGATTTTCCTCCAAATTCTGCATGCTGTTTGTCTTTTGGGAACAAAACGTTTAGCTGCCCCCTTCCTGGCGCGCCAATTGATCCGCCCAGTTGGACCGGTGGATCAATACTGTGGTTCTTTGGAGGTTTAGGCAATGAATCCGTCCTTGGAGTGTCTCGGCGGATGGTACCTTGCAGGGCGGACGTGCAAGGGGTTAGTATATGTAAGGTGGCAAGTATGTGGATAATGTAGGGAGAATGGGTTACAGAGAAGTACCGGGCGAGAGCCCTTTTTGTGTGGGCGGAACCGATAGCCTTTAGCGTACAGCGTGAAAGCTTGTAGTATCAGACGTATGGTCCCAGGTCTGTGTGTCCTCTTCTGAATGGGGGACCCTGTTATTTATAGGTCCCATTGGTCTGGCAGGGTCCACGTGTCCTGCTCTGAGTGGGCCGCAGCGAGTCACCATCAACAGTAATGGGCGGTGGCCTCCTGTAGATATGACAGGTGATTCTTTGGCTGAGGCGGCAGAGGACCGCCCTAGAGTGACGGACCGCCCTGACCATGTTCGAGGGCGGATTCAACTCGGGCCCATCAACGTGCAACGTTGCTGAGACGTAGAACCTCGGTGCCGGATACGTGTGGTGTATGTGGAGTGCAAGGTGAGGTGGAGGGACACCTGTTTGTCTCATGCCCATATGCGGAGGAGTGTTGGCAAAATGCTGGGCTTTATTCACATATACAAGAATCATGGGTGGGAGCTGTAGACTTCACTGATTGGATGATGAAAGTTATTGAGTCTTGGGAAGAAGAGGAACTAATCAAGTGGGCGGCTGTGATGTGGGCGGTGTGGAGAGAAAGGAATCAACGGGTCTGGCAACTTAAATCAACATCGGCTAGTATTGTGGTCGCAGGCGGACTTGCAACAGTGGTTGAGTGGAGAATGGTGAGACAGCCAGGTGAAAGAGATGCAAGCGGAAGGAGTCGAGGAATTGAACAATGCCGTCATTGGCATCCGCCGATGCAGGATACTTGGAAGTGCAATGTAGATGCCAGCTTTCGTCAGGCAGAAAATCGGTGGGGTTGTGGTATGGTCATCCGGGACGACGTCGGCAATTTTATTTCATGTAAAACATTGTGGCGTAGCGGACGACCAGAGGTGAAAGAAGGTGAAGCGTTGACATTGCTCGAAGCCATGCAATGGGTGGAACAGAGTGAGTACGACAGGACGGTCTTCGAGGTCGATGCTCTTATGGTGAGGCAAGCCGTTCACTCAGAGGAGGAGGATCATACAGAGTTTGGGAGGATCATTAAGAAATGCAGAGATATCCTGCGGTCTAGACCTGGATTTGAAGTTGTAGCAATTGGGAGAGACAGGAATAAGGTAGCACATGAGTTAGCTCAGCGATCTTTTTCCTTAACATCGCCGTTTGTTGGGCATGTATCTCCATATTGGCTCGAACTTGCACTTTCTGATAAGTGCATGATTTGTACTCATTAATTCAATAATACGAGCATTACATTTTCTTCAAAAAAAAAATAATTAATAGTCACCTTTACTTTCTCCATTCATAATTTTTCGCATCTAATGCTTAATTGAGAAACGATTTTGTTTTAAACCAATTTCTTCGATTGTAATGTTTAAACTTAAAACATGATTTTAAGAATTTAATATTCTATATTTAACTAGCATTTTTCGGCCCGTTGACCGATATGTGATATTTCGATTGTTTATTTAATATAATTAGTAAATGAAGAACAATCTTGTATATTGAGAGATTTAAAATTATGTTTAGAAAACTATAAACCAACTAAAATTTTAAAATATCGGGATTGAAATTAAACTAAAACTCAATGAATCCAAATAATTAACGTCTTACTTAATTGAGAAGTTAAATAGTTTAAAGTAAAAAATATATAAAAATATCTAGATAATGTTTTATATAGTACCGAAATACAAATAATATCGAAATGTAATATTGTGATTAATTTTATGATCATTGCAAAGGAGAAAAAATATAAAAAATTATAACAAACTTTTCAAATGAATGATGTATTCTAAACCAATATGACTTTAAAATATTTGATTTACCAACAAAAGTAAGTTCGAGACAAATAGAATTGCAAACAAATAAAGTAGAGACTAAAAAACCCAATACTATCAATAAAAATATTATTTTGAAGAATGAAACCTCGACTGGCCCGTTAGGACTTAGAATAATATGAAAATAAGGATCATTTTTAATATATTTAGGTTTGATGAAATATGCCTAATTAAATTTGATTCAATTCGATCAATACTCTAAATTATTAAATAGTAAATAATTTGTAACTCACACTTTAATTACGATCACACACTCATGACCTCACTGGTCTGCTCTTACTAAAGTACAATCTTAGTTCTCCAATTTTCTCTAGCTCAATAATTCATTAAAAAAATCTCTAGCTCAATAGATATATCATATATTAATTAACAAATACTTCTCTTAAATATTCATAATTTTTTAAATTTATGCAACAATTTTTTTTTAAAATTTATACTTCTTTTAAACAAACTTTTCAAATGAATGATGTCTTCAAAACGAATATAACTTAAAAAATTAACAAAATATTTGATTTACCAACAAAAGTAAGTTCGAGACAAATAGAAAATGAAATTGCAACTCTCTTAAAACATTTGCAAATAAAAAGTAGAGGAGACTAAATACCCAACATTGTATAAACAAATCATTTCGAGTAATGAAACATCAACTGACCCGTTAAAACTGAAAAGAATATGAAAATAAGAATCATGTTACATAGATATATTTAGGTTTGATGAAATATGCTCAATTCAACCTTACTCAAACCGATCAATACTATGAATTTGTTAATAGTCATTGACTTGTAACCCACTTTCACATGACTAATACTATTACACACTCGTGACCTCAAGGGTTATTGCTCTTATTAACGTATAATCTTATTTCTCCAATTTTCTCTAGCTCAATAGATATATTAATTGACAAATACTTCTCTTAAATATTCATAATTTTTTAAATTTATGCTACTCTATTTTTTTAGTCCATACTTCTTTTAAACAAACTTTTTAATTAGTGATGTCTTCTTAAACAATATAACTTCAAAAAACTATAACAAAATATTTGATTTGCCAACAAAAGTAACCTCGAGACAAAAAGAAAACGAAATTGCAACTCTCTCAAAACATTTGCAAACAGATAAAGTGGAGACTAAAAACCCAAAACTGTATATAAAAATCATTTTGAGAAATGAAACCTCAATTGACCCGATAAAACTTAGAAGAATATGAAAATAAGGATCATGTTACATGAATATATCTATGTTTGATGAAGTATGCCTAATTCAACCTACCTCGAGTCGATCAATATTATGAATTTGTTAATAGTAAATGACTTGTAACCCACTTTCCCATAACTAATATTACTATTACACACTTGTGACCTCACTGATCATTGCTCTTATTAAAGTACAATCTTATTTCTCCAATTTTCTCTAAATCAATAGATATATTAATTGACAAATACTTCTCTTAAATATTCATAATTTATTAAATTTATGCAACTCAATTTTTTTAAGTTTATACTTCTTTAAACAAATATTTTAAATTAATTATGTCTCCTTAGCCAATACAACTTCAAAAAAAAATATAATAAAATATTTGATTTACCAACAGAAGTAATTTCGAGATAAAAAGAAAATGAAATTGCAACTCGCTCAAAACATTTGCAAAAAGATAAAATGGAGACTAAAAACCTAACACTGTATATAAAAATCATTTTCAGAAATGAAACTTCAATTGACCCTTTAAAACTTAAAATTCATCCAAAAAAAAAATAAAACTTAAAATAAGTACTTTCCATAACTAATACTATTACACCCGAATTGAAGATACTCAAATAGCTCATACCTTCCCACCCGAATTAGACGAAATACTTCTCTCTCTGTCTCCTCATTCAGTTCAGATCCTGCGATCGGCACCTTCACGCAGACACGCACCTTCTGCACTAACTCTTCACGGCTCACGGCCTCATGCACCTTCAAAGTTCAGCCCTACATCCGTCACCACTTCAATCGGCCATCTTCAACCCCAACATCAGCTCGCCATTACCTTAACCGGCCATCTTCAACCCCAACATCGAAGCCAGAAAGGCTAATCAGGTCCCTCAATCCTCCGCCAAGTATAGGTTCGTTTTTCTTCCACTCTCTCCTTCTCCTTGTTCTCTCCCTTCCGCCACGATGGCCTTTAGGGTCAAGCGAAAGGTCTTATACGCCAGCAACGATTTTACCGTGGGCTGTAATACAGGTCTCTTTAGGGCCTGACGCCACCCTTGGGGTGTATTTGTTACTCGTTGTTCCTTGGTCTTTGCTGGACGCTCGACAGAAACTCTGGTTTGGATTCTCTGTTGTCAGTTTCATTTCTTTCAATTCCCTTCCTTTGGCCAAATTGGTTGACAATCTCAGGTGTTGGGGGGAGATCTGCCCATGTGGTATCGGGGAGCCTAGTTCAATTCTAATCAAGCCGGCTGTTCTGGCCGGTGCCGGCGTGCTGTTCGGCCGGAGTTTGTGAAGTCAGTTCGGAGATGGGCAGAATTCATCTCGGTTGGTTTCGGTTTGAGTTTTCTGCCTCTGGTTTGGTTTGGCCTGGTCTGACCGGTCCGGTTTTCCAGATTTTTAGGTAACAGATTTGGGTTGAGGTGTTTAAGGATTTTGTTTGAGGTGGTGGACTGGAGTTGCGTTTGTTTCTGATGGGCTGTTGTCTCCCATTTGTTTTACAACTCTCTCACTCCCTTTTTTCATGATTCATTTCCAACTGCATTTTCAAATCCCCCACCCCCACCCAACCCACCCACCCACCCACTCCTTCTCTTCCCCCTTTTTCTCCTTTAGTCTAGCGTTCTTGGCCCTCTCTTCCGTGAGAGTGCTCAACCAAAAAAAAAAATACTATTACACACTCGTGACCTCACTGGTCATTGCTCTTATTAAGATACAATCTTATTTCTCCAATTTTCTCTAGCTCAATAGATATATTAATTGACAAAGACTTCTTTTAAATATTCATAATTTAAGGAAAATAGAAAACGGAAATTGTAATTCTCTTGAAATATTTGCAAACAAATAAAGTCGAGACTACAAAAAAACAACACTATCCAAAAATAATAATTTTGAGAAATGAAACCATAAAATTGGTTTGTTAAAACTTAGTTGACTATGGTAAAGATCATTTTATGAATATATTTAGGTTTGACAAATATGCTCAATTCAAATTGACTCAACTCGATTAACACTCTGAATTTGTTAATAGTAAATGACTTATAATTAATCAATAACTTAGTTAGCTTGAATGTCTTTAACACATATATATGATGTGCTTTAATTTTTTAAGTAATCTACGACTCGCAGTTACCTTCAATGTCTTTCAAGAGTTCATGTGAGCAAATGCATCTACAAACATATATGAATAATTCGATCAATATCAAGTTTATATGTCTCATTCTCACAATTATCGTCACGTGTGTAAACATGTCAGTGCTATATATGCATACATAGGGTGGTGTTTGAGTATATAATGTAAGAAATTATATGTGGCAGAAAAATAAATTATTTCATTTTAGTCCCCACTTAATTAAATATCAACACAAAGCCCGAATTAAACAAAAGCATCATCATCTGTCAATAAACTATATGAATGAATTATTACCAATTTTTTCACTATACTCTTTATTTAACTTGTTAGTGTATTTCTACAATAAACTGTTGGTTATCATAAAATCAATGAATTTGCAAATCATTAGGGGTGAAATGTGCTTCAATTTGTACAACAAAATGTCGAGGAACAATATGCTTTAATGTTTCAATATAATTATAAATTAGTTTGTGTAGCTTAGCTGGTAAATCACAATACTTTGATCCTTGAGGTTGTGGGTTCAAGTCTCATAGTTGCTTAAGATTTATCACTTTTATAATAAATAAAACATTTTATTCAAAATAAATTAAATTAAAATTCATTGATTGGCTATCTTCCTACAATTAAGGAGAAGCATGGAGAATCCTAGGTGGCAATTAGAAAAAGTCTAGGCTTATTCACTATCACTTATTATTATGGAAATTATATAATCAACTCAAATAATTTCAAATATTACCAAAATGTGTTTAGTGAAATTAAAAAATGCAATTATATAATTATTCATAATTCTGGCCTAATTATATAAGTGAAAAAGTTACTTTTTAAAAATTATATAATACTGATTTTGTAATTGCAAGACCGGATTATGGTCTATTTCAGTGAAACTGACCTGTTTTTAATCCGCCGCCAACAAACTCCTAACAAACTTTACAGAATCCTTCATCATCGTGTTTCAGCTACTCATAGCTGATTTCACGTGCTCCCCTAACAACACTCTATTAACTTATATAAATAACTCTACCAGTATTCATTTAGTAACACTTTGCTCCATACAATACTCAACACTCGTTCCTATGACCTATCATGAAGAGAAGGTAATCAATTTCACCCATCTCCTCACTCTATCTCTGCTTTCGATTCTTCATCAGTTGGGTGTAATCGTTGTTCCACTGTTTTCACTTCAGCCTTTGATTGCGAATTGTTCGTCGACCCGATCTCTCAAGCCTTTCCATCTCGACAATCGATCAAGGTACCTTACAACTATAAACTCGTATGTAAATTTGCATCAAATTTACATGTTGTCATGGTTTTGGTATGTCTGTTCTCTTCTGATGGTTTGGTTTTGTCATGGTTTTGGATTTGCAAATCAGATGTGGAGTGATGAGTGTGCTAGTAATTAGTCGAGTTTAGATGAGTGTTATAAAGTGATTCACTTGAATTCTAGAAGTATGTATAATTTATTATCAACTAAATAATGAACACAATTATTATTATAAATTATTTAATTTCATAATTCACAAAACACCAAGTAAACAGATTTAAATTATGAATTATAATTATCTAAATTATATAATTCACCAATTATATAATTTAAGATAATTTATAGTAAACAGGGCCCTAAAATGCTTATTTTGTTTATAGATTAGTTTGTGTAGCTTAGCTGGTAAATCACAATACTTTGATCTTGAGATTGTGGGTTCAAGTCTCATAGTTGCTTAAGATTTATCACTTTATATAATAAACATTTTATTCAAAATAAATTAAAAAAATTCATGATTGGCTATCTTCCTACAATTAAGGAGAAACATGGAGAATCCTAGGTGACAATTAGAAAAAGTCTAAAATGCTTATATATGTTTGTAGATTTGCTTAAAATGTGCTTTGATTGTTAAAACGTGATTTTAGTCAATTTTGAGTTTTGATTTTGATTTTGATTGCTTAAATTGTGTTTTTGATTGTAAATTACTTTGTTTCATTTAATTTCATTTTAATTGACAAGACACAATTACCTCGCTTTGATTTCTCACGGGATTTTACCTTTTTTGTGTGATTGATAGAATGTCTCTTGTTTGCAAGGCTATCAAACTCGTCCCGGCCGAGCCGGTCAAACTTATAAAACTGTATCCGTTTTCTTTACCGGTCCATGGGCCCAAGTTTAATTTAATTACATCTCGCGAGTTTAGAACTAAAATCACTCTCCAACATGTGTGCCTTGCACTGTGTAAGTTGTTTCCCAGTATTATTTAATACCCATCTTTCATTTTAAATCGTAAAGTTTTTTTTTGTAATTCAGGTCGACCTCTCGATCCGAGTTCGACTCAACTCCAACCCCTCCCTCCCCCCCCCAACCTTTTTCTTTTTCTTTTTCTTTTTTAGTTAAGATGGTGCACGATCTATGATCCTCCTTCACGGGAGCTTCCACGACAAAAAAAAAAAGGATTAAGGAAGAAAACAGAGTGAAGAGATAAGGATCCAATGAACAACTATTATTGGTCTCCATGCCCATTTTCTCTCTCTTTTCTTTTAGTTTTTTGTTAATCATAATTCCTTGCTCCTCCTCCTTACCTCTCTTAATTTAGTGGCTTTTTTCTTTTAATGAAAACTAGGCATGTTGCCCGCGCTTCGCTGCGGTGTTCGTGTTTGTGAACTCGTTGGTACGCATGATGCAAGTTTAGTTTGGTTAAATTATCCAGTATTATGTTCGTCAAGAAAATACAAAAACATCTAGAGTTCACAGTATTTGATTATACACTTTGAATTGGGAAGAACACAGCTTAAGGGATACATAAATTTGGTGTAGAATTATTCTGCATCTAAATCGCTATGATCTTCTACTTGTCCTTTTGTAGCGGCTCTAATTAGGTATGCTTAGCTTGGGGTTGTTTAAAACATATAGGTTGGTAGTAACACTTTGGAAATATACATGGCCACACAATGCTGCAGAGCTTGGTGCTGAGTTTGGATTAGTGGTAACTGAAGAAGAGCTGATGAGCTGAAACAGATAAAGAACTGTTCTAAGACCGACCATCCAATGCGTGAATTGCATCGATAGCATCCATACGATCATCCAAATCGATGTATATGTTCGTATCCGTACAATGAGCCCTATTATGATATTGGTTTGGAGTGGCTTCGCAAACTGTTCCTACTATTGGACAACATTCTATGTCGGCTACCTATCACCGCTACTTGGAGGTCCCTTTCATACTTTTAATCGCTACCTTACTATTGTTCATTAGTTGTGTTTTTTCTTCTATGAATGTCTTTTTGTTGCCTTGTATTCTCATCCATTATTGTTTCTGAAATATCTGTGTGTTTTATTCGAGGAGGTATGCTCTTCAGCTATTTGGCATCGTCTTGCCCCTTTACTGCATCTCTGCTTCTCTGCCATGTTATCAACTCGTCTTTGCTATGAATAATGTTGAGCTTGGCATCATCTTGCTCCATTACTGCATATTTGAGAATAGTTTTCTTCATCTCTGCTACTCAGTTATCTACTCTTCGTTGCTCTGCATAATGTAAGGCTTGAACATAGTGGCATCATCTTGCTCCATTATTGCTACTTTGAGAACGATTTTCCTCGTCTCTGCTTCTCTGCACGTTATCTACTCGTCCTTGCTTTGTATAAATGTTGAGCTTGATTACAGTAGCACCATTTTGCTCCGTCACTGCATCTTTTGACAATAGTTTCTTCATCTCTACTTCTCTGCACATTATCTACTCGTCGTTGCTCTGCATAAATGTTGAGCTTGATCACAGTAGCACCATCTTGCTCCGTCACTGCATCTTTTGACAATAGTTTTCTTCATCTTTGCTTCTTTGCACATTATCTTATTCGTCGTCGCTCTACATAATGTTGAGCTTGATCACTATTATCCAACTCTAAAAGCATAGGGAAACATAAGGGAAGCTTGATGCTGCAAGCATTGTGTTTAGTGTGACATCCATTATCTTGCTTCAAAGCTTATGTTCCGTTAGAGGCTACTGGCCTCCACTCTTTTCTGCTAGTTGCTTCAAGAAGTTGAAGTTGTGGTAATGCTTACTCCCAATGTCTGCACCCCATTGGTGTTACTGTCGGTCTTCTAGTGTTAGTAAAACTCCTGTTGGCCTGGAAGTTGGATGTCATTGCCTATTCTCTTCTGGCCTGGATCGACTGAAGCGTCTTGTGTTCTTAGTTTACATGTCGGCTCGTCTTGAATGTAATCCCAATTGGTATCTGTGTGTGATTGCTTACTGAACTTACCAAAAACGGAGTTTGGTGGTTCTGGTTTCTCTCAGTTCAGTTTCTGATGTATCTGATCATAGTAAACCGTGTATATCATCATAATTTGTTGCTTTGATCCAGTTGGTAACTATGTGTGATAGCTTACTGAACTTACCAAAAACTGAGTTTGGTGGTTCTGGTTTCTCTCAGTTCAGTTTCTGTTGTATTGATCATAGTAAACCGTGTATATCATCATAATTTGTTGCTTTGATCTTCAGTCTATTTCCTGTTTACATTTCCTCTAGGTGAATTCAAATTCAGCAATTGTTATCGTTCGACACCAAATGCGATAATCTGCATCTTCTTGTGTCAATTCAACATTATGTCCTCTGTTTAGGTTTCCAAATGTCTTCTAGGTATTCATAGCCCTCATGTCCAGTTCACAATTCCTGGGTTTCTTACGCAACCTTTGCATTGTGAATGAAATCGTTGCAAGGGTGACACATTAACCATTGGTGATCCATTAGCGAATAGCATGTACATAGCCGTGTTCTATAGCAGGACTGTAGGAAATGACAGGCATGCCTGCTAAAATTTTGCTAAAAGAAGTTTAGTACAAACATTCTTCAAAATGACAAATAAAAGGAAACATAAATAAACTCAGCTTAAAGATGTGGGAACATAAACTTATTCAGGCGTTCCATCCCTTATTGTCTTCATGCAATACTGCAACCTGGATTTCCGAGGAAGATTCAATCACAGAGAACAAAACTTTTTCCTTTCCAGTTGCTACAACTTTCATACCTTATTCTTGTACATCTTCATTTCCTCGCATGTACATAGTCATGTTCTATAGCAGGACTGTACGAAACGATAGGAATGCTTGCTAAAATTTTGCTTACTCAGAAGTTCAGTACAAACATTCTTCAATATGAAAAATAAATGGAAACATAAATGGGGATTTCGGCACTAATCAGTGCGTGTTTATTTGAACCTTTAATCTATCAAATTCAGCCAAATCATTCTTCATTCATTCAAGCTTCCAATAATGTGTTTTGGAATAGAAACTGATAAACCAATCTACAGATATTGATCCATTAATACTAGTATTCTTGGTTCAGTTCATGAGCAGGAAACCAAGAGAGGACGAAATCTTCAGGAGAGATCCAGCTATCGCGTAATGCTATCCCACCAAGCTTCATCTTCAGCGGCCCTGCTTCAATGGGGACCAGTCGTTTTACATGTTATACTCGATTCCAAAATCTTGCACAAGAGTTCATAAGAACATTACGGAAGTGTGATTGAATATGTGTCTTAAATAACAGGAATCACGTGTTCAACCCTATAGAGAGCCTTACCTCATCAGGGCCACCTGGATTGCGACTTGCTGTCAATATAAATGCACCTGTTGCAAATCCGACACAAAGCAAGTAACTTACATCTGCTCCAACCCTTTCACGTATCACAGCTGAAACAACACTCTCACCCCATTTCCAGCTCCCATCTTGATAATTATCTGCCAATGAAACAAAAGTAAGTTCAGGAAGTCATGTAATCGTTATTGACCATTTAATTTAAGTAAACAGGATGGAACCGTCTGGCCTTGCAACGGTAAATATAGTTTACCAAGTTCCAAATCAGAATTTAAACAACATAACGAATATAACCATGCTGTTAAAGCTTATCAAACTAAATTAAGAATCGATTCATTGTGTAATTAAATTTGACCAAAGCTAGCGAATCACAGGTTTGACAAACTTGAAATGTTGGTCTAGGGGTACATTAACTATGATCTAGGAGTAACTAAAAGACTGCAAGTATCACACAGTATCATGATTCGTCTTCATCAGCTGAGATTTCGGAGTCCAATTTGATTATCGGCTGTTCGCTCAAGTGTTGTTCCACGAAAACCATATCCGAGATAACACTTGGATTAAGTCATGCACCTCCTCGCTTCGTTAATCCGCAGATGTGGCCTTTCCTATCGACGGAATCGAAACAGCTGAGCTCATCTGTGATTCCTATTCTGATGTTGCATCCACAATATAGCAAACACAAAAACATGATAGAATACAAAAGTGGGAATTAAAATCAAATCTTCATCTGAAGATAGGAAACATTTCAAAATTTAATCACCTTTGTTAGTTTGATTATCAGAGGGACTGCAGATGTATCGAACTGCAGGAATTCTTCCTCACTTATGTCCACACTGGCTGTTCATCTCCTGCTGCTTTAGCTGAGACGTTCACTCTTGGGATGACGGTATTTGCCAAGGCAGCCTTAATGGCAGCACCTAGCGAATCCAGTAGATTCCCGTCAGAACTACTACGATCGCCATATCTCTGGTCTTGCTTCCACAGAACTACTTCATGTACTTGTGCAATAATCTTCTATGGAAATCATTCCTGATGGTGTCCTTAATGAAACATTTCAGTGTTTTGGTTTCACCCCTCGTCTGGTTCTTCAAAACCACATCATCATCCCTCCTAATTCAATCCAACACAAGATTATTAAAAAAAATACAACTGTGAAGTAAAATGAAACAGAAAAAGAGGCTAGGTTATTGTTCAATAGGCTGAGAATTTAATTTGATGCTACATGCTGACCTCCTTCTCACACTGAAGGATGTTGGATTATTATTCAGCAGTGGGTTTTCACGGAGAAGCTGCTCTTCTTTAACTTTCAGCTCTTCAACTGCACGTTCTTGCTCCTGAAAACACATGATGTACAATTTCCTTTCACTCTCACAACCTTATTTACTTTTCAAGCTCTCTTTAGATTCCAAAATTTTTATAAAAAAATGCAAAGAAATTCCAGCAGCATCTGAATTCAAGATGAAGAACATTTACCTGTCGGAGCTTCTCTTCTGCTCTTTCCTTCTTTATTTTCTCCAGCTCAACCATCATAGCTTCAGTGTTATCTTCTTCATCATCATAGTCTTCATCATCACTGCAGCTGAAAAAAAAGTGATAACACATAAATATGCTTCGTCATTGCAAGATATACCCAAACATATAATAAACATGGATGGGTGAAGATTAAGATATACCCACTTTTTCATATTCTCATACAAAAACCACATCTTAATATGTAAGCACCAATTTTAGATAAATCTTAAAAATATACTATGGGTGTTCTTGAGTTTGAGTTTGCCACATAAGCTAGAACTCTTCTCACAATTTTCACATCATCAACAACTTTTAAATCAAAATATAATTATTTTCTCTCATCCTATTAAATGCTTTCATATTTAATACCTCTCCTTAAATCCACATTTAATTTAATGTGTATATATAGATTCATATGAAATAATTCTACTATTGTTTTGTAATTTGTTGTTTAATAAATTTAATTCTTCATAAACACATGTTATAATAAGAATTTATTATTTATTCTCCAAGTAAAAGTTATGGTATTATAATTTTTACATTACTCTAAATTTAAAATTATAATTCCCTATTGGTTTGATTTGAAAAGTTTATACCTGAATCAAATTAATAGTTAAAACTTACAAACTGTAAATCATTCATAAAAAATATTAGGTGATTAAAATGGGTGCAATCTATAAGAATAACATAACTGAAATAGTTAATGGTTAATTTCATACACAGAATTAGAAATAATCCATGTGAACAATCATGATCATTAGATAAGTTAGTCGAGTATGCACTTATTTGGTCACATGTTTTGGTAAATCACATGCAAATATATCGAGTTATGAGTTGTTGACTTTTATTCAATTAATGTCACGAGTAAGCTAGGTCGGGCCAGATTGATCTAGATGATCAACTTTCATACAAATGAATTTGTAAAAGAAATATATTTTAATACGTATATTATTCGAATTAGAAGGGCAAGGTCCATTGAGTTGTAGGTTTAATCAAATTACGAGTCAATAAGATCACATGCTAAATGTGTAGTGGGTTTATCGAGTCATGACTTGATTAGTCACATGTTGTTGAATTTAGTTAATTCAAGTCAAGAATGTAGTTGTGTTGGGCTTTGTGGGCGGGTTCATCAAATCATGTCATAATATGACATAATTTTTTATGATTCACATTCGAGTTAATTTGATCACAAGTAGAATTTAGTAGCGTAGTACCTATCATATAGTTTAATTATTTGTTTATAAGAGTTTTTTTTATAAATTATCTTTGTCACTATTGGTTGTGGTAGCTGGTCGAACAACTGAGCACGATGGAGCAGAAGTCCCCAAATTTCAGAAACCTTGAAGTCATCATATGTAATCGCATGCACGTGGCTTGGCAGATGGACCTCAAACGCCATATTTTGTCCATTTAGAGTGCTTAGTGGAGGTGGTAGTTCATCACAGACATCGTGGTAAGCACATGCCAGTTCTGATGAAGTAAGATGCAGTTTCTGATTAACTGGCAAGTCCAGAAGCACGAAAGTAGCCTCTAATGTTAGATAAAAAACCAACAGTTTCAAGCGATAGCTGCATGCAATCCGAATTATAAAACATGTGAATGAGAAGCTGTAAAATTGAGAAAACATTTAATGCCAAAATTCAAATTCCGGTGCAGGGATGACATCATGCTTTGCAAACCAATAATCAAAACCATTGATAGCAACCGTACGAGAGCGTTGTGATATATTAATTAATATTTAAAATTTAAATATATAATAATACATATATATTAACATAACATTCCGCCCATTGGGTTAGGTTTGTCAAAAATTATGGGCTAGATTTGTCAAAAACTTTGGGTTAGATTTCTAAAAAATTATGGGTTAGATTAGTTAAAAACTTTTGGTTAGATTTGTCAAAAGATTGGGTTATATTTGTAAAAAATATTGGGTTAGATATGTCAAAAACTTTGGTTTAGATTTGTAAAAAATTATGGGTTAGATACCACACTAATTATAACTAAGAAATATTCCAAATTTAAGAAATTAATTAAGAAAGCTTATATATAAATTGATATTAAAAATCACTATGGATAAATATTAATTTAGTTTCTTAATACGATTACCGATATATTAATTAATGTTTGAAATTGTTAAAAAACTAATAATACATACATATTAACATAATATTCCGCCCAATGGGCGGGCAAAAATACTAGTATCTAAAGTAGCAGATGGCTTCAGAAATGAGCACTAACTCCCCAAAGGTAAATCACATGATGTATATAACCCTAAACCCTATATCAACTTCACCTTAGAGAATTATGAAGCGATCAGGTGAATCAAATAACTCTTAATCCTGCAATCAGAAAGAAAACCCAGAAGCTGTTAGACACAGTACAGTCACCAAATTCCCATAACACAAGCTGATCATCAAAAGGGTTTCAATAGTCCGATCAAAACCCAAAAAGCAAAACATCCACCGCTTCATCACATATCAAGAGAAATCTTTTTGAAATTGCAGAAAAATCGATAAAGGCGAAAATTAGAACTGATGTATATAAAGAGGAAGATCGAAGTCAGGCGGCGAAAATGTGCGAAATATGACACACGTCCCACGTGAAATCAGCCACGAACAGCGAGGAGGTGATGCAGAAAGGAGAAGAGAGAGGTCGGTGAGGACGAAGTGACACGAAGGCAGCCGAGGTGGAGAAAACGACACGAAGGCAACCCGTATGACTGACAAAGCAACAGCAGCGACAAGGTGGTGATGAAGAGAGGAGAAAGAGGAAGATCGAAGGCAGGCGGCAAAGAGGTGATGCACAGAGGAAAAAATAAAGATCGGTCAGGCCAGGCGACACGAAGGCAGCCAAGGTGGGGAAGACGACACAACAGCAGCCCGCATGACTGACAAATCGGCAGCAGCGGCAAGGTGCTGATACAGAGAGGAGAAACGAAGGTCGGTCGATGGCGGCAATGCAGAGGGGTGACGATGCAAAGAGGAGAAAGGCAGGTCGACGGCAACAATGAGCCCCAACATGGCCCACAAAAAAATGAAAGGAGACCCACAACCCAATGAGCAGATAGCCAGGCATGTCATTCTTAATGAACAGTAACAATACACGCAAAATAGGCAAAAACTTCTGACATGCATCCAAATAAAGGTGACCTTGCTTTATAGGTTCTTTAAACAAACCCAGATTCCAGTCTACAGAGAGAAAACAGAGGACAAGCTGGAAAATCGTCAGGTGCCGAACGAGATTCATGTTGAATCCGTGCTGAACGGCATCTGTGCCGGTCATTGGTCATGGCCCACAGATTTAACAGACAAGATTGGATTTATGGCGTGGCCCATATTTTAGGGGGTATTTTAGGCTTTTCGTGTGAGGGTGAGTACACTTGGGCGGGAAAAAATTTGGGAAAGTGAAAAGGTATGAGTGGAACTGTAGCACTGCAGTCATCGATAGAAGTGCAGCCGTCGCGTCGGTTCGTAAAAGTCTTTTCCGATATATATCCTATACGAATTAAAAGAAGAGAGGTTACAGTTTTCGAAATTCATTCCTTGCATGCACAGCTTGTAGTCTCTTTACTCTGCAAAACTCTCTCTCTAAGCATTCGTAGTAGTTACATCGCAGTGTACTAGTTGCTAAGTTCTCTGGTAACAATAAACCAACCTATTCGTAATACAAAAATATGGGAGAGCGCGAAGATCAAAGCGGGATGCAACTGCAATTGGTACATGGACATGAGAAACCCAAGTTGAGGCAATGGCGTTGCAGTCCTCTTAGGATGCGCAATTTGTGGGTTGCCAGTACCCCAGCGCGCAAGAAGTTGTTGGAGAAAAGGGGGTTAGGTTTTGTGGAGCACTTGCACGTTAAAAATTTTAACGTAGAGAATCTGAAATGGCTTATTAATAGTTTCGATTTCACAAACCTAACCCTGACCTTGAGGCCAGGTGCTCAGATCACCTTGAATGAGGATCACATTGAAAGAATTTATGGATTACCTAGGGGGCCAGACTCTGTTTTTGAACAGTTGGATTACTCTCTTGATGAGATTAGGGTTTGGACCCGGCATCTGGGGATTCAGAGAGGCAAGGCGACCACCGCGCAGTTGGGTGATCTGGAGCATCAGTTATCGATTGTTGAAGATGACGAGAAGTGGTTTTCCTTGTTCTTCCTTGTGTTGTTGGGCAACATGTTCCACCCCAAATCTGGTCAAAATGTACCGCATGAATACCTCGATGTTATCTACGGTCGTAGAGCACAGCAGTTCAATCAATACAACTGGTGCTCGTTCATGCTGGAGACGTTTCATCGAGTTGAACCAGAAAAGAAAGGGTACATCGAGGCCGATTTGTGTCTTCTGATGGTAAGACCTATTAAAATTTACGTTTCTTTAACTCAAGTGTAACAGATAATTAGTTTTTGTATTAAGGAAATTGATTAGCTGAAGTCTCATTTTTATGCAGCTGTTCTTCCTTGATATGGTCGGCTGAAGGGAGACTCAGTTCCCAAGATAAGACCTTCAGTCATGAACTGGACACAGAAAGCAGTCAATAACCACACGGCCCGGCTGGAACAAATCGGGGGATTGGACAAAGGAGTCGTTATTCAATGGCAACCGGAGTCAGAGCAAAACCTCATCCTCGCCCCGCGCGTTGTCAATGCTGATATAAGGCAATACTTGCCTTAGCGAGATACTCCTGTGAAAGCAACCAAGAGGTCATTGGGTGAGGAAGGTCAGTCTGCTCTAACAATCAAGAAGCGGAGGAAGTCAAGGAAAGAAGGTGAGAAGAAGTAGAACGAGCAGGAAGCAGGGGGCGCGGAGAGGGACGATGAGGCTGGGTATCATTCAGCCATGCCATTCACCAGACTCGACATAGATCATATGTCCCTGTTCGAGGTACGTCATTTCGTAATACTATTTTCGTCATACTTCGAAGTAGGGGTTATATGTGTGTGGAGCATGTATCTTATATGTAGTACGTGCGCATGTTTTGACGTAACACTTTAACTATGTATCTTATATGTAGTACGTGCATATGTGTTGACGTAACACTTTAACTATGATCATCGTAATACTATTCTATGTTACCACAGGTCGAGGAGAGGAGGGAATGGTTGGATACACACATCCATTTCCACAGGAGTGCCCTAGCCACACTATTGGACCAGAAACAGCAATGCGAGGATCGCATTGCTGGGGATCCCGATCACAGCGAGTCGGCAGTTCATGGACTAATTGATGATCTTGCCTTGGCAAAGTACGACGAGGCAGACATCAACCAGGTTCTGGCCACGATGAAACATGGTAAGACGGTGAATACTATTATCACCGATGAATCTACTGTTATCGTTGGGAGGTCTGACACTGTGGCAGATCAGGTACCCACAACACAGGACAAGGTGGTGAAGAAGAATGTGAAGAAAGGAAGGAAGTTGGTCAAAGGGGGTAAGTTGGTGGGGGGCCAGAAGCAGGTGAGTGGGGAGGATGTGGCGGTCACCAAGGTTCAGGCTGACACGAAGCTGGAAAAAATGTGCAGGATAAGAAAGGTGCGTCTGATGATGCGGTTGGTGATGACCTGATTTTTGGGTTTAAGGCTGCAGCAGATATTGCGAAGGCTGTTGCTGAAGAAGAAGCTGACCAGCAAGACCAGTAACCGGAGACTCCCTCTCAGCAGCGGGATGGGACACCTATTGCTGATTTGAAAGATCAACTGAAGGAGAAGATGGACAAGGAGAGAACAGCGGTATAGTTGGATATTACGTTTCGTACAAGTTTTCAGAAGATATCGTATTAGATATGATATTGTGACGTAGTACAATGCTCTGAGTTTCGTAATATTTGGGAGCGGGCTTCGTATAGGGTTTCATTTGTAGGCCCGCGTCACATGGGGGTTGATAGACAATATAACTTGTTATGGTTTTAAATTTTGGTTTGAAATAATGAGACAGATTTGAATTTTTTTCATATTTGTTTTCCTTTGTTGGTACATCTCTTGTTTAGTAGTTAAATTTGTAATTGTTAAATTTTTTTTCAACAGCAGGGAAAGGTCATCAAGCGTAGGCCTGCGTCAAAAAGGATGAAGCTGCGTTTTAAGTTTACCAAGTCTCCTTATGAGAACCCTCCAATTAAAAGAATAAGGTGTAAATTCACACTGCCAAGAGATCAGCCAGCCGAATCGGTAGTCTTTAATAGTATACAATAGTATGCTAATTCGTAAAGCTTAACTTTGCTATTCGTAATACTCATTTTCCTTCTTTTGTAATACTAGGAAGAACAAGTAATCAACTATTCACCAGGACCTCTCACTCAGGAGATGGTTTCGCTGGTGGATAAAATCGAGGCTTACAGGATTAACGTTTGGGCTGACAAGGGTAGGGCCGACGCGCTCACTTCGTACATGTGGGAAGAGAAACATGCCAAGTTAGTGAAATTTTTTAATATTTTTCGTCATGGTAACTCAATAAATCCGTAATACTTATTACAGGATGCGTATCTCATGTTTTCTTTATATCTTGAAATTTCAGGACGAACTCCTCTTTCATACGGTGCACGACATAGGCAGTTTGAATAGGGCAGAGTTTATCACATGCAGACCGGGGCAGAAGCTGTCAAATTTCTTCATTGACACTTATGCCCAGTTTATAAACATATTATTCAAGCAAACCGGTGGTTGAGACAGATTCATGTTCGGTCATGAGTGGGTTGTAAGTGTTAATTTATTTTAACAACCTAGTAGTATATAATTTCATATAACTCTTTTCCCCCCCGAACGTAGACGTTGTGCAGCAATGTTGGTTATGAAGTCAACACTATGGAAGCACTGGAATATATTCAAGGAAAGGACTGGACCCCAGGCATGGACTGGGACAAGGTGGATTACGTAAGTATTACTGAAGAGTTGTTACCGTAACATTAAATAACTTATTCCGTATTATAAAAGATTAGTTGGAGTAATAGTTGGGTTTAGGCGTAATACTATTTGTTCATCGTGCAGTGGTTCTTCCCGATGTGCTACGGAGAACACTTTGTGTTGTTCTGTGTGAATCTGAAGAACAAGTGCTGTGACTACCTTGACAGCCTTGATCCACCAGAAATCCCTGATATTATGAAGAGGACAGCATTGAATATACAGATATTGGCCAACAACTTGATTCCAATGTTCCGTACAAAGCTACCTACCGAGCTGATAGAGAAATATGATTTGGTCAACCACCGCGGTATAAGACAGCCAGACAACAATTCCTACGGTGTTTTTACCTTGAGTTTGATGGAGCTTTGGCGTGGTGCAGTAACAGATGATATTAAAAGTTGGACTGATGGTGACAAAGTTGAAAGGAGGAGGATTCAAGTATGTTTAATTATGTTAGTTTCGCCTTTCAACAAGATTGGTCCTTCAGTTTTGAAGAAGGCATACTCTGAAGTAAAGAAGATTGGGGGCGTTAGGGGATTAGGCAATCCGGTGATTGATATTAACTTTTGGGGTAATATCCTTCATGGTGATACGTAACAACTAGTTTACGCATCAGAGTGAAGGTATTTTTTTTTGTGGACATTTTTGGATTTGATGTATATCCTATAAATACTTCATGTATATTTGAATTCAAGTCTAGTAACGATATTTTGGCAGACGTAATAGAAGTAGACATTACTCGTAACACTTATGAATCGAAATTGAAACATAAATATATCGTTCAGAATTATTCCACCCCCCCATATTTTTTCTAACCTGACACTTCATGAATTCTAATTTCGAGCCAAGAGCTGATTTCTCCCCTAACCCTTGATGACTTTTCAACAAGGTCAGCAGTTGCCAGGGCCTGCAAGTTAAGTATCACGAATAAAGTTATTAACATTGACTGATTGATGCCTATCTCAATACGAACTAGGAATTATAGACTTTTTGTTATTGGAAGTTTTATAATACATACTTGTTGGCCCACACACTCTCTGAAAGTGGTGGGCTTCACATCGTTAAACTGCTCAGCTTCATCATCAGCAATCTCACATAAATCCTTGCACCACATGAACATGCAGCATCCCTCAGTCGGTGGTTTCGGGCATCCCAGAAAGAAGCCATACGGAGAAGTCATAGTCGCCCTGTCTATTTTATAAACGTAAGCCGGGACGTAGCAGTTGCAGTATGGGATGAAGTTTGGCATTGTGGGTTTGGGTTTTTGGTTACAGTGAAGGAGATTTAGATATGATGAGAGAGAGTTGAAATATAGATTAAGATTTAGATATGGGGAGGATGGGCGGGTATCATTAATTTTTTTTCATTTAATGCTGGTTGTTGGGAATTGGATAATGCAACCAATCCAGTGCACAGGTATTAAATTCGCATTGTAAGTATTACGTTGATTTGAAAAGCAAAGTTTTACGTTTTACCGCAGAGGAGTACTTATCAGTAGGAAACTTTGCATTACTTTTAAATGATTTTCGTATAACATGTATTATGACACGGACTCGTTAATCTTTCGAATTGAAGAGTGAGTTAAATCAATTTTTTTAATTAAACCGTTTACTGTCTTTTCGTCTTCCATTTATTTTCCGTTAATAGAAAACCGTCCATTACTCATCTTCTCGGTTCCCATCTTGTTATCATTCAGTAAATTCTACCGTCAATGGATTTCCCCTTCCCCCTTGCCCCTTGCGTCGGCTCTATGCATCGGTGTTTAGAGGTTCAAAATACATTTCAAGAACATTTTGTTCCACGCGGAATCTTGCCCACCTATGTGGTTGATACTGATGGATTCATCAAGTATGGGATGAGCTCGTTAATCCATGGTCTTGGGTGGTTGGGATTTCGTGGAGTTCAACCGCTATCTTACTGCGAAGAGGCGGTTAAGGTATTCTACTGCAACTTCAGGGAAACCTCCCATGAGTCCCATGTTCAGGGGCAAGCTGTTGTGTTTGGACGTCTTTGTGTCCATCACTCCTGAGATGATATCCTTCATCACTGGTGTTTCCACAGAAGGTCTTCAAGTAAAGGAGGCCGAATTTGATGTAGAAGCAGAAGGTTTGAAGATGTGCACCGTCACACCCCCTTGTAAAGTTCGTATTCCGATTATCTATCTGGAAGAAACTCTTCGCGTTCTCCACTGGTACATCACACGGATCTTCCTACCGCACTCATTGGACAGGGATGTTGTCCTTCCACTTGACGTGTGGATTCTATATAACGCGATTCGTAATGTGTCGGTCAGTCTTCCCCGCCTAATATTACATTCCATCATTCAGGCTGCTTCTCTCCCCCCCCTTGGGGAGTTGCCGTATGGACCGCTCCTCACCATCCTTATGGACCGTGTTGGTGTCAACTTGCGAGATCATATTATGCAGACCCCGACCCACTTTTTGAAGGCTCAACATGTTCTTCGCCGTGTTAGCTGTGGTCAAGCGCCGTATAACATTTCAAACATTCCTCAAGGGGGACAAACAGTGTCGTTAGACATTTGTGATCGAATTGCATTTCAGGCAATTCATTCTAACGTGTTTTGTTGTGAAGCTCATGCAGTTTGTCACCGTCTTGCCTGGTTTCGGCGTTCAGTGAAGCACAAGCAGCCTGAAGATGATCTTATGTCACCTGCCTCCTTTGATTCTGTTGAATTCAAGCTCGCAGCAGACAACAAGCTGATCAAAAAGGTTAACAAGAAGATTAAGAAGCTCGCCAAACTCATGGAGAATCGCTCTGACTAGAGCATTGAAGAACTTGGGAATCTATCTTTTGGCTCGTCTGAACTTGCTGAAGAAGTGAAGAAGAAACTCATCTCCAGTCTTGACAAGAAGCCACCCAAAAGCGACATGTCGGACTTTGAAGAAGACCCTACCTTTGCCTTCTGCTTTAGTATTTGGGTTTTTGTGATCTCACGTTTTTAATGCTGCAAACTACATTTTAAGTTTAAGCATTTCTAAGTGAACATTTCTGTAATACCTATATTATTAATTTGTAGTTTTCATTGTTCCTATTCGTAGTGTATTCCGAACTTATTCGTAAAACACGATATTGCTGGTAACCTCGTATAACGTTTATGAAAGACAAAGTAACATGTGGAAAGCGAAGTAGTAATACTTAGTACATATTCAGATCATAAATATCCCATTGAAAACATCCCATAGATACCATTCATCGATTACAGGCCAAAATATCATCCATCGATTACACAAACATAAATTTAAAAACTAGGTACTCCTAATATAGGTCAACATCTGTTTCAGCTGCTATTTTCCTGACTTGCTCCTCCAGGCGTTCAACCTTTGATACAAGATCCCCTACCTCTTCTATCAGCTCTCGAGTTCTCAATTCCTGTCACAATACATAAAGGTATAGATGGAAGTGCTGAATTGAAGTATAACAGGAATCGACATTTGTTATCACGAAATGGCTCTGTAAGTTTTATGGCAAACAGAATACCTGTTGCTCCAGACTGCAGCCGGTGTTATTGGAGTATGTAACTTCATCTGGCTGATGAGCTCGTTTCACCACCATATTGGCATGCGGACGACTGTACATACGGGAGACCTCTTCATTCTCACTCATGTCCATCTCCATGCACCAGATGAACATTTTGCATCTCTAACCAACTGGTTTTTGGCATGCCAGAAAGTAGTTGAACGGAGAATTCCACTACAAAAAAAGGTATTTTAGTGTCGGTCAGACGCGCGTTATGGCGTCGGTCACCGACCGACGCTAAATTTAATAGTGTCGGTCGACAAAACCGATGCCAGATGTGGTGACGTTAATATTTAGCGTCGGCTTTAGGTCGACCGACGCTACGGCACAAACCGACCGACGCTAAATATGTGTTCACATCCCAAAAAAAAAGCTGCAGATCCAGCTGCAGCTTTTTCTTCTTCTTCCCTCCGTCTTGCATCTGCTTCTTCTTCTAGCCTCCTCCTTCTTCTTCTTCTAGCCTCCTTCTTCTTCTTCTTCTTTTTCTTCTTCTTCTTCCCTCCTTCTTCTTCTTAGGAAAAGGTGGAGCGGCGGCGGCGGCGGTCTTGGAAAAGGTGGAGCGGCGAAGGCTTGGGCTTGGGAGCGGCGGGGTGGGCGGCGAAGGCTTGGGCTTGGGAGCGGCGGCGGCAGAATAGGTGGAGCGGCGGGTGTGGGCGGCTTGGGCTTGGGGAGCGGCGGGGTGGGCGACGAAGGCTTGGGCTTGGGAGCGGCGGTGGCGGAATAGGTGGAGCGGCGTGTGGGCGGCTTGGGCTTGGGAGTGGGGGTGGGGGCGAGGCTTGGGCTTGGGAGTGGCGGCGGCGGATAGGTGGAGCGGCGCTTGGGCTTGGAGCGGCGGGTGGCGGGAAGGTTGGGCTTGGAGCGGCGGCGGCGGTGGAATAGGTGGAGCGGCGGGGTGGGCGGCTGAAGAAGAAGAAGAAGAAGAAGAAGAGAGGTTTGGGAGTGGAAGATGAAGAAGGGAAAAGAGAAAGATAAGAGAGAAGAGAGGAGGCGTTCAGCTCATTAGGGTTAGTTTTTAGCGTCGGTCGACCAAACGACCAACGCTAAAACGCGAGATTCTCTTTAGCGTCGGTCGACCGACGCTATCCTCTTTCGTTTCAACCGACGCCAAAACGCTCTTTTTTGTAGTGTTCATTGTTGGACGGCCAGCAATATACATGTAAGCTGGCAGGTTGCAGCTATAGTATGGAATGACCAGCGACATTTTTCGTTTTCAGATCTGGAATTTTCAGTGGACGAGAGATGTATGGATGAAGAGGGTATATATATATATATATATATAGCTAGGGTTTTTTGGTAGGTCGGGTGTTTTTTATTTTGTGTTGTGGTTGTTGGGTGGCATTGAATACGGTCATAAAGCCCAGCGGGGGGGGGGAGAAGTCAAGTGTTTATTTAATTTGCAGCCTGCTACAAGGAGACAGAAAACAAAATATACTGGAAACCCACAACATTCGACACATTACGTAACTTAATATTAACTGTTACATATTGTCTGTTACAAAATTATGAACAATAAAAATAAGTCTTACTTACAATAGATTCCAAATTAAGTAAATATAACTCTACAGATGAAGGTCATTACCACCCATTTGGTGGATTTCAAATATTGCATTTTTATCCTTTCTAACCGAGTGCAGAAATGCATTCCTGTCCCTTTGAGATATTGGCCTCTTCTTTGGTTTGTACGTCTCTATTTGTTTCTTTAATTTTTTGGGGGTTGGTAGTGGACTTCTTTCTGGGCGCTGTTAATGGATTTTTCCGTACTTAGCTTATTCTCTAGATCAATCATGCACTGTATAGTTGTAGCTGTTTTGGCCGTATCCCCATTAACCTGTGTTTGGTGTTTTGTGTGTTACTTGCATGATGGATTTAAGTAAGCGTAATACAGTTCAGACTTACCGTAGTCTTAAGCTTAGCCATCACTGTTATTAGTTCCGACATCTGGGCAACATCTGGGTGCGCAACTTCTGGGATGACATCTTTAATGCAACAAGCCATCCTTGGCATTACGGCAATACCTATACGAATTAACAAATTTTCGATTACTAATGATCCGAACAGATAATACTAACCAATATAATAGTAAGTACCTTTCCAGGATCAATGATTTGGGAATATGAAGTAGCAAATGATTCTCGTTGCCACCCAGAACCTCTCTGAATCTTATAATATGTATGCACATCAAGCCCTCCATTTCAAACATGTGGCAACTGCAGACTATATGTGAACAATCCTTTGTGCATGTCACAACTCTTTCATCTGTTTTGGACCCATCAAGATCCTGCTTGAATACGTTGAATGTTATCACACCCTCATTTGCCTTTTCCTCTAATGCCATCACCCCGTAGGCCAAAGTCTGTTCGTATTCACACAACCACCGCTTGAACATCTTTGGAGTGTATTCGTCAGCTAGTTGTTTAGTCAGAGAATTGTGCGAGAACCTGTTATAAATGATTGTAAAACATAATAAGAATGTATTATGAAATAACCAGTTATCCGTTATACTTTCATACGTTAATACTAATATCGTATGAAAGTATAACGGATAACTGCAATAGGTTGTACGACAAACAAGACTAATCTTTTACTGGAGATTGTACTGAAGTTTTGTATTACCTGTTGACTACTTTCGTTGTCTTCATCTTGAAGTCCCTTTTCAATTCTTCTTCTCTTTTGTTCTCCACAAGTCGACCGAACTGCTGGAAAAACTCTTCCAGGGTGAGGTTCGGGGCAAGTTCCTCATGTTACTGTTGCAAGTCTCACTTAGTTGGGAGCTACGCATGCCGCAGGTGAAGTGGGTCTGCATCCATGCTCTGGACCACTTGTTCTTTTTTGGTAGATTTGAGTGAGCTATGGGTGTCCCTCTGGTTCATGGTTTGCGAAACATTTTTTTTCATAAGCCCCCAGTGTACCTCAAACTCTGTTTCGGTGTCGACACCAAACATAAGGTAGCTCAGCTCAGCTACGAACACCTGTTACAAAGTATACGAAACCATTGTTAAAGTGTTACGCAAAACTACTTAAAGATAAAGTGTTACGCAAAACTACTTAAAGATAAAGTGTTACGCATGGAAATCGCACCTTATCGCACAGCGACCCCAAGTTCCTAGCAGCATTATTCAGTATGTGGAATGTACAAAGACCATGGTATGTCACAGCATTGGATATACGGCTCTAATACCGGCGACAATAGCTGCTGCTTGGTCTGTGAAGATACTCGTAGGTTTCTTCCCCCACATGCATTTGTCAAACATTTGAAACAACCATTGGAAAGTTGCCGACGTCTCGTCAAACAAGAAAGCAGCGCCGAATATCACCAGGTCTCTATGGTGATTGTAACCGACGAACAACACTTTTAAGTAACAAGGTAATAAATAATGTATAACAACATAATTCAATTTTATGTAACAAACCATATGAAATACTATAACGTAATCCGATAACAAGTAGTACATTTATTGCAATGAAAGACTTACGTAAGACTTTAAAATATATTACATATTAAGACATAACGTGTAACTAACGTTAGCGTCATTACCTAAGGGCCTGTAGTCCTTGTTAGTTCTGTATGTGGTGTCGAAGCTGATTGAGTCCCCAAACACCGAGTATTCTTGCCGCATCTGTTGTCTGACCAAAAAACACTCAGGATTTCACCGCAATTGTCCTCTTGGAGCTCATAGAAGAAATTCTTCTCTTCCCTTGAGCGAACCCTTAAATGACGTTGCAGTGATGAACCCTCAGCAGGATTCAACGCATTTTCTGGTCTTTCCCTGTTGTGGTTCCTTAGGTCCTCGAAACTGAACCCAACATGTCTTCACCCCCGACATTTGCCTCATTATGTCAAATGATTTCCGGGAAGTTACTCCAGCTAGTTTGTGTATGAGTGCGATTTGTGCACTTGTTCTGTTCACACTTCTGTTCGACCGGTAAAGATGTTTGTATTTCTCGGGGAGCAAAACATGCGGGGTATGTGTTGTGACCCATTCGTATATGTAATACTTTTTAATAGATTTGTCCCATTTTAATTTTATTTCAGCTTCGCACCCAAGTCGTTCCCCGGCTCTCGTCCTTGCACTTTTTGTTTTCCTTTTATTTCTAACTCCTTCATGTGTGCAAACGAACCTAAGGTATCTACATGGAGGATTTTCAGCAGTAAGCATAGCCTCCCCGCTGATGGGTGTATTTCCAGTCGATGGGGGGTTTGATATTTTTGTTGGTACCGTATACGAGTACCAAAACCAGCTAGATGAGCGTAATTCTCGTAGAAATGCAACGCTTTATCTCTCGTGTCAAACAGTGGGAGTAAGTCCACCGGATTTGAACACTCTCCTGTAATAACGATTGAACATTCGCCGCCAATAAAGATGTCAAGATAAGGTATTTACAAATGACTATGACTCTGATAAGTATAACGATTAGGTACGCTTGTCGTATTACAAATGACTAAGATAAGTACAACTAATATAACGAATGATAACAATAGATATTACGATGATGGCATGGATTTGTACGTGATAGATATTACGATTTTCTCTAGCTTGACGTGTGTTACGCGCTTTATCTGCATGATTTAATGAAGTCCCGAGTCCCCCACGCGGCAGGGTGGATGGCTCGCCTTCAATAACTGGACGAAATTGACCGATGTATCACGAATGAAGACAATGACAAGTACGAATCAGTCGATGCAAATGTAAAGATATAACGAATGGTAACAATAGATATTATGAATGAATTTAACGAATGTTGTAAGCGATAGATATTTATGAATTCACTAGCTTTTGAGGTGTGTTACGCGCTTTACCTGTATGATTTAATGAAGTCCCGAGTGCCCCATGCGACAGGGTGGATGGCTCGCCTTCAACGACTGGACGAAATTTACCGATGTATCACGAATGAAGACAATTAAAAGTACGAATCAATCGATGCAAATGTAAAGATATAATGAATGGTAACAATAGATATTACGAATGAATTTAACGGATGTTGTAAGCGATAGATATTTACGAACTCACTAGCTTTGAGGTGTGTTACGCGCTTTACCTGCATGATTCAATGAAGTCCCGAGTGCCCCACGCGGCAGGGTGGATGGCTCGCCTTCAACAACTGGACGAAATTTACCGATGTATCACGAATGAAGACAATTACAAGTACGAATCAGTCGATGCAAATGTAAAGATATAACGAATGGTAACAATAAATATTACGAATGAATTTAACGGATGTTGTAAGCGATAGATATTTACAAACTCACTAGCTTTGAGGTGTGTTACGCGCTTTACCTGCATGATTTAATGAAGTCCCGTTCGCCCCAATCGGCATATTTGATTGCTCGCCTTCAACAACTGAAAGAAATAGACTGAAGTATGACGTATGAAGATAATTAGAAGTTACGGATCGTCGGACGCAAATACCACGGATTGGAATACCTGCGTGACTGACTGAAATATCATCTAACTGAATCGGCAAATTCGGAGATGCCCCTGCAACACCTTCGATTGTTTTTTTACGTCATGACGCAGCATGGATGGTCGTTTTCGTAGTACAAGGTATCACACGAGCCAAATGGACGTAATTTTCAATACCTGAATGAGTGATGGAAATCTCGTTTAAATCTATATGCATATTTGAAGGTGATCCTGCAATACCTAAAAGATGGCGAGAAGTTACTATTACGGGAAACAGTCCAAGATGTTACGAAAGGACATAGAATTACGTAAAAGGGCAGAAACCATTACGAATACCTGCAAGAACGACTGACATTCTGGTACGATGAACTGGGAACGAGGAGAGAGAATCTAGGAGCGAAAAAAGGAGCGAGAAAAGTTTCGCATTAATGACGCACCCCCGTCGACTTTTATAGGTGAGATATTTTCTCTCTCCTGTCAAATCAGAATTTGAATAATACGAATCCGGTGCCAAAATATTACTAGCGCGAAATGTCCAAAAAGCCTCTCGCGAGTTTGCTACGCCCCCCACCGCACGATTGATCCGACGGCCTATAGGGGGTTAAGCACCATGCTTAATGGCCTTATTAAGCACCCTACTATAAGCCGGACAAGCTTAGGCAATAAAATTTAGAACCCAGAGAAGTAAATTTAGGGAATTGAAAGAGAGGCAGAGAGCCCCACCCATTACCCAAGAAAAACATGTCCGACCATGCTCACTTCGAGGCATCACTTCTTCGTCTTCTTCCTTATCTTTTTACCTTTGCCTCTTCTTCTTCCTCACAACAAAACCCAGAATGCGTCGTTCTCCTCTCATGGAACAAGTCCTTTCCATCCCTCATCTCCTTGCAACTGGACATTCCTCTCCTGCTCTGCCCCCATGATGACACTCGATTTGACGTGATTATCAGCCTCATTTAAGCGACATTTCTTTGTTTAAGACATGGTTTTAGGGTAGAATAACGAATATTCAATCGATTGCCCTATCTCGTGCCATTTGTGTTACCTTGGCCCATTTCGGGTCTATTTGATGGTTTTCTAGTGTTTTTATGTTAGCACAGGTTTTTGCCATCGAATAAGTAACCAAGGACGTGTCTAAGGCATTGGAACATCGAGGAACTGAACCGAAATCGATCAAAGGAGCCAATCAAGTTCAAACAAATTCCTGCCCGGTTTACAAAGAAGTTTTCGCCGAAAATACCCTATCATTTTCGGCGAAAATATCATCACAAATCGACTGGTGCCAAGTAATGGAAATTTTCGGCGAAAGTGTTGAGTTTTCGATCCGAGAATGAAGTCCAGGAGAAGAACGAAAATATCCCTTCATTTGCAAAGGAATTTTCGCCGAAAATTCCTCAAGAATTTCGGCGAAAATAATAGGGAAATCCGGCTGATTAGGGTTAAGTATAAATACTTAACCCGGCGGCCCAAATAAGATATATCTTTCATAATTACGTTTTCCAAGGATTCTCTGGAGTTCTGGAGCGAAGAGTTAGAGTTCGAAGAGCCGGAAAGAGATCGTGACGCCATCCCTTTCATCTCGGAGAACCGGAGCTAGGAGTGTAGTTTACCGAAGATCGAAGTCTGTCAGAGTCGTCTAAATTAGGTTTTTCAGATTCTTTTCTGTTCCTCCTCTGGATGATGAACTCTTTCTTTGTCTTTTATTCTTTTGTGATAAACATGAGTAGCTAAACTCGTTAGAGCATAGACTAGATGAACCCTAAGTGACCAGGGCTTTAAAGCGGTCACGGATCGGCGGTGATTAGATTCAAATTCAATCAGTTTCTCATTCATGTTTGATTTGTTCTTCCTTGTTCATGTTTCTTGTCTGGATTGATCACCTAGATTAAATTCTTGTTAAGCTAAGGATAGAAGCGAACGCTCGCCTTACTTTAGAACATCGAATTGAACAATTAACCTTATAATTGGAGCGTGCCTTTCGTAGGAACCGTTAGGGTTAATCCACTGCAAGAGTAACTCATTAATCATTAGTAATTGCACCAGTTAATTAACTCGTTGCGAGAGGCGACCGTACCCGAGCGGCTAGTTAATCTTGGTAGTTAGAACGGATAGAGCGAACGTTCACCGGTCTTAAACCTAAGGGTAAGGAGTTATGGTGGTGTCTTAGTAATTGATTGAATGAGAATCGAAATCCGCTGATCTGTTGATTGCCAATGCTCTGGGGAACGAAGGGGGATTCAAAGTCTAAGTTCGTTTGTCATCTCTGTTTTCAAACCCTAATTTCCAATCTACTTTAGTTTAATTTTTAATTTCTCTGCATTTCTTAGAATTAGAAGTCGTGGAACTCACACCACGCACAACTTGTCTGCATTCGAGTATTTTGCCAGTTTTGAAGTAGTCAATCTTAGAAGACCCTTGGAATACGATCTACCCTAGCTTTTGTTAGCTTTGTTAGTTATTTGTGTGAAACCCATCACAACGACTGCGCGTTCACCAAATTGGCGCCGTTGCCGGGGACTTCTTTTGATTGTTCGAAAGAAGAACTGGCAATTTATTCTTCTATTTTCCATTTTTCACCTTTCGACCCACTTCGATTTTACGCCGGTATGTTTGCTTTTGTTGCTTGTAGGTTGTTCTACAGGTTTATGAACCGCTCGATCGCTCATTCTCAGTTTAAGTCGGGTAATTCTACTCCGCCAAAGAAACCGCGAGCTCAGAAGCAAGTCATAATCATTCCGCCTACACCGCCTATCCCTAATAAGATTGAGGAGTTGAAGGAGAACTCCTCATCTTCATCCGTTTCATCCACTACTTCAGATTCACCACCACCTTCTCCTCCCGTACTAGTTGCTCAGCGCACCATGGCAGATTACTGTAGACCAATTGCGACTAACTTTCGAGCTAGCATCGTCGTGCCGCACAACGATGACGACCCTGACTATGAGATCACAATTTCCTTCCTGACCATGGTCTCTAAGAATCTTCGATTCGAAGGGAAGCCGCAAGAAAACCCCCGCACACATTTGGCGAACTTCCTAGACATGTGTGAGACGTTTAAGAGCGAGAATCTCGGTAAGAACAATCTTTGCTTTCGAGTATTCCCATTCTCTCTTAAAGGTAACGCCAAGGTATGGCTCGGCTCGAAACCACCTGGCTACTACACTGACTGGGATAATCTAGCTCAGGACTTCATAGAGGAATACTATCCCCCTTCAAGAACGACGTTCTACAAGGACAGCATCGCTAGATTCTCTCAGAAGGAAGGAGTAAGCTTATACGAAGCTTGGAACGAATTCCAAGAGCTTCTCTCTGAATGCCCTCATCATGGATTCAACCAGAGTCAGCTAGCCGAAATCTTTACCCAAGGTATGAATGAGGAAACGGTTGAATGGGTCAACATTTTGAACCAGAAGCTGCTCTACTTCACTTCGCGGACTGCGCATCTAAGTCCAGAAATAGGGAGAGACAGTTTGGAGCAGTCAAGAGCCAACCGAGCTGTGAAGAGCAGATCAAGATCGAGGTGCAGAAACACATGGAAGAGATCTTCGGAACGACTAATAACTGGTCTAGAGAGGAAGTTAATTTCATTGATCAAAGCTTCATCAAAGATCAAAGAGGCTACCCCGACTACCATCAGTTCAGGACACCTCCTCAACAACAGGGAAGCCTCCTTGAGCGTTCTCCTCACAACCTCGGGCTCTACCAGAGTCAGAATCAACGCTGGGACAATAGTTATCAAGATCCTCCCAGATTCACCAGAACACAACATCCTCAGAATCTTACATCTGAAGACATGTGGGAGAGGAAACTAGCCCAGAAGTTTGATCTGATTGCAGCACGGCTTAAGGATCACGAAGCAAAGTTTAAAGCCCATGAAGCTTTTAACCAAGGACAGATCGCGCAAGGACAGAGAATAGAGAGCATGATAAATAAAGTTGCTAGCTTGTTAGCCAACCTTCCTCTCTTCAACCAGACGCCGTCTCAAAACGACTCCTCCATGAAGAACGAGCAAGCTAAAGTTATCACAACCAGGAGCAGTGAGCAGAACAGCCTGGAGAAGAAGAAGGGAGCACTATCCGTCCTCTCTACGGGAGAGTGTTCAACTATCGTCTCTCAATCACCACCCATACCTATCCCAGCTAAGTGCTCTGATCCTGGTCCTTTTACGTTACCTTTAATCATTAATGGCATTGAAATTGAGCGTAGTTTGGTTGATCTAGGTGCGTCTATAAATGTCATGCCTATGTGTTTATATAAGAAACTGAACCTAGGTGAATTACAACCTGCTAGCATGCATGTAGTGTTCGCCGACAGAACTCTAAAAGAACCTAGAGGAATAATCAAGGATGTAATCACTTGTTGTGGCCCTTTCCGATTTTTCGCTGATTACGTAGTAATGGATACTCAAGAGACATTCTACCCTTCTCTTAGGCCGACCATTTATGGCGACAGCCGGCATTAACATTAATGTTCCAAATGGTTCGTTAACATTAAGGGTTGGGAAGGATACTGCAACATTCCGTCTCAAGGATGGCATGAAATACATTCCTAAGGGAGAAGCACATTGTTTATTCGTTGAAACTGTGGAGTTGGCCCCGGTCAACTTCATTACTGACGTCTCTTCCAATATCTCTAGATCAGTTGTTGCTGCAGGTATTGAACAGGTTATTAAAAAGAAGCCAGAAATTTCTGTTCAGAAGCTGCCCAAGAAGAAGAAGGAACTGCAAACCTCTTCTAAGCCACCGAGCACTAAACCGAGCAGGCCTCGAGGAAAGAACAAGAAGACGAATACCCAAATGGTCTGGAGACCAAAAGTTCCGCCGTCTTCCATCAAGCCAGCTGCACCATCAAATCGTTCTGAGAAACCGGCGCCGGAACAAGTATGGAGGGAGAAGCCGAAAGCATCTCCTATGGAAGTACTGACGATCACCGATCCTGGTGATAACAAGTCGGATTATAAGAAGAAGACGAAGCCGGCAGTCCTCATTCCTTCCATCATAACACTCATGAAGGATGACCTCTCCAGAGAGCTGTTCGGACCGTTCAAGATCATTGATCATCTTCCCGATGGACGTACCAAGCTCTTGCATGCGAACGGGAAGAGATTCACGCTTACCGGAGAAGTCCCGAAGCTGTACTTCATGAACTCCGACGCGAGCGTTAAGGAGAATCTGAGTTGGGATGTCTCCTAATACCGTCTAGGTATCGTCCAGCTCAAGGACGTTAATAAAAGAGCGCTTTGTGGGAGGCAACCCACGGCTGGAGTCCGTTTTAATTTTTGTCGAACTTAGTGTTTTAGAGTCGGTTCGGGGGAGCCAAAAGTGTTAGTTTGTTTGTTTTCTTATTTTTCGTGTAGATTTTGTGTGTCATTGAGTCAGTCGCAAGTTGATTGAGGTCGTTCCGATTTTTGTGGATTTAACTGTGATTTTCTGAAGTTGGCCGGATTTGCGAAAATATTTTCGCCCGAGTACTTCAAAATTTTCGGCGAAATCACCCCTATTTTCGGCGAAATCGCCTTTTGAATTTTCGAACCCGGTCTCCTGTTTCATATTTTTGGTTCAAAAAGTTGAGTGTTTTCGGCGAAAAATCTATTTGAAAATCGGCAGTGATTTTAACTCTTAATTTCGGCGAAAACATATGGGAATTTTCGGCGAAAATCCTTTTGAAATCCGGCAGTGCATTTGAACGTAAATTTTTGGCGAAAACCCCCTATTCCTTTCGCCGAAAATCTCTTTGAAAATCAGCCAAAAATCCCTCTTAAAAATCCGGTCTTATCCTCTCTCTCCCCACTTGCCATTTTCGAACTGAAAAACAAAAAAAAACAACCCCCCCTACCGCCACCCTTTTTAAACCGCCGCCGCCGCCGCCTCGCCAACCGCGCCCTCAACTCCTCTTCCTTCCGATCATTTTGAGCCCTAGAACGTTCGAATCGGAGCTCTACAGCTCCAGTTCACCGAAACCCTTGTTTTCAGAGTTTTTCACCGATTTCTCCCAAACCGTTCGTTTTTAGCATCCATGGCTTCAAGGTAAGTTGTAGAACTTTTCAATAAGAATCTTTTGACATATGGATTGTTGAATTTCGTCGGGGTTGACTTTCGGTTGACTTTTCAGTTTGCCTCGATTTGCGTGCCGACTGATTTCGTGTGAACTAGGTTAGCTAAACTTGTAGAACTATTCTAGCATGCTTAGGGAGTTACATGATTAATTTCCATATCATTTGATCATGTGTTGCTATGCATACGATTGACTCTTTGTTATGTTGACTTGTGAGAAATGTCGGTTTGACCATGAACTGTTTTTGATCATTTGGCTGCCGTACGTGTTCATTCTCATTCAGATTATCGTGTTTGCCATCTGAGATCATATTTTACCGTCATTATCCACCTTGTGATAGTCTTGCCATGATTAGGGTTCATTATGCTTAATGTTGACTTTTTGAATGTCGGTTTGACTATTTGAACTCTGATTGTGCTTATCCAATTCTGCTGTTCCTAAGCATGTATTTACTGTCTATGATTACCGGTTACTCTGCTTTGCTTACCCCCACTCGGTTTTCCTCATTTCTTTGTGAAATTGAGTTTTTCTACTAAGTGTGGGATAGGGTTTAAGTTTGACTAATCTGGTTTCATTCTGGTTTTAGGAACACCACTTATGAGCGCAGGACTAAGGCGCGACTTGATGGCGCCTCGAGCTCCGGAGCTTCCGCACCCGTCACACCCGCCATTCTGGGTCCTCCTTCAGCATTACCCCGCCGGGCTGGATACCATCGCACTATAGCTCGTCTCCCTAACTTCTACTTCGAGTGCTTCCAGAAGATCCAGCACATTCACGGAGCTGACGTACGCCCTCTTTCCATGAAGTCCCTCTCCGAGCACGACGAGGACTACCACCGTAATGTGCATGACGCCCTAGCACCGGCCGGTCTCCTAGAGCTGACCACCATAGTCGCCGACTTCCCAGACATCGCCCTTCAGGAGTTCTGGGCGACTTTTGATCTGGATGAGCACAAGAGGAAGCAGCGCCAGAAGGTTGTGACCTTCTATCTTGGTGGGGTGTACAGGCAGCTCACCTACGATGAGTTTGCTGCTCATCTAGGCATCCCCTACGAGCATTATCACGATCATCACCTAGGCTGGGGTGACGATGATGACGACGAGGAGTACCACGCCCTCTGGAGCCATATGACTGGAGTGCCTGGTGATCGCCTCACGGGTCATGACTCAGTTAAGTCCCTCTCTCACCCACTCTTTAAATTTATTCATATGGTTTGGCATAGATCGCTTTTGTATGTTCCAGACAAGGATCGCCACCATATCCTCAAGGAGGAGCTTATGCTTCTTCGAGCCATCCGAGAGAGCTACCCTTCCACCCCGGTTGGGTGTTGGCTCGCATCTTCCGCAAAAAGACTAAGAGGCGGACGCCACCTCGCAGACTCCTGGGAGGTAACTTCATAGGCCAGCTCATCATCTCCTTCGGCATCAGCCATGAATATGGCCCGAACATTCCACGACGCCAATTAGGACCGTTGGAGGAGATTTGGCAGTCGAATACGACTTAGAGCTGGACCTCAGTCCCCATGTAGCAGCAGATCCTCCACTCTAGCTGTGGTCGAGTCGGAGGAAGAAGATGATGCTGAGCAGCAGCAGCCGCAGCCGCCGCCAGAATTCCAAGATTATATACCCTCGCCACACCATCAGGCGGGGTATGCACACCAGTCGCCGCCGCACATCCCAGATACATACCAGGCGCCGACCCATCAGCCCCGACACCACCCCGCAGATGTTGGTGAGTTGTATGAGCGACTACAGGAGTGGCGCATCACCGACAACGCCACTCAGGAGGCGCGATGGACTATTATGCAGCAGCATATGCGCCGCGCCGACAGGCGGTATGAGGCACAGCTGGCGTGGCAACGTCAGCTCGGCGAGCACCTCCACTTTCCACCCCCCGACGCCCCTGACCAGCCATGATCAGGTAGTAGGGAGATTCCCTTTGCTTCGCTTTGGTAGATTCCCTTCGCTCCGAGGATCCGTGCTCATCCCCTACACCAATCATCTCGGTCCAGGTTCTTCTACTTCACTCTGAACTCTAGAATTAGTCCTGTGAGGACACAGTCCAATTTAAGTGTGGGGTAGGATGCTAGAGAACCTTGCATGAACTTGATTGCCCTTGATTGTGTTTTCTGTGTGCCTCGTGATTCCATTCCAGTCTCTCTAGCATTAGAATGGCTCAGTTCTTGATCCGTGATGTTAAGTTGTTGTTCAAACCTTCATAATGATGCTTAGACTGCTTAACCTAGAACTTGAGAACCAACTTGTATACTTTGATGCTAAATTGCCTGGCCAGAACAGAATTTTTAAAAATCACACTTGTAGTTTGTAGCCTTGATTGCATGAAAATGACCGAATCCGACTAGCAAACCAACTGTGAGCTTTTGATCCATTGCACGTAACTTGCAATTTTAATTCTTTCTGAGTGGTTTTCTGTTTGCCTGAATGAGTTAGAATTTGCATGAGACCTACTCGAGACCACACGATGACACGAGTTCTAGAAGGATAGGGGCACCTAGATTCAGCTACTAAGCCAGATAGCCTACCAAACGATAAATCCACTAGGTTTAGACCCTTGAGCTTGGCCTGTTCTTTCGGTTCGATAATACATTACAACCATTTCCCATTTCTTTCATTCCCCGTTGATCCCCTGTGGTTGTAGTTCTAGATTGACCTACCGGAAGTCGGTTTGTGGTAACCTGCCTATAGCCATTAAACAGGTGGTCTTAGCTAATATGTCCAGACGTGTAAATCCCTCTAGCAACTAAAAGAAAATCAGCACAAAGAAAAAGTAAAGTAAAGTAAGAAAAGAAAGAAAATTTAGAAAAAAATTGAAGAAAAGAAAAATCAGAAAAGTTTCAAAGTTTCTAGTTCAATAAAACGTTCTTCTCCCTACAAATGGAAGAACGAAGTCAAAAGAAAAGTTCAAAAGAAAGAAAAGAAGAAAAAAATCGTGTAAAGAAAAAGAATAAGTGCTAGGTTGCTTGAGGGTATCATAGGACGAGCGTTCATCATTCCACCCGTGTTTGGTTAGACGGTAGGAAGCCATAGATTAGATTCGAGGGAAGTTAGTCGAAAGCTACACCGCACAAAGCCATCATCATACATTCCCATCATCCATCTCATTATAAACCCGAGTAGTATAGAATTCATTACGGTCCTAGCAGGGAAGTCCTTCTTGACTAGATACTCGTGTTGTCACAGTGGTGGAGATGTAGTCGAAATGCAAACCTATGACAGAATTCGGTAACAGAAAATGATCGAGAGCAGAAACACGTCCTTAAACACAGAGAGTGAGAGTTCCCATTGTACTATACATATCCTGTGTGAGGAGTCTGGTCGGTCAGGTCAAATTCGTGCATAATTGGTTGCTAATTACTTGTCGTGTGCAGTTTATTAGTGAGACCAGATAGTTTGGCTGATCTGTATGCATGTTAGGTTTCTTGTTCTAGGATCGATCTGTCTAATAATTCATTGTGTTTGATTGAGCTCCAATTTAATTGATCTTATCATTTGTGAACATGAGCGTTTCTATTCAATTTGCTTGAGGACAAGCAAAAGCTTAAGTGTGGGGTATTTGATGACACTCGATTTGACGTGATTATCAGCCTCATTTAAGCGACATTTCTTTGCTTAAGACATGGTTTTTAGGGTAGAATAACGAATATTCAATCGATTGCCCTATCTCGTGCCATTTGTGTTACCTTGGCCCATTTCGGGTCTATTTGATGGTTTTCTAGTGTTTTTATGTTAGCACAGGTTTTTGCCATCGAATAAGTAACCAAGGACGTGTCTAAGGCATTGGAACATCGAGGAACTGAACCAGAATCGATCAAAGGAGCCAATCAAGTTCAAACAAATTCCTGCCCGGTTTACAAAGAAGTTTTCGCCGAAAATACCCTATCATTTTCGGCGAAAATATCATCACAAATTGACTGGTGCCAAGTAAAGGAAATTTTTGGCGAAAGTGTTGAGTTTTCGATCCGAGAATGAAGTCCAGGAGAAGAACGAAAATATCCCTTCATTTGCAAAGGAATTTTCGCCGAAAATTCCTCAAGAATTTTGGCGAAAATAATAGGGAAATCCGGCTGATTAGGGTTAAGTATAAATACTTAACCCGGCGGCCCAAATTAGATATATCTTTCATAATTACGTTTTCCAAGGATTCTCTGGAGTTCTGGAGCGAAGAGTTAGAGTTCGAAGAGCCGGAAAGAGATCGTGACGCCATCCCTTTCATCTCGGAGAACCGGAGCTAGGAGTGTAGTTTACCGAAGATCGAAGTCTGTCAGAGTCGTCTAAATTAGGTTTTTCAGATTCTTTTCTGTTCCTCCTCTGGATGATGAACTCTTTCTTTGTCTTTTATTCTTTTGTGATAAACATGAGTAGCTAAACTCATTAGAGCTTAGACTAGATGAACCCTAAGTGACCAGGGCTTTAAAGCGGTCACGGATCGGCGGTGATTAGATTCGAAAATTCAATTAGTTTCTCATTCATGTTTGATTTGTTCTTCCTTGTTCATGTTTCTTGTCTGGATTGATCACCTAGATTAGATTCTTGTTAAGCTAAGGATAGAAGCGAACGCTCGCCTTACTTTAGAACATCGAATTGAACAATTAACCTTATAATTGGAGCGTGCCTTTCGTAGGAACCAGTTAGGGTTAATCCACTGCAAGAGTAACTCATTAATCATTAGTAATTGCACCAGTTAATTAAGTCGTTGCGAGAGGCGACCGTACCCAGGCGGCTAGTTAATCTTGGTAGTTAGAACGGATAGAGCGAACGTTCGCCGGTCTTAAACCTAAGGGTAAGGAGTTATGGTGGTGTCTTAGTAATTGATTGAATGAGAATCGAAATCCGCTGATCTGTTGATTGCCAATGCTCTGGGGAACGAAGGGGGATTCAAAGTCTAAGTTCGTTTGTCATCTCTGTTTTCAAACCCTAATTTCCAATCTGCTTTAGTTTAATTTTTAATTTCTCTGCATTTCTTAGAATTAGAAGTTGTGGAACTCACACCACGCACAACTTGTCTGCATTCGAGTATTTTGCCAGTTTTGAAGTAGTCAATCTTAGAAGACCCTTGGAATACGATCTACCCTAGCTTTTGTTAGCTTTGTTAGTTATTTGTGTGAAACGCATCACAACGACTGCGCGTTCACCACCCCACCAGCTTCCTTACTCACATCAACATCCAAACCGTCCCTCTTCAGCTTCCCCTTCACACTCTCAACATCTCTTCTTTCCACTCCCTCACTTCAATAATCATCTCTGATTCCAACACCATCCAACCCGATATCAGCCATCTTTCTTCTCTCATTGCTATCGACCTCAACTCCAATAGTCTGGTAGGCAACATTCCTCCCACTCTCGGCCTCCTGCGCAATCTCCAGGACTTGATATTCAACTCCAATAAGCTCATTGGGAATAATCAATGGGTTGGATTAAGGAATTAAGGTTTCCTCTAATTGCCAAGTCGTTGCTCGCTGACGGCTCCATCCAGTCCCAGGTCCAAGTCGAAGGGCACTCTCCCCCTTGCCCAGGTCTACAATCTGAGTCATGGTGGAGATGACCATGGCCGGAGAAAGCTAGAGGAAAGAGAAAACAAGGGGAGGAGGAAGAGAAAGAAAGAGAGGAGAGGAAAAATAAAAATTTTTAACTAATTATTGTAATAGAAAAAGTAATTTATTAATTTAAAGTAATGAAATTACTATTTTATTATTATATGTATTACTTGAGTGTCAGTTTGCTTCGCAGGTTTGGGCGAAAACCCTACCTTTGGCGCTTACAGAAAGGAGAAGGCATACTAGTTTTGACAGCTGGTGGTGTGCTATGCTGAAGAACACGAGTTCAAGGGTTAAGTTCGGAGTTACAGCCTGGCTTCTTTGGAAAGCTCGAAACAAATATATCTTTGAAGACCTCCGTCAATCCTTTTCTGCTGTTGCAGAACAATGTGAGTTCTGGACCAACCTCGTACTCACGAGCTGGAAGACCAATCAGTTGGGCCGAGAAGCGTCGGGTTTAGCTCGGCAGACCCAATTGATTGCGTGGCGGCCGGGAGATGGGGGTTGGTCTACACTTAATACGGATGGTTCCCGAATCAGCAGTACAGGTGCTACGTCTATTGGGGGGTTGATCCGAAATGACAAAGGGGAGTTTGTCCGTGCCTTCTGTGCTAACATTGGGATTGTTCCATCACAAGAGCGGAATTGAGGGCGATTGTGGAGGGGTTAAAACTGGCTTGGTCGATCGGTTTGAGGAAGGTCGCTGTTCAGACCGACTCAAGGGCAGCAGTCTCTATTCTGCAGAGAGGAATCAGCGTGAAGCACCAACATGAAGCTCTTGTTGCGGAATTCATCGACTTGAGCCTGAGAGAGTGGGATGTGCAACTATCCCATGTTTATCGAGAGGCCAATTGTGCGGCCGATCATTTAGCTAATCTTGGTCATTCTTTTTCCATTGGCATGTATTTGTTTGATTTTCCTGACGCTTCGTTGGCTCACTGGCTTCGGTACGACCTGATTGGGGTCGCCTTGCCAAGAGTTATTTCCATGAATAATTAGGAGCTACAGCTCCGCATTTTCACCAAAAAAAAACTATTTTATTATTATTTTAGCTGACTAGGATGTGTGTCTCATCTGCCACGTCAACATTTAAACGGAATTTTTAGATGGAATTGGACGGAAATACTTATTTGAGATTTTCTGAAATGATCGATACCAAAATGAAATTTTTGAAACGTTGTGTACCAAGATGAGATTTCGGCCAAACATAAGGTACCGAAAATGTTAACCCCTCATTCAGAGATGATGTTATTCATTACCCCGAGTTCTTACCCATTTTTTCTTATTCATTTGGTTCGATATCATTGCGACTTGCGATATGTCAAATTGTTTTTTGAGTATTATTTAAAGGAGGTTAAATCAATTAGATCAAAAGAATTTGGTAAGAAAAAGATTACATATTTTGCACAATTGTGTGCTTTTTTTTTGGAGTTTTCACTAAAATAAATAAATTAAAAAAACTATTTACGTAAATAAATAGCATTCCAAACTATTTATTTTGGTTGGTAAAAACGCCTAGGGCCCAGGCGAGATCGCCCAGGCCCCTGGCGAGATCGCCTGGCCCTTCGATTTTCTGAACCACCCGATTTAACCACCGATTAAATGTCGTGTATCAGGACCCCAGGCGACCTCGCCCGGCCCATAGGCGATCTCGCCCGTCCCCTAGGCGATCTCGCCCAGCCCTTAGGCGATCTCGCCCCTGGCTTTGGGATTGGGCAAACTCGTCCCACCCCTTATAAATACCCCATTTTCCACCCCACCACTCCCTCACACCACTCTTTAACCTCCCCTAAGGCAAAGGTAAGTCCCCTTTCTCCCTTTTTTTAAGTACATTATTTAGTAGGGTTTTTAAGTTAGAGAATTAGTTTTAGGGTTTTAGGTTAGAGAATTAGTTTAGGGTTTTTAGGTTAGAGAATTAGTTTAGGGTTTTAGATTAGAGAATTGGTTTTATGTTTTTAGTTAAAGGTTCTTAGAAATTCTGCGTGGTAATTTGTTCACACCGTCGTGTTGATGTTGTAGGATTTTGATTTTTACGCAACTCGCTTTGGAGATTCATTCGCACCGTCATACAAGGTACATAGTTCATACATTATTTAGTGCTCTTATCTCATTGTGAACTATGAATATTTGACTAGCTTATTCATATAGGGTGGTTATGGATTATAGGTTGTTAATATTTTTATACGACATTGCTAGTGTAGCTAGAGTTTTTATACATGTTGTTTATAAATATCTAGGTAGCTTAATTTGTCTTTGCATGCTATTGTGAATTTTACTATGTTTTTATGTTTAATTTGTAGGTTGTTAGGTTAACCTTAAGGTTAGAGAATTAGTTGAATTTTACCTTTAGAAAAATGAACATATTATCGTGTATAATAACCTAGCGATTTACTATACAATAGATGTCAAGGTACGGATGGGCAGAACCATTGGTTGATCGGACCCGAGGCCGCTAGGCCTCAACCTTGGGATTGTTCTCTATTGTGGGGGGAGAACAAGCATAGAGCTAGTTTAGTATGGCGTGACCCTCAGGCGTGCAAGGCCCTGAAGTTGCAACAACGTAGCTCTGCTCTCACATTTCATCCACAGTATGAGACATTTTTGAGAGAGTGTGGACTGTACGCTGTTGTTAGTTTACTCGGTCAGACGCCGTGTAAGGAGCTTGTGACAGCACTACTTGAGAGGTGGCATCCGGAGACGAACACGTTTCACCTACTGCAGGGCGAGGCGACCATCACGCTTGAGGACGTGGAGGTGCTGACCGGTCTTCCTACTAGGGGACGCCCGGTCTCTGTAGGTTACGACGCTCGTGCTGCGGACGTGATATGCCAGGAGTTGTTGGGTGCCACACCCCCACCCACGAGATTTACTGGGCATAAAGTTAAGATTTCGTGAGTGAAGGAGCAGTTTGACCGTCTAACGGCTGGTGCTTCTGCAGATGTTATTACTCGCTATGCCTGAGCGTACGCATGGGTTTTAGTAGGCGCCATTCTATTAGCTGACCGGAGCGGAGACTTGATACCGGTCCATCTCCTACGCCTTCTTAGTGAGTCTGGTGATGCGAGCAGCTTCAGCTGGGGGAGTGCGGTGCTAGCATGGTTGTACAAGGCCATGGGGAGGGCGGCCTTCTTCACCGGTGCCAGTCAGAAGGGTACCGGTGATATCAGAGGATTTACCTTGCTGGTCCAGCTCTGGGCCCTAGAGCGATTTCCGTACATAGCGGATCGCTACATAGCGGGTGGTGACCCTCCTACTGCTGACAGTTATCCACGAGGTATGCACTGGATTCCTATCGTGCACCGCCACCAGCATCGCGTGTCTATGAAGCTGGAGGAGATACGCTACGCCCTCGACCGGTCTACGGAGTTCGTGGTTAGGATTCTTATCCCTCTCTCGCTTATTTACCTAATTTTCTTAATTGGTCGCAAAAATATATTAGTGATATTTTGTATCATTAATTTCTAGTGGCTTCCCTACGCTTCCGCGAGCTGGCTTATCAGTTGGAGCCGGATGAGCTATGGCGGGCAGTTACCCCCATGATCTGTGTAGACTGTATCGCCTGGCACCATCCCGATCGTTGCATGAGGCAGTTCGGGTTTGGGCAGCGAATCCCACAGGACGCAGAGCTTGCAGGTCGCGTTGAGCAGCTACTGGGGACAGATTTCAGAGCGTCGGTCCAGGATTGGGGTGCTATGTTTGCAGAGTACTCACGTTTATGGGAGCAGCGAGGTGACCACATAGCCACTGGCGAGATCACACCAGATGCATTATCCCACCACTTCCATGACAAGTACGACGAGTGGTACAGGAGATGGACTCGTCTGGCTATATCGCATGATGGTGCTCAGTTTCAGAGGATGGTACGTGTGCCAATAATTGACCAATATGATCCACACTAGTCGCACTTAGGATTATTCTAACGTATTGTATTATTTTCAGGTTGATTCACTGGAGCATGCCACCATGTTGAGTGACTCGAGTGGTGATCCTAGGCTGATGGCCCACGTGCTGCGATCGGGCTTGGCTATCAATGGCTCGTACGAGCGGCTGCCCAGCCGAGGACCACACCGCCCACGTGCAGCCTCACGAGATCAGATGTACCCACCCTACGATGGGTACCCTATCCCTCAGAGAGGATCCGGTGCCTCGAGTTCAGATGTGGTCAACTTTGGGGGCATATCACACAGTGATGTGGGCTTTGCGCCACCACCATACTATTCCTTTGACGAGTCTTGGGCCGACCCGCACACGTACTCGTTCGACGACCCGCCATATCAGCCGACGGCGCCTCAGTACCAGCCTTATGTCCCGAGAGACCCAGTTGCCTCGAGTAGCCACCAGCGACCGATCAGCCAGCCAGTACACGGTAGTCAGCCCCCAGGGTCGCAGGCTTTCTCCGACGACAGTGGGTTTGAGGACTGGGCCCAGCGCATAGATTCAGATCACCACGTCACTCAGACATCGCCGTACGGTCACATGTTACGTGATCATAACACATTGCGTCCCACAGACGCCTACACAGACGAGCGGCCACAGCGGCGACAGAGGGGTCGGAGGCAGTGATTTCTACGTATTGTTTGCACCTTGCTCTTTTTAGTAGATCTTTTATTTAGTTGATGTAGTATTTGTATATGCTGGACTATTTGTATCTGATGTACTATTTTAATCGGATGTCCTGTTTTTATCGGATGTATTATTACATTATGATGTTCGGTTTCTTGACTTCGTTAATTATTTATTTCAAGCTTAAATAATAATTTATTTCAAGTGGCAAAATTACATGATAAACAGGTTACATAAATAATAATTTATTTCAAGCTTGATTACTAGAAGACGCCCCAGCACTGTCCCTACGCCTTGCGCATGTCCTTGCATTATGCCCCGTGCGACCGCATGTCTTGCACTTACTTGGTCGACCCTCCTCACGCTAATCCATCTCGTTTCTGATTCGGGAGTGTCGTGGACGACCCTGTCACGAAGAAGATGAGGTTGCGGGATCATTGGTAGACCGTGTGTGGGATCCAATCTTTAGGCCCCATTATTGGTTGGAAGGAAACGGCATACACTAACTAAGTCTTGGATACCAGGTAGAAGGGGCTGACGTAGTGGCGCCAGTTCGCACCAGCGAACGTGCAACAAGCTACAGCATGGGAGCACGGTACTTTGTAGCCCTGGAACTTTCCACACGTGCACGTCCCCTTACGGTTCGACTGCCTATCAAACCGAACAACGTAGCTGTTATTACCGCTACAGTTCTGATTGTTGGGACCAGACTTTACCTCGTACACCCCGTTTGCCGCATCGTACGGCAGCACGTAGTGTCTGACGGAACTTGACGTTGATTCTTTGGTTAATTTTTGATAGTACTTGGTCAGCTCGTTCCCTTCTGCCAACGTCCCCTGATATTCCCCACGTCGCCTATGCCAATACTTGACCATGCGGTGGAATGTGTGCTCGATCACAGAAGACATCGGCAAACGTCGCACGCCTTTCAGTACTCCGTTGACGCATTCTTGTACGTTGGTCGTCATGGTTCCCCACCGAGCACCGCCTCCCTCAGTGTTGTCGTAGGCCAAGCTCCATAAGGCCAGTTCCTCGTTCACCCATTTTGGATCCCGTACGTTTTGCTCATCATGGATCGCCAACCATTCTGCCTTTTTCACCTCAAACTTCCGCACATTCCCTTCTATTCCTACAGTTAGCCATGAATATCCAGTTTGCTTAATAATGTTGTATTAGTTAAGTTCACATGTAAACGGTAAAAACTTTGCCAAATACCTAAGTTCCAAAGGCGACCCTTCAGCGTTTGGTTGCGGTGTTTCTTGTTGAAGTTGCTTACGTAATGGCGTAGGCACCACCTTCATACCCACCCTCGATTAATGTTGCGCATTGCCGCTGCTATCCCCTTGTGTCGATCACTGATGATTGTGATGTTGGACCGATTGGTCACATGTCTCTGTAGATTCTCCACGAACCACTTCCAATTATCGCGATCCTCTTGGTCAACTATGGCGTACGCCAATTGAACAATCCGATGTTGCCCATCGAATGTACTAGCCATCAACAACACTTGCTTGTACTTGCCCGTGAGGAATGTGCCGTCAATGATCATGACCCCAGCGCAGTGCTTGAAGGCTTCTATGCATGGGTCAAACGCCCAAAACACACTCTTGAACATCCTACTGTTACCCGCCGGGTTGGTTCTTATCTCGTACTGTGTCCCGGGGTTCGTGAGACAAATAGCATTCATGATTGTCTCAATGTTGTTGTATGATGCCACCCAGTCTCCGTACAGCTTCTCGACAGCACGTTGCTTACCAAACCACGCCTTCCTGTACGAAATATTGAGATGGTACTTCTCCAGAATGTAATCAATAATTGTCTCCACCTTCAACCCTGATTCTCTGTGGACAATGTGCATGACTGCATCTGAGATTAGCGTAACATCGAGCTGTGGGTGGGGCCCTAGTATCATTGACCGATCGCAAATGTGGCCGTTGTTGAGTTGTCGTATTATCCAGAAGCCATATCTTTTGCTAAGTGTAGAACGCATCCTCCAAGGACACGTCGGGTCGATGCACTTGATGGCCCAATCCTTTGGGTTGGAAGTGATTACCCTGTACTTATAGTTGTGGAGGACTGCTTGGCTCTTCGTTAGGGACACCAGTTGACCTTTTGTAGAGAATGTCTGACTCAAGTAGAATTCCATCTCCACCGACCAGTACGACTTCGCTGGGATCTGGAAGCCCCTGTCCATGGAGTAGGTGTTGGAGATTGTCATGATGTCGTCACAGTCGTCAACCACGCTCGTGGCATGTTCCAGTGGCACATAAACTTCCACGCTATTTGTTGTGGCTCCCCCTTCTTCATCGTCTTCTTCCTCGTCGGTTTGGCCAATGTCATCGTCGACATTAGGGTTCCCTTCGTCCGCCGAGCAACGGCTCCTTTCGTCACCCGGATCATCGGTGGTGACATATTCATCTCGCGCCAACCCTCTTGATCAACCTCCTCCGGACCAACATGACTGGTCGCCATGTATTCCCCATCATACGTTTGGCTCTGCTCCGCCATCTGAGTTGGAATGACCCCCGAGAAATCAGAGAAGTGAGACGGCTCCTCTTCCAACAAGGCGTACAACTCAACAACTTCGAAAAATGGGTTGACGCGAACTAAGTCGTATATGACTTGTACACCGTTGTCGCCCGATATCGGCCTAGAAACGAAATGCGACAGATTTCCCTCGGAACTGCATATCGGCATTCTCCAGACAAATGACTGGATTATCTGATCCGCTCCAAGACCCATTTTTCGCCGAAACACGGTAACCACACTATCATAGGTCGCTCGCTTGTTCATCTTCAGACGAACATTATTTTCCCCTTCGTAGGATAAGCCGGTCCAATCCTAGACGATACGGCCCCCCCAGAACACTTGGATCCGGAATTCTCGTGACAAAGTGTGGTCGGACATTTTAGTATTTGAATAATTTTGGTTTGGTGACCCTAAACCCCAAACTAACAAGGATTTAAAGGCTCGTTAGTTGTCCTGGCCCTAGGCGAGATCGCCCTGGCCCAAGGCGAGATCGCCCAGGCCCTAGGCGAGATGGCCCATTTTCGGACCCACTGGTCAGGAATCTGATCACGGGTGGTTTTTACAGGGGCCTAGGCGTTCTCGCCAAGCCCTTGGGCTTTTTAACCTACAAAAATCAATAGTTTCATATGTTATTATTTACGTAAATAGTTTATTTAATTTATTTATTTTAGTGAAAAGCCCTTTTTTTGGAATCTTGGAATTGCTCTGTACTCCAAAGCTGTGGAAGCACACATTATTTCCTTATACCTATAGGGCTATGATGAAATCATAAATATGGTCGACAGTCTGTAATTAAATTAATAAATTTCAAAACAATATATTTTTTTTTAGAATTAAAGAGGGATTGAATTATCCCTAATCAGCGATTCTCTTCCAAATATAAGGATGTGAAATTAGAGATAGTAATTCTCATGCGTAATTTTCTTCAAGAGATCGTTTTCCAGAGGTGATTTGAGAGCCTCTCGGAAATTGAAATTTGGGTTGCTTAAATAGACCGGAAAATATGAAATTCGAGGGAAAGTGAATTTCAACCAAATTCAGACCCCAAAATCTGTACTAAAATTAGATAAGGAAGTCTTCTTTCCAATCATACCTTTATATCCATTTTAAAATCCTTGATTTTTGCCCTATTAATCTCCATGATTGATTGTATGTATACCTCCTTAACCTCACAGTAACAGACCAAAGCAAGTGTAAATTGTTGTCTATATGGCCGGCATGATGATTATTTTGTTCGATCCGGCATTTTACTTGTAATTTTTAATTAATATTACAAGCGTTTTGTTTTCTAACATTTCATGAATCAATATGAAATCATGATTGAACCATCAAACCTCATATGAGTTATGGTTAAAAAAATATTACAATTTTAACTTAACCAATTAAAAAAATAAGTAAAATATATGCAAAAAAAGGAAATAAACTCATTTTGGCAAAAGCCGTTTAATTGGGTAAAAACAGAATTGATAAAGTAGTCATAGGCCATAGGTTTTAAATTTTAACTTTTAACTCTATTTTGTAAGTAGTGGTAAAATAAACTCTATAGTGTATGTGGTGGTAAGGTAAAAAAAAATAAAAAAAATAAAAAACAACTAGTAGGTAAGTTGGGTTGATTGAAAAACGACATAATCTCTCTCTCTCTCCCAAGATAGAGAGAGATTATGAAATCGTGATTGAATCATCAAACCTCATTTGATTTATGGTTAAGAAAATATTACAATTCTAACTCGACCAACTAGAAAAAAGAAGTAAAATATATGCAAAAAAGAATTGAAATAGACTCATTTGACACAAAAGACGTTTATTTGGGTAAAAATGGAATTGATAAAGTAGGGTTAGGCCTTAGGTTTTACCTTTTAACTCTGTTTTATGAGTATGGTAAAATAAACTCTATTTTGTAAGTAGTGATAAGGTAAAATAAACAAAAAAGAAAAAATGGGCAACTAGTAGATAAGTAGGGTTGATTGAAGATATGACATAATCTCTCTCTCACAGGACAGAGAGAGATTATGAAATCGTGATTGAACCATCAAACCTCATATGATTTATGGTTAAGAAAATATTACAATTTTAACTTAACCAATTAGAAAAAAGAATTAAAATATATGCAAAAAATAGAATTGAAATAGACTCATTTAACACAAAAGTCGTTTAATTGAGTAAAAACGGAATTGACAAAGTAGGGCTAGGCCTTAGGTTTTAACTTTTAACTCTATTTTATGAGTAATGGTAAAATAAACTCTATTTTGTAAGCAGTGATAAGGTAAAATAAACAAAAAAGGAAAAAAAAAAGGGCCACTAGTAGGTAAGTAAGGTTGATTGAAGACATGACATAATTCCCTCACAGGAAAGAGAGAGATTATGAAATCGTGATTGAACCATCAAACCCTATATGATTTATGGTTAAGAAAATAATACAATTTTAACTTGACAAATTAAAAAAAAAGTAAAATATATGCAAAAAAAAAAAAAATTGAAATAGACTCATTTGGCACAAAAGTCGTTTAATTGGGTAAAAACGGAATTGACAAAGTAGGGCTAGGCCTTAGGTTTTAACTTTTAACTCTATTTTATGAGTAATGGTAAAATAAACTCTATTTTGTAAGTAGTGATAAGGTAAAATAGACAAAAAAGGGAAAAAACGGGCAATTAGTAGGTAAGTAGGGTTGATTGAAGATATGACATAATCTCTCTCACATGATAGATAGAGATTATGAAATCGTGATTGAACCTTCAAATCCTATATGATTTATGGTTAAGAAAATATTACAATTTTAACTTAACTAATTAGAAAAAGAAGTAAATAATATGCAAAAAAAATATAGAATTGAAACAGACTCATTTGGCACAAAAGTCTTTTAATTGGGTAAAAACGGAATTGACAAATAGGGCTAGACCTTAGATTTTAACTTTGAACTCTAATTTATGAGTAGTTGTAAAATAAACTTTATTTTGTGAGTAATGATAAGGTAAAATAAAATAAAAAATAAAAAATGGGCCATGAGTAGGTAAGTAGGGTTGATTGAAGAGATACCATAATTTTTATCCCTCTCACAAGATATAGAGAGATTATAAAATTGTTACTGAACTTTTCAGCTGGGCTATTTGAGGTTAAGAAAATTGGCGAAAATGTACTAAAAACTTTTCAATATACTGACATGATGAATGATGAATGATGTGTTTGGTTCCCCACCCAAAAACACCGACCAAAACCCCATAGACTAACTAACTATCATTACAGATAACTTGTTCCATTATCATAACTTGTTCATTCATGTTATTTACTATAAGCTCTAATAAACACTCACCGAAACCCCATAGACTAACTAACTATTATTACACATAATTTGTTCCATCACCACAACTTGTTCTTTCATGTTATTCATTGTAAGCTCTTCGAAACTTAATTGTTCAGTATTTTACTATAACATCTCCTCATTGCTCCATCTCATATCACATCAGCCCTTTTATTGCTTCCTTTGTTTCGGTACCTCTGGCCTTTGGCATTTCAGTCCTCAAAGCCATCATTTCATTCCTATAGAATATGAAAATGTTAGTAAATTTATGTAGCTATTTCTATCAATTTGGTACCACCAGCAGAGCTACTTATTTTTGTTCTTCATCGAGCTGTTCTTTCTGCTCGACAGTCATACTAGGTCGCTCTCTAACCATTCCTTCTTACTTTTTTCACAGTTCCTTCAGTTTAGTTGCCCCCTTGCATTTATGTTTCCTAGCCATCTATTTGTGCACAAATAGACGACCACAGTTAAACTGCGTGCATTCGATGCTCATGCATATCAATTCATCTCAAAGTAAGGTCTCCACGAAGAAGAGAGGAACAACCTAACAAGACTAAAAAAAACGCTAGCCTCAGCTTGAAACAGCCTAACAAGACTCAATGGGAAGGGAAAAGTCCCTCTCCATCCTAGATCAACGAGAACAAAATACAAGTTAGAACAAAATATAGACTCGCAAAACTCTCAAAACAACTCCTAAAAACTGCATACATACATACATACATACATACATACATACATACATACATATCATACTATACATACATACATACATAATACATACATACATACGGAGGATCACTTCTCATCACATCTATGTTGCCACATGATTTTTGTCATCCTCCAGGTACCTACATCCATCCATCTTCTAATGAATTTCTTAATATATTTAAACCCAAATTCTAAATGCATATGTGGGTTTCATTTACAGGACGTATGAAATTCATTTATAGGGTGGATAGGACCATGTAACACTTGACTCTTACTCTAGTCGCATGTAAACCACTTTACTTTAAAAATTGTGTTGGGTACCACTAAACTAGAATTTTCTTTGCACGGTGCTGACTTGGATCTCGGGTGATGAAATAAGGTGGCCGCTGAGTACCACTAAACTAGAACTTACTTTGCACCATCCAATTTTCCGTCCAAATCATGGAAAGTGAATAGATATGGGGATTACATAGTCATCTTGCTTGCTCCGTGCTCTTTCGTTCTCGTTTGAGTTTCTTGGATCTGACTAGTATTTATATACAAACAAATTTCATTATTTACTAATTGGTCTCATTTATTTATTAAATTCATTTATAAGATAAATAGTATTGCATACAAAGTGAATAGATATAGGGATTACACGGTCATCTTGCTTGCTCCGTGCTCCTCGTCTGAGTTTCTTGGATCTGACCGGTATTTATATACAAAACAAATTTCATTATTTACTAATTGGTCTCATTTATAGGGTAAATAGCACCATGTAACACTTGACTATTACTTTAGTTGCATGTAAACCACTTAATTTAAAAATGGTGTTGGGTACCACTAAACTAGAACTTACTTTGCACCATCCAATTTTCCGTCCAAATCATGGACGAAAATTCATCTCTAGCTGCCAACACGATAAAAATGATGATTGGGTGGGTGATTAGAATGATGACTAGGTTCAATGAAAGTCCTGCTCCCAATTGCGTCCTTATTGAACAAACTCCGTTTTCCTTTTGTTTTTCTCTTCCTTATTAATCTATGTAGCATTCGAAATAGATTTACCCATCATTTCATTATCCCCTTACATAGAACATACTGTTTGGAAAATAATTTTTGTTTTAGTTGCTACTAGTTTCTTGTTCTAAGTTAAGGACGGGATACTTTTTTAAACTTAGTAGCATGTAAATAATATAGTGAGTTTTTGAGTTGCTATCGTATGTTGCAAGTACATATTACTGGGATCAATTTGCTACAAGTTTCAAGTGCCGTAAGTTATAGTACATATTACTGAGATCAATTTGCTGCAAGTTTCAAGTGCCGTAAGTTTGAATAACTATACATGTGTTCATGGTTAGAATCAATTTTAGAATAAAAAACATATAAACATAGAAGTCTAATCAACATTATAGTAAATTAGAGCTTTCGAACTAGATTTATCATCTTCACTTACGGAGACTATTGTGAACAAATATTATTTACAGGAGTGGGCTTCATTCATTTCTACCATCACAATATATAATCATAGTTGAGAGGAGAGGAGAGCTGGGATGATGCATACATGAAACTGCTGAAAGGGAACAACTTAAACCCTAATAATCTAACCTCTATTCTGAATATGTGTGTTTCATTTACATGAGTGGGCTTCATTCATTTCTATCATCACAATATATAATCACAGTTGAGAGGAGAGGAGAGCTGGGATAATGCATACATGAAGCTGTTGAGAGGAAACAACTTAAATCCTAATAATCTAAACCTCTATTCGGCCGTCCTATCCGCCATCAGTCCAAAGTAGTGTAGTTGAGCTTGAATATATCGGCAGGATAGTGTATTGCATAGAGAGTGAACTTACCCGGTCATGCTTGCTACTGCTCTGTTTGATTTTTGCTCTGGCGTTGCTTCATGCTCCATTTGCTTTGTGCTCCGACGTTGCTAGTCTGAATATCTTGTTGCTCCTCTGAGAGATCTGACCACTATTTATATGGGTTAAAAACTTTTGCTGTCACCTAAGTTTACCATTTTTGTTATTGACTCCGTAAGTTTAAGTAGGGGTGGAAATGGTTTGGTTTTTGGTTAACCAAAACCAAAACTTAGGTTAACCGAAACAAAAAATGAATAAAATCACTAGCCTAAACCTAAACCAAATATATTTTGGTTAACTGAAACTGAAACAAAAAATTTTGGTTTGGTTTTGGTTACCCGTAAACTAACCAAAACTCTTATCAACTATAACAAAATATGAATTAATAATATAAATTCAAAACTTTATAAATAACATCTTTAAAGACTTAAAACTATAGATATATGATCCATCATAAATCCATTATACATAATATAAAGATCCAAATGCATACTTGTAAGTTATAATTGAACTAAAATATGCATATACTTACAACTAAATAAGTCAACTTAAATCAAGAATGTTGTGAAACAAAATTACTAAGTTTTACATTTTGGAGTTCACACTTTACTAATTACTTTGAAAGATTAAAACCATGAACATAAACATAAATCATGAGTTAGACAACTCAAACTATGTAATATTGAAATGGGTTGGTCACTTATATTTGTTGTGTATGAGCCAAAATTGTCAAATTAGTATTAAGGTTTTATATTTTGTTTTTTTGGTTTTGGTTTTGGTTAACCAAAAATCAAACCGAAACCATGACATTTTCTAAACAACTAACCAAAACCAAACCGAAACCAAAATTATTGGTTTTGGTTAACCAAAAATCCTATATTTTGGTTTTGGTTAGGACTAAACCAAAAAACCAAAAACCAATTTCTAGCCCTAAGTTTAAGTACCTTTTCTTAACCTCAAATAGCCACCACAAAATTTAAACTTAAATTACGGAGTCGATTGTTTTGAAAAAGTACTGTAACTCATCTCAACTCTTCATCGTTCATATTTCGATGAAGTCGCCTCCTCGACTCCAACTCCCCTTCCTCCTCTGATCTGTCAAAGACCGTCGTCCAGTGCCGCCACAAGATCGAGAAGATACGGAAGCGGTACTACAGCGAGAAGCAGCGGTGCTTGAAATTTCCAAGTCGGTTCTTCTCATCTTGGGAGCTCTTTCCGCACTTGGTCCGATTTTGACTTAGTATGACATATGGGTCTGCCATGTCATCTATTATATTTATTTTATATTTAAAATTGAACCGGATAACTAAACCGGAACCAAAATAAACCAACCAAGTTTAACCCCTCCCCATCTAAACGCCTCGTTTTGAAAAAGTATTGTAACCCATTTGCAACTCTTCCTCGTTCATTGTTCATCTCCCGATGAAGTCGCCTCCTCGACTTCGACTCCCCTTCCTCCTTCGATCTGCCGAAGACGTCGTCCTGTGCCGCCACAAGATCGAGAAGATCCGGAACCGATACTACGGCGAGAAGCAGCGGTGCTTGAAATTTCTAGGTCGGTTCTTCTCCTCTTGGGAGCTGCTCCCACTCTTGGATTCCATGGAGATCGGATCTAAATAGAAACAAGACGATTCCTATTCTGTCACCGCCGTCGGTGATAGTAATCACAAAACGAGCGACAACCTCCTCCAATCTTCCATGGATCCTGATCTTGATTTCGATCTGAATTCTTCGTCATTTAGGGTTTGGGAAATTCAGCAAGGTCAGTACTCACAATCACAATAACAGTCACAACAGTAATAGTTATGGAACCGACGAATTCAACGAGAGCCTCAAATACGCTCATAGTTACAGTAGATCTGATAAAAAACCTAGGAGATTGGTACAGATGGATGATATGATGAACAACGACGAGAGATATCATCATCGGCCGGGGAAGAAATCTGCTGCAGAAGAATGGGGGAACTCGTCGAGGATTCGAGTTAAGAACTCGAGCTTCGACCATGTTGCGAATGGATACAGTTCGAAGATGAATGGTGGTGAGTATCAGCAAAAAAGTTACAACTTTGTCAAACCAAGATTAGATTCCCTGGACATAATATTTATCAAGGTTCTATTATTCCAATTGATATAGCTATCCTGTGAGTTGTTGTAGTTTGTATTGGTATTTTCTCATAATATAGATGCCATATTGTAATAGTGTTAGTTTGTAACTTTCTATATATATATTAATAAAAGCCTCATAGCAGAGGCACACTTTCTGCCTATTTCCGTCTCTGATGATTCACATGGTATCAGATAAGATTTTTCAGATCTTGATTCACACGTGTGTTCTCACGCTTTCCAGCGTTGCTTTCCCTTTGCTTCCGCTTTCTTTCTGTCTTCTTGCGATTCTTTCGTCTTCTTTGATCTTATGAAGCAATTCTTTCGTCTTCTTCGATCTTACGAAGCAATGGTTAGAGGTAATCCTCATATTCAGGAGCCGGTTCTCATCGACGACAATCATCCTTTTCATATCGGTTCAAATGACAATTCGGGTATTCTCTTGGTGTCAACGGTGTTAACTGGTCTCAGTGACTACTTCTCCTGGGCTAGATCTATGAAGCGGGCTCTTAGGACGAAGAATAAGCTTGGCTTCATCGACAGATCTGCTTCTCCGCCGCTGGTAACGGATCTGACATTTTCTGCGTGGGAGAGGGCGAACGTGTTTGTGCTGGGTTGGCTCAACAAAGCCATGTCTCCAGAGATAGCCAAAGCGTTTTTGGCTCGATTCGGCGAGAGATGTTTGGGTCGATCTTCAAGAACGTTTCATCCACTCCAATATAGTGCGGATCAATGACTTGCATGATCAGCTTAGCAGTTTTCATCAAGGAGCACTTACGGTTTCCACCTATTACACGAGGTTCAAAATGCTCTGGGATGAATACAAAATGTTCAGGCCCTTGCCATCGTGTGTCTGCAATCTTAGATGTTCTTGCGGTGCCCTAATTCAAGTAAGGGGTTATTTCCAGTCTGAGCATATCATCAGGTTTCTACGAGGCTTGAATCCAGGATTTGTGACGGTTCGGTCTCAGATTCTTCGTACAGAGCTGCTCTCGAATATCAGTCAGGTGTTTTCTATTGTCTCACAAGAAGAGCAAGAACTCGGGACGTCAACGATTCCATCCTCTGGAACTGGTGCTGATTCTTCCCAAATCTTGGCTGCAGATGCTGCTCCTCATGTCCTTGCTGCGGGACCTCAGTATTCTGGTTTCAAGAGAGGAACTAAGCGGCCTCAGTGTACCTTTTTTGGGTTCATTGGCCACACCGTTGAGAAATGCTACAAGAAGATTGGATATCCCCCTGGTTATCAGAAGCGAGGAAGAAGTGTTGCTGTGAATGCGGTCCAAACCGTTATGGATCAAGGTGTTGGCACAGTTGCTGATGGTTCTGGTGGTGTCACCATCTCTCTACGAACAATATCAATCGTTGTATTCGCTATTCCAAGGCCACGGGTTGGCTTCTCAAACGTTAAGTCTTTCTCCTAGTTTTGCTAGCTGCGTCACCAAAAACCAAGCTGAAGGTCCAGCGGTTCCTTCTAATGACGCTCCTTATGTGCCGAGTCCCTCCACTCAAGGCCAATCCTGCACCGAGGCAGTGTCTGCATCGACTCAAGGTATGGTCATTTCAGTTTCCTCTTCTTCTTCATCTCACCTTGGTGTTAATCGAGTGTGGGTTGTTGATTCTGGAGCCTCAGACCAGTGGTCTGCTCCGTGTCTTTGCTCTTTCAGTCCAGGTCAGTTTCTGGTTTATCAGTCACTCTTCCTAATAGGAATAAGGTCTTGGTTTATCATGTTGGATCAGCTATGCTTTCTAACCTCATGATCATTCATAATGTGCTTGTTATTCCTTCTTTTACTTTCAACTTGTTGTCTATTAGCAAGTTGGTGTCTCAGCTTGGTTGTCAGGCTGTTTTTTCATCTTGTTCTTATGTTATACAGGACATGATCACTTTACGAACGATTGGTACAGCTAAACTCCATGGTGGAATATACCAGTCTCTTGTGCATTGGTTGTTCATGCTTTTACAATTCTTTGATCTCTGACATTACAGGTTTGGACACACCTCTACTCGGCCTCACAGTATTACTGGTTGTCGTATGAACAAGAATTTTCATTGTCGCATCTGTCTTGCTGCTAAATAGAGTCGTGTTCAGTTTCCTATTAGTAATAGTTGTGCTGAAAGTTGCTTTGATTTGTTACATATGGATATATGGGCCCTTATTCCGTTGCGTCTATGGGAGGTCATCAGTTTTCTCTTACTATTGTTGATGATCGAAGTAGATATACGTGGGTTTGTTTGATGAAATCAAAGTCTGAAGTTAGATCGCTTATAGTCGATTTTTGTGGCTTTAATCCAGAATCAGTTTGGGTCTCTCGTTAAAGCTATTCGAACTGATAACGGGTTGGAATTCAAATTGACTGAATTTTTTGCTTCTCGTGGTATTGAGCATCAAACGACCTGTGTATACACATCTCAACAACATGGACGTGTAGAGCGTAAACATAGGCATATTTTAAACGTTGCTCGTGCCCTCCTTTAATAGTCGTCTCTGCCCACAGTTTTTTGGGGTTATGCAGTGACACATGCCATACATTTAATAAATAGATTGCCTCTGATTCTTGATAATCTAACGCTGATAGAAGTTTTAACCACCAAGGCACCTTCGTATGATCATCTATGAGTGTTTGGGTATCTTGTGTACTCTACCATTTTGTCTCCAAGTCATCTCAAGCTTGATTCTAGGGCTCTGACTTGTGTTTTCCTTGGTTATCCTGTTAACACAAAGGCGTTTATCCTCTGTAATGTGCAGAACAATCAAGTGTTTTTCTCAAGAGATGTTGTGTTTCATGAATCCCTTTTTCCCTTTGTCCATTCTCGAGAGTTTCTTGTTCATACAAAGACTCCCTCTCACATAGGGGATTTATTTCGTGTCATAGGACATCAGCAAAATACGAGTGACTTCAGTAGCACTGAGGAAACCTTACTTGTTTCCCGTCACTCTGGTCGAGTAATAAAACCACCGGCTTTTTTGCAGAATTATCATTGTAATTATGTCAAGTATCCTATTCAGAATTCAGTTTCGTCTCAAAGACTGTCTACTCAGCTTCAATAGTTTGTGTTATCTCTCAATTCCATTGAAGAGCCTTCTAACTACAAAATTGTTGTCCAAAATCCTCATTAGGTTAAAGCAATGGATTCTGAATTGGATTCCTATGCATGAATTTACTTTCAATATACTCGATCGAATAGAGACAATGTTTTCATACCACACATGATCACCTCCATGTACGGTAGTTATATTATGTATCAATGTCATCATCTTTGTTACATAATTATGCTTTCAAATTCATTAATGTTATGACAAGCTTTTAATGTAATGTTAACATTATATAACATGATTGGTATAATGTTAAGGGGTGGATCTAGGGTGGTGCCCGGGTGAGCCCCGACTCACTCCTCTTTCGGTCCCGTTCTTGAAAATCGAGTATATATTTTTGGGTGTAATACCCTCAGATAGCACCAACTATTGCATAATCCCCAAAATATACACAATGTTTTAAGAAATACTCGATTAGCACCATCTACCGGGTCCCAAGTTTTTTCATAGCACGCCGTTAAAATTTTCCGTTAATTTGTAGAGATGGCATAACGGTGTTAATGACGGTGCAAATAAGCTGACGTGGGTTCTACTTGAACAATAAAACTTGCACATCATCAATAAAATAATTTTATTTAATAAATAAATAAATAAATATTTTACTCTCTCTCTCTGAATCCTTCCCGTTCCCCATTCCCTCTTCTCTCTCCACCTCACTCCCCATGAACGAACAAATTCTCCCGATTCCGATTCTCCTCCTCCCTGCTTCTCTTCCGGTCACGTGGAGCACGTCCTTTTCCCCATGGCTCCACGGGTTGTTCTCGACAGCTTCAACAGTACGAAGGGGGGAAATCCGTCGGTGGTGTACTCGTAGCTCTTGTGGCGTTGCTGCTACAAAGAGATCTAGCCGAGATCTGGAAGAGAATCCGACACGGCTGGTATTAGGAAAAGGGGGCTGAGTACAGAGCACGGCTGGAGACGAGAGAGAAAGAACGACTTCCTCCGCTGCTCATGAACTCCTCTTTCTTTCATCAACACAAACTTGAACTCCTGTTAAGGTTGAACAGCCGGGCGATGAACGGAGTTTTGTTGTGCTCTATTTCCAATTGGGACTCAATTCTCGACCACTCTGCTTCGACGAGGAGCGGCCGACTTAGATCCTCGGCGGCGGGGGAATCTTCAGCAACTTCAATTATTGCCCTTCCTCATACGACGTCGTTTTCGTTTTCCCCAATTTCGTCCAATTGAGGCTACGATTTCGGCTACGATTTCTTCTCCAGCAGATTTGCATGCTTATCTTCACTCATAGACGCCATTTTTTAAATTTGTTGGAAGTTGGATGAATTGGATATTTATTTCATGGTTGAAGAAGGTCTCAAGGTCGTAGCTCCTCTTTTCTTGAGATTGTCGGCAGAGTTAGCGATGGTCGAGAGTAATGGTTGGTCGGGATGGAGCTGACGAGGCCGTTGTTGGCCGACTACGGTGACGGTGGTGAACGGAAAGTACAAAGGGAATGAGATAAGAGAGAGAAATTTTTTTATAATTTATTTATTAATTATTATATTTTATTATTTAATAAAAAAGTTAAATGAGTATTGAAAACTCATGTGGCAAAAATTGTGGACTTCAGCTGACACATACTTAATTTATATGCCATGTGGACTGGTTTGCCAACTAGACTAACGGAATATGAAAAAAATTGACGGCGTGCTATTTAAAACTTGGATCTCAGTAGATGGTGCTAAATGAGTATTTCGTAAAACGGTGTATATGTTTTGGGGATTTCGCAATAGTTGGTGCTATCTGAGGGTATTACATCTATATTTTTGGGTATTTTGAATTCGGCTAAGTGCATTTTTGAATATTGGCTCTGTTGTATTAGTTCGACTCAATCGTGAATTAATTTTAGGCTTAGTTTCAAATTGAATTAATTAAAGTCCAAATATTAATAGCCCATTCATAATAAGAAGTGTAAAATTGAAATTGCAGGTATAGATTTGAAGACTTTTTATGTTATTCAAATTTGTTGACGCGACTTGAAAAATTTTCCATCAATTTCGGCCGAGTGCATGATTCAATCCTGGATCTGTCCTTGATAATGTTACATTACAATATAGAACATGATCATGGATAGCAATCTCACATAACACACTTACAGACAATGTCAAAATATTGAAGGTATTATTCCATATTTGCAAGATATATTTCTTAGTAACATAATTTCTTTAGCTAAAATTATAGTTTTCCCTTGGGTTTAATTCTATTCTATTGATTTTTCAAGAAAACTTTTTATCTAGAACTAATCACTTATAACAAACAATTCTTACAATTAATTTTATGAATAATTGGTGACTTCATAATATGTTTATTTTGAATGGTTACATATACAATGAGTATTACTTAGAGTTAACACAACAATGTTTCTCTATTATGTGAATTTAAAAAGTAAAGAATTCTGAGATTAAAGTGGTATAGAATATGAACAGGGAAGAAAATAAAAATATTGTTTTGCTCAAACCCGCTATCGGGCAGGCAAAAAAGCTAGTTCTATTTATCATGGTGAAAAGTAATCCTATACATATATTGAATTCCCCTTAATTGTAGCTATATATAGTTTGCTTCACACTTATTTAGTTGAATGGATAAATTATTAAAGGTACAGTTCTAATTTAGTTGTAAACGAACAAAGCTTGAGGAACGAAACAAAATAATAACTTTTAATTTGTAATTTTTTTTTTGGTTATGTTAAAAGTGAGTAAAAAATAATTGTAAATATGAAACTAATTTGAGAATGTGTCGAAGAAAATGGAAAGAAGATTGAAATACACTCATAGAGTCCGGCTTGGGATCAAAGAAATGAGTTCTTTGATCCCATCAAACAAGGGTATTTTTGGTATTTAAAAAATGTCAACCAATTAATTATAACTTTCGTCTTCGAGCTACTGGACCACTGCCGCCGACCGCCAGACCACCGTCGCCGGCTGCCGGACCTCCGCCACCGGCCGCCGGAATTCCGCCGTCTCCTCGCCGGAATTCCGCCATCTCCTCGCCGAAATTCCACCACCGGACGCCGTCTTCTCACCGCCGGCCACCGGACCACCGTCGCCGGCCGCCAGACCACCGTCCAGGGGCGGAACCAGGATTCATTGATGCACTAATATAAAATTTTAAGCAATTTTGTATTAATAGTATAATATAATTACGTACTACAATAATATATATTACGTTACACATATATACAATGCCATTTGCCACTAATTGACTGTGCCCGATATATTTGTTTTCAAATTATTATTCTTGAATAAATAAAAATTGAAATGTGCCACCGACGATTTTTTCATTGATTTGAATGATTTATTGTCAAATATTTTATTCTTACTCGTTCAAAAGTCGAGATAAAATGATATTGGGCTTATCAACCATCTACACATGTTGACGAAATATTAGAATTAGAGAATGGTATGATTAATTTGATTGAGTATATTAGCTATATTAGTTTTTCTTATAAAGAATAAGGTTTTAAAATATATATTTGGTTTTAAAGTTTGAAATTGTAACAATGAACTAAGCCGAATTAGTATAACACTGAGCCGGATTTAAAATTTGCACTGAGCCGGAATCGAAAAAATCACAAATATACACTCGAATATAACGCTCGGGACCGAAAGTGGGGTGAGCCAGGGCTCGGCCCGGCTCCCCCTAGTTCCGCCTCTGCCACCGTCGCCGTCTTCTCGCCGGACTTCCGCCGTCTTCTCACCGCCGGCCGCCGGACCACCGCCGTCGTCTTCTCGCCGGACTTCCGCCGTCTCCTCGCCGGAATTCACCCGCCGGACCTCGCCGCCGGCCACCGTGCCACCACCACTGCACTCAATAAAATAATTTAAAAAATATGTTTGTTTTTTATGGGATTCGAATCTGACCTTTTTTTAAAAGTCAAACTCTTACCACTACACTATGGAGCACTAATTGATATTAAACAACAATAAAATTCTTTTATTAAGTAGTGTGCACGTAATTTGTACTAAAATGTGCGCACGAGTACAAAGTATGTGTACACTAATATATAAAAATACACATGTACACACATTTTTTTTATCAAGTAGTATGCACATAATTTATACAAAATATGTGCACACGAGTACGAAGTATGTGTACACTAGCGTAAAAAATAATTGTGCACGTGTACGGAATATGTGTACACATGTACACACATTATTTTATTAAGTAGTGTGCACATGATTTATACAAAATATGTGCACACGAATACGAAGTATGTGTACACTAGTTAAAAAAAATAAGTGTGCACGTGTACGAATAGGCGTTTACATGTACACACATTACATTATTAAGTAGTGTGCACATGATTTATACAAAATATGTACACGTGTACAAAGAGTGTGTGCACGTGTACTGTGTACACCGTGTGTACATGTGTACAAGATAAGTGTACACATATACAAAAATGTAAGTACATAAACGTGTGCGTGTATAAAACATGTACAAAAGATGTACACATGTATAAAACATGTATGGACATGTACACATGTATAACATGTGTACGAAAAATCTTTGCAAATGAGTACACAATTTATGTAAAAAAATGTGCACGTACACATGTACAAAAATGTGTACACATATTAAAAACGAGTACGAAGCATCACCGAAAAAAAAATTCCAGAAAAATAGGTCCGACGATGGTGGTCCTGTGGCCGAAAAAATTTTCAAAATCGGAGCTCCGATCGTCTAGAAAATTCATCGGAGAAGTCGCCGGAGTTCCGATCGCCGGAGCTCCGGTCGACTGCTCTTTCCACTTAAATTAAAAAAAACTAAAAAAGAAATTAAATTAAATTAAATGGTGAAATGACCTTTTTACCCTTTTAATTTGAACCATTAGATCTAAAAAAAATAATCAATGGTTGAGATTGTTCCTTGACCCCATCAAGGAAGCCAATTTTGTTTGATGGCAAGCTGGACTCTACACTCATAAATGAAGGTGTCGAAGAAATCAGGAAGGTGGCGTAAATGAAGAAAACCCTCAGCTGAATGGAAAGGACAAAAATGCCCCTAGGGAGTAATAGAAGATTTCAGGCGGTAGATTAAGGGAGGAGGATGGGCGGATGTGATGCATCCTTGATGGTGTCAAGGGGCCCATAATTCTTTGATGGCAAGTCGGGTTCGTTAAAAAAAAGTAGTGTTAAATATGAAACTGATTTGAGAATTTGGACAAAATTGAGTTATTACACATAAAAGAAGCGAAAACTAACTCGCAGGGAAAGGAAATGGGGATACTCTGGGTGACAACTGACTAAGGGGAACAAATTCAAAAGAATCAAGAGGAAAGCCTTCACTTGGGTCCCCGACTTCTTCGAAATTAGCAGTCGAAATAAAGTGCAAATAGTGGTTGTTACTCGTTGCATGGTGTGAACGTCGAGGGAACGTTAGGGAAAAAAGAAGTAAAGTCGTAGACGACTTTTGGGCTAAGACGAGATTTGAGATACTCGACATGAATTGGAAGTCGAGTTTCCTCAATACTTGCACCGTGGAAGAAATGGAGAAAAAGCTCGGTTAGATACCCCCCCAATAGGTAGGTTATCACTCAAAGTTGGAACGGAAGGACCCAAACGACAAAGTTATCGAAGAAGGATGAGTAAAAAGAGCATTTTATAGTAAGGGGGGCTATCTGTTAAGTTGGTAAAGTAGAGGGGGAAAAGTGCTATTTTCCCTATTTTAAAATATTAGTATCACGGATGAAAGAAAAATAAATTTGATAATATTGAATGAGACTCCCAATCCTAATTAGTAATATCATTCATTCCTTTTCCGATGTGGAATAGAAGAAGGAGCTTTATATTTATATAAATACTAAACAGATGCGGCTTCTTCTGATTCTGAGTTGTGAGTTGAGTGAGCAATTCTCAGCAATTGAATTCGATGATGAAGGGCAAAGGCCGTGGAGTGATCTTCCATGGGAGATTCTGACATCAATTTCAGGTCGGCTATTCGGCAAGGACATGGCAAGTTACCGACAAGTATGCAGTGAGTGGATGCTAACTCCTACACCTCTAGTGAAGCATATTGATGCACCTTTCTCCCAGATGGTCAAGCATCCATTCTTGTTGAGGTTTCCAGCACCAAGTAAGAGTAAGAGAACTAGTACTAGTACTGGTCATGATGGTTACTACTGTGAGCTTTATTCAGCTGCTTATAACAAGAGATACCTAATTGGTGATCCTAATCGACTTTTTGATGCTAATATTCACTGCTACAACCATGGTTGGCTGCTTTTGTCTCGAAAATCACACTTTTTCTTCTTCCATCCTACCACGGGAAGCATCATCAACTTGCCTGATGTAAGATGGCTTCATGGTTGTTATTCCTTCAATCGAATGGCCTTCTCCGCTCCACCTACATGTTCCAATTGTGTGGTTTTCGGCCTCATCGATCAGTATAAATATCGTGCAGATGTTTTATTTATACGTCGGGGTGATACTGATTGGACAATACATCACTATCACCAAGGCTTCCCCTATCATATCAACTTGAAATTCACTCATCCAAGATCTACAACCAGAACCAGTCATAATAAGCATTGCTGCAGGCTTCCTCCAGTTCCTTGCACCTTATACTACTTCCCCTGTGTTAAGGTTATTTCTGCCCCTGTTTTTCACAATGGAGCTTTTTATTCCATGGACTCTAGAGGAAGGCTCGCAGTTTTCAAACCCCAACACAACAACAACAACAACAAGATGTGGAGAATGTTGGACACAGAGCATGCTGCTTTTCATGATTGTTCCGAAGCCTATCTCATGGAATCATCTAATTCAGAGTTGATCTCTGTTGTGGTTAGTAGTGCTAGTACTTCTAGTGCCAAACAACGTCCTCCTATAAGAGTCGTCAAGTTTAACGACAATCTACAAAAATGGCACAACATCTCTCGCTTGAATGGTCTTGTGGTTTTCCTGAGTCGTCCCTCGTGCTTTGTAATGCAATCCGAAGAGCTACAAGTTAAAGGATTGGAGAACACGATTCACTTTCCCAGATTCCATGGAAGCTGCCATGTCTTTCTACTTTTGAGGGCGGGTATACATCACAAGACTTGCGCGATACACAACTTCCCTTCAACTGCACTTGGATGGTACCACAGTTTCAACAATTTGATGACCAACAACTGAATTGGTTTCAGGACCCCCCAATATTAGACGGGGATGATCATTCCGTTGATCATTATGATTACATCCAAGACATAAGTTTCTTCCAACCAAGTGATCGTGATCGTGATCGTGATCCTCCTCCTAAGTGCGAAGACTCACATGATGATGATGCATCAGGAAGAAGAAAGCCATGGATTGTTACGTCTCATGAAACTGGAGATGATCAGAAACAAGTGCACACGACGTTTGTGGACTTGGTCAGCGGCAAATCGTATTCGAATGAGAATTTACAAGGACGACGACTTAGTCAGCTGCAAATCCTATTCGAAGAAACATTGAGAGGAACAGAGGTATTGGGGTGCAATGATGGCCAAATAGTTTTGTGGAATACTACCAATGACGAGTGTGCTTTATTGGATACATCAACTATGATCATCAGTCCACTTCCCAGATGGAGCAAACGCAAACTCAGCAACTTCTGTTATTACAACTGTGTGCTCCATAAATCTGCCCAGGACTCCTCCCAGCTTCTAGTCATTCTTTTTGGTGTAATTCTACGTGAAGGAGACGATGAGGAGGAGGAGGAGGATGACGATGACAATGACATGCAAGTCGCAGTTTATTGTCGAGTTGGTGATGAAGAATGGACTATAGGTCACGAGGATTCGAATTCGAATGTACAAGAAGCTGTTTCTTCAACGGCAAAATTTATGGGATTGTGAGGTGGTCGAGCTTTGTTGAGATTGAGATTGAACCAAAATACACTATCAAAGTATTTGACAAGGCTGAGGTTCCAAGCTTTACAATTAGAGGAAGGTCAAGCATCAGGCGTAGGTTCGTTCAATCATGTGGTGAGCTTTTGTTCTTTCATCAACATTTCCTAGGGTGGCGTGATCCTGAGGCAGACATTGTCTCGTACATAAGAGTGTACAAGTTGGACGTGGAGACGAGGAGGTTGGAAAAGGTGAATGATCTCGGTGACAGGGCATTCTTTTTCGACTATTCGATATCAAAGAATAGCATTGGATGTTACGCTAGCGAATTCGGGTTCAAGAGAAACAGCATCTACTTCATCAGTGCAGCTGACAGTAAGTTGTATAGGTACAACTACGATGATGATAGTGTTTCGTTCACAGTCTACGGTCCTCACATCGACTGCTGCTGGAATAAATTTGTTCTGTACACTTAGGCTAAATATATAATTTTTTTAAATTATCATCTTTGTAATCGTCCATCTGTTATTCTTCTTTGCTGCTTGCTGTTGATTATAGGTATAGGAACCATGTAAAAGGAGAAACAGTAAACAAAACGATATATAAAGACTTGTGATTCAAAATTGCTTCTGGATAATAAACAGAAGAAGCTACAGACTGTTAATCTAACCAGCTGTCATAGCTAATCTCAGTCACAGTAGATAACGTAAATCAAACAACACTTAAGAGTAGCATGGAGCACCCTGTTTCTTCTTGATTCCACTAACAATGTCATCAATTCTCAGAAGCATGCAAGCTGCTTCGATTGCGGTCTTTGAAGCGTTTGTGCCTTCACGTTGTAAGCGTCCCATATCTGATAAAACAACAGCACAATTATCAGGTTTCGGAGGACAATTACATTGACTTCTCCACGTGGTTTACTTCTAAACTAAAGAACTTGAACAAACTGACATGGCTGGAGGGATGTAGGTTGTACAGAAAGACATGATTACAGAAAGATTCAATTCAACAAAATATCGAAACAACAAAATCTGGCCTAATTTTGAATAAACCTAGAAAGTTCTGTGGAATTGCCTAGAAAGCTATAGCTGCTGCTTCATAAGGCCACTGCAATACAAACATCACAAGGTAAGAGGAAGAACATTAATCTATATAAAAAAAATCTTTCATGTCAGCACATTGAAGTTTCAGTACCTTTTCGATGCCTTGTACAGATGAACTCTTCTGCTTTTAGAGTAGCAGATACAGTTAACTCAGTAGCACCACCACCAGGAACAAGTTTTGGGTTCTTAAGTATGTTTCTGGCCACACCCATGGCATCCTGTATCATATAGAACACTCATTATCCATTAATCCTTATAATTACAAGAAAATGAGTTTCACCATCATCAGATAGAACTTACAAAACCTACCAAGGACTATAACCGATGTCGTTCCATCTCCCACTTCCTCATCTTGCGTACGACTCAACTCAATCAAAGACTGTCGATATAGTAGAATCAGGAAAATGCTTAGCAAAACAAGTTAATACTTGTCCAGGGAAAATGCTAAAAGGAAACTCCATGTAAAGAACAAACTCTCACATAAAAAATGGAAACCAAGAAAGCAAGCATGTGAAGTGTGCCTTTGTGAATGCACAACAGAGCCTTGAAAGAACAAACTACTTACCACCAGAAGCATTTTCAACATAGACCGAGGACCCAAATGTCGTGGGATGATATCAGCAACGGCCTAATGTGACAAATCATGCAGGACATAGTCAGACAAACAATGAAAAAGATAAGCAGAAGAACAAAATATGAACTTGTCATGTGCAAATCTAGAGATCTGAAACCACACCAAGTTGAACTGTATAAAGACTTGTCTTCTCCCAGATGAATGAATGAATATAAATAACAAGACATTCACATTGTGATTCAGAGTTCTCATCAACTGGAGAAGTAAATAAAGCTTGGAAAGTCAATCAAGAACTCACTAGAATCGCTAACAAGACCTACTACAATGGAACAAACAAATTCTTCTAATTACCTTTGAGGCCTGGAATTGGATATTGGCATGGTGAACCTTCTGTTCAGGGTAATCAAGAACTAACCTGAATATGACAAAAAAAAGAAACAAACATTGTACCATGGGCTTATACTTAATTGGGCCCAATTCTGTGGACCTGAGTTTAGGCTTTAGGCCCAAATTTCCGAGTCTCTGGAATGGCTTCCCTCCATAGAGTAAAGTTAGTAAAACATAAACACAGACGGATGCGCAGGCGAAAGCACAGTTATAGAGCTGAGCGGCAAATTGTCGAACACTTGAGCTGCATAAAAATTGAAAGTTGAAAAATCTTCTCCAGCTCATGGCGCCATCAGCTTAGAGGAAGGAACAGCAGCTCTTCCATCGGATTCAGGAGCTTCGATCTTAACCATGTTCGGCACGCCATCCTCAACTCCGGCCTTCGGAACGCCGTCCTCCACTCCGGCCTTCGGAACTCCATCTTCAACTCCGGCGTTCGGCACTCCGTCTTCAACTCCGGCGTTTGGTACGCCGGGATTTGGAACTCCGTCGTCGAATTCTTTGTTCGGAGCTCCGTCTTCAACTCCGGCATTCGGCACTCCGTCTACTTCCGCGTTTGGTACCGGATTTGGCTCTTCTCTCTTCTCCACCCCATTCTCTGCGCAACAACCTCAACAGCAGCAGCAGCAGGCTTCGCCGTTCCAGCAGACGGGTGGCGGCTTCGGATTTCAGAATCAGTTCTCCGCTCAACAGCAGCAACAGCAGCAGCCTATGCAATTTCCTAATGCTCAATTGACGACTCAGATGGCCCCCGTGGCTCCACTCCCTTTCTCCCTCGCCGATCGTGATATTCAGGTTGAAGTTTTTTCCTATGGATTTCTCCTTGCTTAATTTCGTTGGTTTTTTCTATATCTGACGTTTGTGAATCGAATTTTAGACGATAGTTGACGCATATAAGGAGGAGGCTGGGAACCCTAAATATGCTTTCAAGGTTTGTGACATGCTCTAGTGATGAATTTTCAGTACGCAAATTTGATGTAGTTATGACTGCAATGTGATTACTGTTACCTGTTCTTTCAGCATTTGTTGTTCAGTATTACGGATCCACAGATAAGAATAAAGTCTGCGGCAGTATCAGATGTGAGTTTAAGTGTTGCATTGTTCTTGCTTCTAGTAGTCATTCCTTGCATAATTGTCTCGTGGTTTCTGTTGGTTGTGTGCATTTGCTAAGTTGGGAATTAGTTTGCATTGTTAGATTATGTGGGCAGAGGCTATGGGGAAGCTAGAAGGCATGGAGAGTAGAGACCGGGAACGCCTCTGGCCGCAACTTGTTCAAGGTTTCAAAGATCTTTCAGACCGCCTCAAGGTGAGCATTACTATATCACTAGAACGATCTATCCAATCTTAGATGCTTGAAGGGTGATTCTGTATATGCTATGTACTATCATCCTTGATAACTAGAATGTAGTTCGAACTCATTTCAGACTGCAGATTGTAGAGATCTGCTGAAGTGCAGATGGACTGTTGCTTGTTGAAAGAGTAGCTAGTTTTTTTATTCTGGTTTAGGGTTCTTCTCAATTTCTTACCTTTTTATTCTGTGTGGTCAAATTTACGCAGCTACAAGATGAAGTCATTGCTTCAGATGCAGAGAGATTGCGTACGACCCAAAGCAATGTTAAAATGGTACTACTTGTCATTGTTCTCAACTTGTTCTTGCTAGAGCAAGCTAGAATTTTTTTTCCGATAGGATGACTGTATTTGCTCTATCATCCATGTCTTCACATCTGATGGCTTTCTCTGCTTCTAGTGGAAGAACATGTTTCGCTAATGAAGTCGTTACTTGCAGCTTCAACGGCATATTCAAGCCGAGACACTTCCATGGATCGATAGGCTGAGACAAAAAGAACAAAGTCTCCAGAGACGCTTATTACGGGTAGGACATACAACTGATCTCTTTTTTGAATAGCTGTTAGACGGTAGGATCACTCTTTATTCTGTTGCATCTCTTATGGCTTCGTGGGGTCGGATGGATGTGCATATAATCACTTGGAAGTTTACACTTGTGTCGTCTCATGTTATCATAGTTAACCCATTCCGACATTTGCTTCTTGTGAATTTAAAGACAATGAGGATACTAGAAGCATTGGAGAGTAAGGGTTGCAGGTTGCCACTAACTAAAGGAGAAGTTGAACTAGCCGAGAAGCTAGCTTCTGTAGTTAGACAGGTACTAATTCGAGTCCACCCATCATACTTTCGTTGTATCGTTTCACCAGCATTTGAGAAGTGCCATTAATAACTTTGTAATCTCAGCTGAAAGGTCCTGGAGCAGAACTGGGCAGGAGGGTACAGAGCCTGCTTACCATATCTCGTGCCCAAGAAAATGGGTTCGGTGGAGGAGCTTCAATGTATCTTCCCGGGTCAACCAAGATAGACGAACGAAGTCTGATCGATATGCAAGAGGTAAAAATTGACAGGTTAAGTCTCAAACAAATTGTTCAATGATTGAAGTATATAACCCTTTTGATTTATCGTTTGGGTGATTGCAGTTTTACAACAACAGACAGAGGCTATTGCGAGGCTCGGAAACGTGCTAAAGCGAGACATCAGGGACATGGAAATCATAATGGCCGAGGACACTGTGATGAGCGACAATTGAAGCTGAAATGGAGGACTCTGATCGCTATAATTCCATTCTACAGAATGATTATCATGAGGTTTCTTTTGATTTCATCGAAAAAAAGTATCTTTGGTATCCAATATTTTTGTAACAATTTGAACTCTAAATTATTAGTTCCGAGGCTGATGATACATGAAGAGCCTATTGCTATTGTACTCTATAACTAATCTGAGTCTAAATCCATCGCAAGATATGGCTCAAAGATGCCTAAACTGAACACGATCACGATATATCGTCAATCTTTCAGGTATAGGCTTCGCCCATGATTAGCAGCACCAGTGCTGTCCAACCTGTAAAGAGTCGTGTACCCTGTCCTTTGCCCTTCATCTGATCATATTGTTCCCACAGATACCCAGTTTGGTTATAGTTTCGAACCACGTTTCTGCAACAATAAACCAGACATCATCGAAAGCCATATTCATGTTTTGGTCACCTGTTGAAACTGTAAAATTTTACGTACCTTATCAAATTACTTCTCAGGTCTCTGTATATCTGGCCAGCTCTTTCACTGTATGGTCCATTCACTGCAAGAAAACGAATCGGAAGTATTGAGCTGACAAAACCAAAAGCAAAGGAGCTTTTTGTCGAAAAGAGTAACTGTTTTGTTTACCTCGGGAATAATGGTGTAGCGCCGAAAGAGCCATGTAGTTCATGTTCATCCAGATAGGACCTCTCCAGTAGGGTGCATCATGCTCTGTGTTGCGTTGCATGTATATCGAGCTGTGGAAAATGAACGATAGATGATGTCCTGTCGAAATCAATGAGTTGAATGGAAACAGAAGAAGTCTTTTAACTAGACCTTGTTCTGGCGAGAGAACGGAGTCCATAGTCTGACCACAGGACGCGGCGACTCGAAATCATATCAAGCTGTTTCTCGAGAATCCATGAATCCTGGACAAAGTTTATCATCATGTTAGTTCATAGAAGCTTATGAAACCAGGAAATAAGCTAACAAAGTCAGTTTCTAGGGAACTTACAGGTGGGATGATCTTCCCCATGAATGGAAACAAGCTAACAAATCCAACATGAGGAACCAGCCTCAATTCCGGCCTTTCTAAAACCTCCCGGACGAGCTCTCTTCTAGCATGGTTGTTTTCGTCTCTGATCACTTTCCAACTCAAACGAACCTAGCACGTTTGATAACATCTTTAGCATTGTCAATTACTGTTCGACAAATGAAAGATGCTAGAGAAGTAAAGTTCACACCTTTTCAGTATGATTTCCGAAATCGAAATAAGCTCCACTGGTTGGGTCAAGGTGCATCTGATTATTAACATTTTCATGAAGTTACTCGATATGAAAAGGATAAATACGTAAAGCCTAATGCTGCAGCTTCGTAGTTGATGCAAGATCAGTTGACCTACCTCGTTCAGCAAGTCGAGATTCGAAAGCAGTTTCACAGTAGAAGCATATTCCTGCATTGATTCAGATATTTTAATACCTAAGCTTAACGCATAATCTTAAATCATATACGCTTGTCGAATTAGTATGCACCTTTCCAGGTCTGTTTCCATTCTCAAAGAACTTTGAGATGGATTGCATGCATTTAGCAGCGAGAAGCATCCAACACCGAAGATCAACATGACGTTCGTCGTCATTCGGATGCGAAGCACGAGGATAGTCATCCAGTCCTGAAGATAGAGTCTGAGATTGCAGATAAAATTGTCAGCCCAAATGCAGGTGTCTTCTGATTGAACAGAATATAAGCTCGGTGGAATAGGACCTTCGGATTCAATTCACGACTTGTCTTGTTATCTCTACCGTGCCAGAAGTAGCTGCTCATTTGCTTCCCTGCAATTCAATTAAAGTACACAGGAATCCTCAGTAGATGTAAACAGGAACTGTAACCCAATTTCACACAGTTGAATTTTTTTCCAAACAAGACCAAGATATAGTAGGGTGAGGATCGAGTCAGGTTGTTTGTATGAAAAATCCTCAGTAGACTTGATTCTTGCATGAAAAATCCCTCTCCCCGCACTCACGAATCAGTTAGTTTCTGTCCAATAGAAGTGAAGTCATCAAGTTAGGGTCTGGTTTACCTGATTGTGTAGTATTAAACCACTGGTACCAAGCTTCAAGACGAACAAACGCCCGCTCCAGAAAGGAAGTAATATCTCTGCGTTCAACATCGGTGAACAGGTTTTTCTCTATTCCGTCAAGCAGATCTAGGAAACCAAGTTTTAAGTTGGATGTAAGAATTTAACTCATGATTTTACTCTAACTAGATTGCACTAAAAAGAACAACAAATGGCAACCATGGATCAGTTTTTGTAATGATTCTTCTTAGTGATGTTAAAAAAATTAAACTTACCATTGATAACCAAAAATAGAGTCGGAGGATTTCCATTGCTTGGATACTGAGGAATGAATTCCTCTGGAACCTTGCTGCAGTAATAGCAGAGACAACCTCACAGGTTACACAAACGGCAAAAATAAAAGCGAGTAAATGAAGAAAATAGTTTCTTGCTAACATTGTTACACTACCTACGAGCTTCAGAACCGAGTATTTGCTCACGAGGAATCCAGCCGTCAATGTTCATCAAGTCTAACCAGTGGCCAACGATGTCCAAAGATATACGGAGATCCCAGCGCCTGGTCACAATAGAATGTCGATGATTATCTGCTAACGTTATACTGCAAACTTATATGAAGAGAAATAGAAGGTGGAAAGCATAGATAGCTGACCAGATCAGTAGTTGATGAAATCCTTCATCCCACAGAAAACCTCTTGGAAAGAAGGGTCGACTTGGCACGGCAGTATACAGCTCAGCAGGCCAATATGAAATGAAAGTGTCACGCTGCAAGTAAAAACCATCCAACTCAGAACTTAATCAGATGCACATATTAAGGTCACCTGCTTTTATATTGGCAGTGATATTGACGAATTTAATGGAAATATTTGAATGTGTAAGAACTTGAATTTTTAGGACTGGTAGTGGGATTACCCGTATGATCAACTTTAAAGCATAATTCAGGTTACTATATTGTTTCAAGACAGGGAGTTCAGAGATCATATCACAACTAAAACTCAGTTAAGGACATTAAATTGTAAATGACTTACATCAGGATACGCAATCTTTGATTGTCCATAGAAGTAACCAATGCCTCCCAACATATTGGCAATAGCAGCCTTACCAACCACAGCAGATTCAGATTCGAGCTGAACAAACAAGATTATGTCATCAGACAGTGCATTCTGATATCTCTAGTCAACGGGTTAACTTCTAAGCCTTATAATGAGAACAATATTTTTTCTGGTCTAGTACTCTATTCAGCTAAACAATATAGATAGAACTCAAGGGATAGGAATGAAAATCTTATACCTTCTTGGTTCCATTGAAGAGCTGCTCAAACTTCGAGTCAAATTTTGTTTGCTTTAGCTGTAGCTGACTGCTGAGTGAAGCACCTGAAAAATACTAAATCGAATATCTTAGGTAAATGTATACATGGAAAATTATCGGTAAGGAGTTAAAATTAATCAATGATGTAGAAATGTTAATTGTTTGCATGTTCTGGATAAGGAAAGGACCTGTTAGGCTGCGCACACGTTCTGGTGTTGAATCTTTCTTTTCAGTTCCAGATACAAAGACAATTTCTGTCCTAAATGGAATCCTTGCAGATACCTGCAAATAGGTTAGAGATGCTTGGAGCCTTTCACTTACCAAAATCGAAAGCGCATACAGAGTTCTCATGTCTAAGGTTGTCAAGGGCATGTTCATATACCTGGAAAACTAAAATGTTTGCAGAATTTTCAGCTGAGTCAGGCAACTGCAGACGGCCAAAATCCCTTACCTGGAAAAGATGCAAACATTGTTTGTGATTGATCAATATAAAATATTAACCATTCGAAGCCAGGAACAAGCGTCAAAATCAACATACCTGAGCACCAAGATCTTGCAGCACAAGATCAGATAAATTATGAATGTAAGGAGTCCTGAAACCAGAATGGTGAACCTCCAAAGTGTCCTGTAAACAATTAAGCAGGCACCAAACATATATCAGTAATCCAAGATGAAGAGAACCATGCTAGTCAGATGAGAAACTTGTCCATGCAGGTATTCTATGTTAACCAAGCTACACTTAATTGAGAATCATTTATCTTATCACACAAACGGGACAACAAGACCGCCTTGCCACCTTACCTTTGAATTCAAATGGACCTGCCATTCTCCAACGTCTGCTCGTGAACCTGATGCCAAAAGAGAGGTCTCATGGTTTTCGTTGGCATCCTTGCTCAGACTCAGAGCATTCCCACTTTCATCCACCAAATAGAAAAATAAATGACCTGTTCTCAGCAATTGGTTACTTGATCCAGATCTGCATGTTAACAAAGTGATTTTTAGCTAGCGTGTTTCAGTGCCTCTCTATCACAATGATTCCATAAAGTACATATTGAGAAAAGTCATTTACTTTTCATGTTGCACGTCAATTTGGACAGCCCAATCTCCACCATAACCACTGTCTGGACTCCTGGACTTCAAGAAGCTAGTCTCCAACTTGAGCTCCTGCTCAACCAGCTCTTGCTTCCCGAAGTCACGACCATTATGGGCAATCCACCCGTATTTGCTCAACTCGTCCGAGTTCTGGCACACATGCCGCATTTCGTATCTCCCATCCTTTACACCTAACCACATCAAACCAGCAACCAATGATCGTGGTGTCCTGCATGTTACAATACTTCATTAGCAATGTTTATGGTACCAGATTCGTCAATTGGACCAGCTAATCCTTATAGCAGAGACAAATTGTGCAGGATCTATCACGAGTTCACAACAGCTTATCATGGTTTCATCACGATTCTTTGCAAGTCTACGCTATGAATGCATAATCTCATCAATTTATTTCACACAAATTGCTTCAAATTTCCACATAACCAGAACCAGTCAGGAATACAAAAGAGCATCTTACCTAGCACGAACTCCAAAATAAACTTGAGGACGGTAAGTTCCCCAGTACAAGCTCTCCTTGTGCTTCCCTTGAAACTGAAAACATCATCACAGAGAAAAATAAGCACCACTGGATCCCAAATTTCCAGCAGATTAGAATCGCAGAAGTCCAACGGGAGCTCAATTTGTTCACCTGAGGAAGGTCCATGAGCTTGGGAGAAGGAAATGGAGTGACGACGCTAGGTCTCTTAGAAACTTCGACGGGGATTATCATCAGGTTGTACATCAGGAAGACAATGATCAAAGAAGCTGCTCCGCAAATGGCTATCATGATTTTCAAGTCAACGTTAAGCATACGAATCAAGCTGCTGCTTGCGTCTCTTCTCTTATTATCCTTGTTTGATTTCGCGTTCCGCCTCGAGCTACGACGAGAAACATCGCCGCCGTCGTCGTTTCCGCCGTCCGATGAGTATTTGCCTTTGCTGCTTCGCGCTGTTCGCCGGCCGGCTCCTGTCATCTTTCAGGAGTGTTTTGATGATGGTTTACGTTATTAATTATTGCTTACAGCATTTGAGCAATCAAGCCTTTCAGTCTTTCATGGATTCTTCTTCTGTCGTTGAATTCAGTTCTTCTTCACTCTCAGATGGAGGCTTAGAGCTGTAACTGACCAAACCAGATGAAACTGCCCGACCCAACCCAAAATTGTAAACCGATTTGATCAACAAAATAGTGATCCACCCAACCCGCAACTCAAATGAACCTTAATCCAACTGATCGTGACAACCCAGAACAAATCGCAGACGAACAGAAGAACTCCGGGGATTGTGAATCGAGCATCGGCGGCAATTTTTCCCGGGCTTTCACCCCTTCCTTTCTTCATCTTCTAGGTACGTGATCTTCGTCGATAGACGACTGCTCTCTCTTATCTGGTTTTTGGTACATTACTTCTCTGAATCGTTGGTGGTTATGCGTTGATACCAAACGAGAACTCGGCTCAAGAACTCCGCTCAAGAACTCGTTTGACTACAGCCGTAATTACTTCTGGGTTTGCTTAATTTTCGATCTTCCTCTGGAACCTCTGCTTCGTTGCTGATTTTGCTTCTGCTGGAAGATCGATTACTTGAATGAGAGTCGTCAGTAGAGCTTGAGCTGTTTTTATTTTTTCCTTCGCATAGGTAGATCAGTCTCGCGGATTCACTGTAGGAATTCTGTTCGGAATGTCTGTCTAGCTTTAATGTTGATAAGATCTTGCTGTTGGAATTAGCTTGTGCTTGAGCTGTTGAATGTGCCGATTAGTACCATTTTTTCTGTTGGAAACCCCACAGATCATCTCTGTATCAATCTTTCTCCCTTAATTTGCTTATAAGAAAATTGAGCTATCATGAGTGTTCATCCAGCCTCGTAGGTCTAGCTTGGTTGAATCTTTTACTGATTTTGTGTACGGAAGCATTAACCACTTTGCCTCATGTGACCACTAAGGTTTCTATTTTTAACGTGGTATTTTGCATATAAATCTGACAGGAACTTTCTATATTGTAATATATATACTGAAGCTTGAAAACACCCTCAACCGGGGAACAGGCAACAGATTGTCCGAATCATCAGTCTTGTAAAGGAGAGAACCAGAGAGTAATGGAGTCCAAACAAAGCTCCAAGCTGAATATTGCGATTCTTCATCCTGACCTTGGAATAGGTTATATTCTGATTTTTTTGCGATCAAGTCATTGTCCTTCTTCTTTTTACATTCTTGAGGAATTATCCTTGATTCAGACCCGTCTTTATAAGATTGCGTTTACCTGGAAAATTTGCAACTTATTAATACTGTAAGCTGCTCTGCACTTGAATCGCATATGCACATGTTCGAAATGTCTTGATAGTGAAACGGAATAGAGACTTATCTGCTGAAGTTCTTTTGTAATTCAGGGTTTCTTGTGATTATTATTTGATGTTAAACTTGTTTTCTTGGTACATTGTTCTTTGTAGGTGGAGCTGAGAGGTTGGTTGTTGATGCCGCCGTTGAACTTGCATCCCAAGGTCACAAAGTTCATATATTTACAGCTCACCATGACAAAAACAGATGCTTTGAGGAAACTGTTGATGGTAATTGCCTTTTACCAGTACTGGTAATTTCTTATATCTATTAGTACTGAAGGATTCCTATATTCCATGCTGCATTATTCTCTTTTCTATGATGTTTTATGATGTGTATTTGGGTGATTGGGATCATTTGTTCAGCTGAATGTCCGTTCCATTGAATTCATAGGCACCTTTCCAGTTACTGTCTACGGCTCTTTTCTGCCCCGTCATGTATTCTACCGCTTTCACGCTGTATGTGCATATATACGATGCCTTTTCGTTGCTCTCGGATTACTGTTTCTTTGGCCGTCCTTTGATGTCATACTCGCCGATCAAGTCTCTGTGGTTATCCCATTGTTGAAACTTAAAAGAGCAACCAAGGTATGCATGATTTTATTACCTGGTGAATCGTAAGCTTCAGCTCAGAAGTCCAACGATCCTCGTTATTTATCCAGGTGATATTTTACTGTCATTTTCCGGACCTCTTGTTAGCTCAACACACAACCACACTTCGAAGACTATATCGGAAACCTATCGACTTTGTGGAAGAGATCACAACTGGTCGGTTTTCGGGTTTACTCAGTTCATGACATGGATTCTCTGTCTTTCTCCCGTTTGAGTCATAAGTGACCAACTCTCATTTGTGTGATTCTGTACAGGAATGGCAGATATGATACTTGTTAATAGCAAGTTCACTGCTTCCATGTTTGCTCGAACATTTCGGCATCTTCACTCGAAAGGCATTAGACCAGCAGTTTTGTATCCGGCTGTGAATCTCGACCAGTTTGACGAACCTCATTCTTTCAAGTAAAAACTAAGATGCTTGCTCTTTTACCCTTTGGTACACTTTTTTCCTTACTAATCATCTCTTGTTCCTGTTTGCATGGATCTTACTAGGTTAAATTTCCTCTCCATTAACCGCTTTGAGAAGAAAAAGAACATAGAATTAGCGATTTCAGCCTTCGCCAAGCTTCATACCGTGAATGAACTTACTGACAATCAGCTGAAGGATGCATCTTTGACTGTTGCAGGTAAGTCTGTATCCATATGTGCTAAGTCTAAGTTTCTATTCATTTACCATAACTAGATTATGACTGAAATCAAGTAACCACCAATCAAACCCGACCAAGAAGCTTGTTTAGCAAGGATGAAATTGATCGAGGGTGTATTTCTAAGTCCATTAATATTGGTATGCGTTAGTTGAATTTTCCATAACTAGGTGTTTTTTTGGCATCAATCACAGGTGGATACGACGAACGACTGAGAGAGAACGTCGAGTACTTGGAAGAGCTAAGAAGATTAGCAGAAAGGGAAGGAGTATCTGACCGAGTCAAATTCGTGACATCTTGTTCCACAGCTGAAAGAAACACTCTACTCTCAGAATGTCTCTGTGTAATCTATACTCCAAAGGTAAAAAAAAAAAATGAATGGCTCATGATCTTTCACTCATGCTGCCTCCGTTACTGGTTCTCTAATCTCGATGAACTTACTGTTGGCAGGACGAACACTTTGGTATCGTTCCACTTGAGGCGATGGCGGCTCATAAACCGGTCATTGCATGTAACAGTGGAGGCCCTGTTGAGACCATTAGGGATGGAGTCACAGGGTTCCTCTGTGAACCGATACCTCAGGATTTTTCGTCGGCCATGGCTAAATTCCTTGAGGATCCACAAGTGGCGAAGCATATGGGAGCGGAGGCCAGGAAACATGTGGCTGATTCGTTCTCTACGCGTATTTTTGGGCAGCGGCTGAATCAGTATGTTACCAGCATTGGTGGGTGTAGTAAGCAAGACTGAACTTGAACTGAACCATGGAAGGCAGAGATAGGCTTCAAGAGATGCATAAATTTTATGTCTTGTTCCGAGTTGTCAAAATTGGGTATCTACCCACTTGTCTTGCAACATGCAACGTACGAGTTTTCGAAATTGGATACTCGCTCAATTCTAACAATTAATTAAGTCTCAACTTGATTCTCAAGAACAGGTCTAAACTCATTTCCTGAAATTCATTCCACAAATTAGGTGATGACCTTGTACTTGAAATCGGTGTCTCAACCTAGTCCCCAACATCGGGCCTCAACGAAAGATTCCAAATTTTGGTCTCGACTCGATTCTTCATATCCCGGTCCCGGCTTTGCTCTCAAAATCTAGTCCTGACACAATTTCCCAAATCGAGTCTCGACCATTTCATAACTTAACTTCCTGCTAAAATCCCGAAATCGAGCATCGACCGATGTATGGTCTAGACTAGCCAAGTAGAGCAATTTCCAGTTGATTAAATTTACACTGTCGTAAATTATTGAAAGAGGCACACGATTTCACCAATGCCTCATCTAGTTCTCTAAGAAATCAATTTTACTAAATCATCATCCAATAATAACAATAACGATTATTTCAGCCTCTCTATTCGACCGAAAGTCATTCTCTCAGCTCTCTCTTCTATTCCCTTCTTTTTCATCTTCTTCTTCCTATCTTCCAGATCCAATTTACAGAAACCCTGCAAAATAAATCAATACTGAACCCTTCACTGCCGTACGAGTTCTCCAGGTACTCCAAGAGCTTCCATCTCCTCCCATCTCTCTTTTTCGTATCGAATCATTTTTACTGCACAAATTGATCCCGTTGCATCGTAGGAACGCTAGCTTTGATCTAGGTCTAATGACCTCGTGATAACATGATTTTTCTGTTTAATTCAGCTTTTCTCGTGACCGAACCTTCTTTTTTCTTCTTCTTATTGTTTCGGCCGGGAATTTGTTGATCAATGGATCTCAAGGTTTTCGTGCTCACTTGTCTTATTCTGCAGTTGAATCCTTCCGTCTTACAATGGCTAACAAAGCTCCGATCCGCAGCAGCGAGTCTGCTCTCATTGCAATGATTGCTGATGAGGTGATTACCAACTTTTTTTCGGGATTTTACTTTTACTGTGGTGTTTTTTTTCTTCTTGTTGAAAGAAATTGATGAGGAGTATGAGGGATTGTATCTGTCATGAAATTCATGCTACGATTAGCGTAAACGGAATTCTAGCTTAAAATTCTCAGATTTGTGGGCTGGGCTGGAATTCTTTTGGGAAATCCAACTTCAGAATGTGAACTATGAAAGCTAATTTGCAAGACAAAAGAGAAATTTGTTGCTTGTTGCTGGCGTTGCTTTCTGATGAACTTACATCTCAACCCATTGACTAATCATAGTACAATGATATAGGATACCGTTGTTGGACTTTTGCTTGCTGGAGTTGGTAATGTGGATCTGCGAAGGAAGACCAATTATCTTATCGTCGACTCAAGTAACCTCTTGAACTCTGAAATACTCCTATAGTTGTAAGGTTATGCAGTTCTTCATTGGGGTCTGTCAAATATTCTATCAGACATGCTTCATTTGCTTTGCTACCTTCAGCTCTTCTTCTGTATCTTTCTGCTTTAGAAAGGATATGAATTGCCTTACTTTTCCTACATTAATGTGATGGTGAAACTGAATGTTGTTAGCTGATAAACTGTGGTAATACTGTGAAATGATTATTGAACTTCTGTTTTTCTTTCTGAGATCGAACTGATGGAACTTTGTTTATGCCACTGTATAGAAACAACTGTTAAGCAGATAGAAGATGCATTTAAGGAGTACACATCGAGGGAGGACATCGCAATTGTGTTGATAAGTCAATATGTGAGTCATTTTTTGCTGTTTATATCAAAATAGTTATGTGCATGCATAATAGATCGGGCTGTTATGCTATGTTAAGCAACTGTCACATTGATAATTAGTCGTTGCCAAGATAGCTCCCTTGTTGTTCCCTGTTTTTCTCACTAGAGTAGTGTAAGGAGAACTTCAACTAGGGGAAGATGTCATGTTGCCTCTCTGTCTTCTACCTATCTTCCAACTTTTTGGATGCTAGCAGGCATGGATATGCCAGTTAGGGTTCACTACTAGAGTTCAAGCACCCGTCCATTTCAGGGTTACAGCATTGCCGTTTTCTTGAATGATTTATGATTGTCCCAGTGTCTTCGCCTTTACATCCTGGAAGAAATCAGTTGTTGATGAGAATCAGCCCTAGGTTGAAGAACTACTTTTTGGTCCTTATTCAAACCTAGAACAGTAATCTTCCCTCGCCCTGAATGATAGTTCCCAATGCTTTGCTTCCGTTGTAGAACTACCAGCTGTATCTGGAGCTTAGGAACGGGCTAGAACTCCTTTCTCAACTTATCTTTGGTTGCTTTTTCAGTTCCTTATCATTGGTTTCGGATCGGTGTGGGAGATCCTTGAGATTAAAAGGATGTGTTTTGTGTTGTTTGTTTCCTCCTTCAGGTGGCAAATATGGTAAGGTACTTGGTTGATAGCTACAACAAGACATTCCCAGCAATTTTGGAGATTCCTTCAAAGGACCATCCCTACGATCCGGCTCAGGATTCAGTTCTCTCACGAGTGAAGTACCTCTTCTCAAACGAATCAGTGGCCTCAGAGAGGCGTTGATCATTGACTTGGGATTGAGTCCTGTTTTCATGCTCTGTCGTTGTATATTTTGAATCATTTTAGAGCCCAACGTTTGAAGGTGCTATTCAGTATTCCTATATTTTAATTATTATCATACTATACTATGGAACTTGGGGATTGTTAAGTTGATGGTTTCTGATGGAATAAACGAGATTTTGAGTTGGAAAAGATCTTGCTATATATTGAATCAACACTGCAGCCATAGTCATATCTGGTTGACTTTTTTATGCTCATATTCACTGCTACAATCATGGTTGGCTGCTTTTGTCTCGGAAATACATGGGATACCACTAAACTTTTTAACCATTCAACTTTTTGATTTGTAATCTATCAGCAGGGGTTTTGCTTCTGGATTACGAGTTGTTCTGACCATAAATTGTTTGTTCAGTTGATGACAGGATTGTTGTAGGGATCCAAGTACAACGAAACAAATGGGTTCGAATCAGATTGGACTTAGTTTTCTAACATAGTAAGCTGCTGCTTGCTGCTATTACATTACCAATCCATGAACAAATAAGATTTTGTTGGTTCTATTATTTGATGTTTTGCCGACTGAATACAACAACCTCAAAGGTTCCATTCTGAGGGAACTCATTGCACTTTCGAACCTCGCTCCAATTCTTGTAAGTGGCGTGATCAATGGAATGGAACCACAACAACGTTGAGCAGCAAGGGGCAGCAACAGAAGAATAAGAAAGCCTAATTTTCTTCCTTAAAAACGCTATTTTTTTAATCTTTTCATTAAAAATGTAATTTTGCATCAGCGGTAGATGATGATTAGGATAACGCTGTTAAAGTCATGTCATTTTTTCATCAATCTATAGGAATAAAATGATATTTCGTGAACGCTAATGTAAGTTGAGCAGCACTCAATGAACGACAAAAAAGTTCAATGGTCAAGGTGACTAATTTTAAAAAGTTAAGTGGCATCCCATGTATTTAAGTCGGAAATTCTCAGTTAGCCGAAACAATTGAATTGTTGACGACGATATGAGAACTCAAGATGTCTTTGGCTGAAGGTGTGGCTGCTGCAGCTTGTTTTTTTATAATGTCTGAATTTGCTCTGTTTGTGTGTTTGTGAGTTGTGGGCAAATGATTCATAATTCAGATGGGTTGCTTCTTTTCTTACAGTACACTCAATCATACAACTTCCCATCTCAATCATATGGCTAAATTATTTACATGTCCAAAGAAACCAAAGAGTGCTTCTTTCTTGCTGTTAACACAGAGCTGAGTCACACGATTTCACCAATGCCTCATCTAGTTCTCTAAGAAATCAATTTTACTAAATCATCATCTAATAATACTAACGGTTATTTCAAGAAAAAAGAAAACACAATGCAGGAAACACAAAACACTTCTTCTTCAGTGACAACCATGAACACAGCTGTCTCTCACTCTTCTTTCAAAACCCTATAAAAATAAACCCACCTACACAAGCAACTCATCAACCATCTTACAGAACAGACCATGGATAGCAGCACGATATTTGTTGACGAAACTGCTGTGAGGAGAGGGAGCTTCCGCAATGAGGATTACAGCTACAGAAGGGCGTTCCTGAGGAGCTATCCGCTTCACTGGGAAGAGGATGATGACAGAAGCTACCAAGACATGATCCGGTCTACGGAGAAGCACAATCAGAAGAAACTCGTGAAGAAGGTGATGCGATCGATGTTTCAGTGGGGGGAAGCTAGGGTTCTGGTTTTGAGGAGATTCAAGCACAAGGTTAGAGTATACGTTGGGAGTCGTACTCTTGTTGGCTACTAGAGTTCTAGGATTCTGACTTGAACAGTTGAACTCCCTTCTAATACCCCAAATTTGTCATAATGTATCAAGAAAAGATGACAACATCTTTAGATTCCTAATTAGAGCTCAAAAAGATATATCGAACTTGATTCGTCTACCAGAAGAAGAACTAAGGAGACTTTCACATTGCTCGACGAATCAAAATCTGATTCTGTTTCTATAGAAAGCAACTCAGATGACACAGTGACTCCATGAATATATGTCATAGAAGTTGGCAAGAAACAATATCTCTAGCACCCAAAAAGACACACTTTAGTTATCTAATCTAATGGTCAAACGAAAAAGAAAACAGCATTACTAGGAAATTTGTGTCCATACATGTAAGTGGTTCGAAGCGAGTAGACAGATAGATGTTACATGGAACTGTTCTTCGAGGCCAACAAATTACCCGTTAAAAGTGGTTGACATTCTACTGCACACGACGACACGAACTTCATCACTCAGAAAAATATTATCGAAACACCCATTGTGAGGCATCCTGCCGCCATCCATGGACTTAGACGTTCGCCTGGTTCAACAACAAGAAAAGGAGGAAGAATCAAGATCAGAAATCAGCATGTTTCCAACATTAAACCATAGTCAGCAACTCTGTTCTTTTCAAGTTTAGCAAGGACAGTTTCTATGCTTAAGATGATAAGTGACAAACCGGCAATACTGCAGATAATCAAGAACAATAAGGGCAAGGCAATTGGCACCGAATAATCAGATTGCGTACTAACAGCAAAGCAACTCAGTAAGAAGACTAACCTATTCTGGCTGCCTTCCAAAAGAAGCCACGAAACCTGTGTCAATTACCAAAAAAATACCAGTCATTAGTCCCTTGATCAACCTCTTCAGAATCAATCGTGAGAAAGCAGTGGAAACCCTTCATAAACTATTGAAGGGGAAAGAAAAATCAACATACTAACAGCACCACTGTTGAAAAAAGACTGAAGAGCCCAGACAGCATCGGAAGCTCACCCTGTTCTCTGTTCAAGTATTGCTGGAAACTGCATCTTCACGTAAGTGCAAGTACAGATCACCAGCATCACAACTGTGAGAAACGAGTGGAAATTGAAGAGAGCCGACTGCACAAAACCAAAGAAACCACCAATTTAGAGGAAGGATATTCAGCTGCAATCAATATTTACCAAAGGAAATCAAACTCTCAAATGAACACATTTTCAGTATCTATTACCATATCTCAATCCTGCTGCAGCGAAAGGATTGTGAGTTAACAAGGTTCAGATCTGCGAAAAAACAAGCAAACGGAAAGCTGAAACGAGCAGCCGCCAAAGCTGAGAAACTGAAAGTACAACGGAGGATCAATACGATATCCATGAGCTACTTGATCTCAGATGCGAAGACAGTAAGCAGAAGCTCGGATCAGACGCATCCATGACGTTAGGGTTTTTCACGGGTGAAGAAGTGAATTCCAGAGCTTTTCAATCCAGGGAAGAAAGACAGAGAAATCTCGAATAGACGTACCGATTAAGCTTCGAGATATGGATCTGGCGAGCCGCCGGTGCCTCGTCGAGCTGGCGAAGTCGCCGGAGGTTTTGTTTTCAGTTTTTTCCGTTCGAACTTCTAAGCTAGATTTTGCAACGTCGCCGGGGAAGACTGCCACGTAATTTCCCACTGTATTTTTACTAGGAACTGTAAGCTTAGTATAAGCACTGGGTTTGTCGCCTGGGCTTTTAATTACGGCTTATTACTGTAATGGACTTTTTTGTTGGGCCTTGTCAATGCGACTATTGGGCCACGGAAATAATTGAACATGGATAAAATGCGGCCATGCCCTCATAGTGTTACCAAAATGCACGATATGCCATCATAGTTAAGATTCTGCATCGTGTGCCATTATAGTAACTTTTAGGTGCATCGCGTGCCATTATAGTAACTTTTATATGCATTTACCGAATTTTGCAGGTTTCTCAAATTCCAGTAGGTTACAAGTTGATGACGTGGCTATAAAAAAATGTAATAATGATATTTACTGTAACATTTTAATTTTTTCAGGTGACAATTATTATTGTAAAATACTTTAATATGTTAAATGAGAATTTAAATGTAAATAATATTATTTACTATAATATTTTAATTTTTCCATGTGATAATTATGTTTGTGAAATATTTTAATATGTTAAATAAGAATTTGAAATAATATTTATTTTATATTTATTTTTTCCACGTGACAATTACTTTTGTAAAATATTTTAATATGCTAAATTTCGCACAAAGTCTTCCTGTGACGATCAAGACACTTAGTTGAATCCCATGAAACCATTTAATAGAAGTTCCTTGATATCTGTTTTTCATCCCATAGAAAGACATCACGATTTCTAGAGGCATCCGTTCTTTCTCCTTTTCTTAAATCGACTGAAATGGGATGATAAATCGTGTTCGGCTTGTTCTAAATATCAGTGCTTTTTTATGGATTGCAATTTCTTATTTTGAAGTGTTTTAATCGTTGATTGAATTTAAATAGGTTGGGATTAACATTTAACATCTCATATGCGAGATCTGAATGAATTTTCATAAATATAAGAATACGGTTGTCGTAACTCCACTCTCGACTTGAATTATATCCAAAAAGTATAATTTAACATATTAGAGTATTTTACAAAAATAATTATCACATGGAAAAATTAAAATATTATAGTAAATAATATTATTTACATTCAAACTCTCATTTAACATATTAAAGTATTTTACAATAATAATTGTCACCTGAAAAAATTAAAAGGTTACAGTAAATATCATTATTACATTTTTTATAGCCATGTCATCAACTTGTAACCTACTAGAATTTGAAAAACCTGTAAAATTCGGTAAATGCATATAAAAGTTACTATAATGGCACGCGATGCACCTAAAAGTTACTATAATGGCACGCGATGCAGAATCTTAACTATGATGGCATATCGTACATTTTGGTAACACTATGAGGGCATGGGCCGCATTTTATCCAATTGAACACATCCTTGGAAGAAGCGGTTGGCCTGGTCATACAAGATCCGACAGTAGTCCTTCTTTTTGCTTCTTGTACGTCATGTCTAGGTATTTTATCTTTTATTGTAGAGCTATTGACTTTTAGAGTTGTTTTTGCTATTTGTTGTCATCTGGGTTGGACAACGGTAGACATCGAAGGTGATGTAACTCAGGTTCTGACCAAAGTCTCTAATTGGGAGTTCTTCTCTGGATATACCCTAATGTCATCATTTTCAACATTTTGTGCTATTTGGACGCCTCTTTCTCATTATATGTCGATGTTGTTCCTTGAGCGACAAATACGTCAGCTCATTATGTTGATCGTCATGCTCTTCACTATCTCTCTCAAGCCATAAACATGTTGACTTTGAACATCTATCTTTCTTCTAAAAGAGCTATTTACAAAAAAAAATGTGTAAGTTGAAAACTAATATCCTCATAATTTAGAACTCTAATTGGGATATAAAGCGCCCACACGACTTTTTTCACCTATAAATTCTCAATCAGGTTGAATTGTGTGCCATATTTTTTCCTTTTTGCTAATATTCAACATTTTCTAGTTATGCCTTGGCACTGCGATGTCGAGCCAAACCTAACCCAACTTTGACGACAACATCCTTTGATCTCATGTTATAACAATCTATTTGGTTACGAGAAATTCTTTCAAAATTGTGATTTTTTTCTCTAGCGTTTATGCCATGGTATACTTCCAGTTTTGGAAGATCTACAATCACGGAGTATGAACGTCTCCCCTAAGTGCCATTGTTGTTATTTGGCCACAAAATAATACACATTCTTGGAAGGAACAGTTGGCTGGTCATACGAGATTCAATAAGAGCTCTTCTTGAGCTTTTGGTAGATTATCTAGGTATAGAGCTCTTCTTTTAGCTTTTGGTATGATTATCTAGGTATTATTAACTCATTTATTATAGATTGTTGCCTATCAATGATGCCTGTGCAATTTATCTCCCTCTCAATTACGCAATGTTGGACATCAAAGTTGGGGTAATTGACTTAAATAATCCCATATGTTTCAGAGTATATCGCGCCGGTCATCTATTATAAAATCCTTCAAAATGGTTCTGATCTCAAATTCGTCCACACTCCATCAATTTTCCATCCAAGGCTGACGTGGAAGATGACTCAACCGACCCAGCCAGCATAAATAATAATAAAATATTAGAAAAATAAAAATAAATTAAAACTCACTAAATAAAAAAATTCCTCTCTCTTCCTCCATTCATCTCTCTCCCCTCTCTCTTCCTCCACTCATCTCTCTCCCCTCTCTCTCCTCTCTCTCCTTCCTGCAACAATGGCTCTCCAGCATCATACTTTACCCAAGCAAATGCTCCTGCATTTGACAATGACATTCACATCTGCCCAACATTACCAAGATTTCTCCAGCTATTGCGGACTTGCGGTCATACCGAAGCCATTGGAGTCTTCGCCGGTGGATTCTAGCTCATCTGGAGCCCCGAACACAAACCCGACGTCAAAACAGAGCACCGGGCTGAAACTGGGTACAATCGTCGAAATTGCAGCTGCGGACTTAGCTGGGAGATCGGTGCTCTATCACTCATCATCTTCTACGTCTACATAATTAAAAAGAAGAAATCATCTAGAGAAGAAAAACATGAGAGAAAATTTCCTCCACCGTCAACTGATACAATCGTCGTCAGTTCAGTACCGACAGATCACGAGCCGAAAAAGTCTTGGACGTCGTGTCTGAAGGGGAAAACGGAGGCGGAGGGGACACGTCGGAATCGGCGAATTCGTCTTCGGATAGCGAGCCGGACGAACAGAGCAAATTTTCCGGCGGCGAAGGGAAATGCGCAGGAGGAGTTGATGTTATACACCATCGACTGGTTTTGGGTCGTCGAAGGATTGGAATTGGACTGCTGCTGGTCAAGGGGATAAATACAGACAAGAAGATAAAGAAAGAGGAGCAGCAGCCATTGTTGCAGGAAGGAGAGAGATGAGTGGAGGAAGAGAGAGAGAATTTTTTTTATTTAGTGAGTTTTAATTTAATTTTATTTTTCTAATATTTTATTATTATTTATGCTGACTGGGTCGGTTGAGTCATTTTCCACGTCAGCATTGGATGGAACGTGGACGGAATCTGAGATCGGGACCATTTTGAAGATTTTATACATAGGTGACCGGCGCGTTATTCTCTGAAACATACAGGACTATTTAAGTCAATTACCCATCAAAGTTGACGCAACTCAAATTCTGACCAAAAACTTTAGTCGATAGTTCTTACCCAGATAAGGTGGCCTTATCATTTCTAACTTCTATTGCTACCTGGATGCCTCCCCTAATTACATCTCGCTTTCTCGAGCTGCATATTCAACAACCTATTATGTGATCCACTCTTTGATATGTTTCAAATAATACGACCATCTCTTTTTCTCCAAAAATAGCTATTAAGGAAAAGAAGAATTGAAATCTATGTTATATCCTCATAAAACAATAAAACAATATTTCAAATATTTATTACCATTACAAAAAAAAAAGGTAAAAATGCTTAAATTACAAATATATCTAACCCCAATAGCTCTTTCTTCACCCACCAAAAAACACTAGTAACCAAAAACAAACAACAACAAAAATACAATTAAAAAACCCTAAAAAAATGGACTTTCCTCATCCTTCACATTCCTCCTTCGGTTCATGAGCCAATCCTGTCAAGATTCTCTGAAACATTCTTCATCCTCGGACGAACCTCTGGATCATTCTCAGTACACCCCATTGCCAAATGGAAAACAGCCAACACCTCCTTCTTCGCATGAACTTCCTGCAGCAAGCTATGATCCACCATTTCCGACAACGGGTTCTCTTCCTCAAACCCTTTCTTCACCCACTTCACAAGGTCCGGCACCTCGACAGCTGACGTAGACGTCGTCGGAGACAGCTCCGGGGACTTCCCGGTGAGCAATTCGAGCATCACGACTCCGAACGAGTAGACATCCCACTTCTGGGTCGGTTTGCTACCCGGGATTCGAGATTCAGGGGAGCGGTAGTTGTTGGGTTTATCCGGCTGGGATGATTTAAAATAAGGCAGGGCTCCGCCGATGAAGCCTCCGCCGCCGCCGGAGGAGGAAGATGGGTTGTTGTTGCTTTCACCGGTGATGGTGACGAGGCGGTTGAGGCCGAAATCGGAGATTTTGGGGTTGAATTCGTTGTCGAGGAGGATGTTTGATGGCTTGATGTCGCCGTGGACGAACTTCCTGGGGCTGCATTCGTGGAGGTAGGCTAAGCCTCTTGCTGTTCCTTTGGCGATCCGGAGGCGCGTTGACCATGACAGATTGGTGGTTGACTGCCCAGTCCTTCCTGCATAAGGATTGGAGTTAGAAAAAGATGAATGTTGGTTTGTACAAGATTTCAGTTTGATCTGTGATACTAAACGAGTTGACCAGCAGAGGATTTAGTAAACGAGATGAAGCAAAACGACTAGATTAGTCAAAATTGACTCGACCTAACTTGCAAAAAGTCAAATATGTGATCAAAATTGACTAAAAAGTCAACGACGACAAATTTACAATACAAATAAGCAAAAAAGTCAACAATATGTGACCCGACCTGGCTCGACTAGACGAATTCATGCTCAACTCAATTTGTGACCCTAATTGACCAAAAAGTCAACATTTTGTGACATGTTTAATCTGGCAAACTCACAACTCGAATTGAATAAAAGTCAATGATCCGCTCCTTAAAGAGATTTCGTTTCGCTTGACTATTACCTCCATTGACCCATGATCCGATTGGCCACCCAGAACCTAATAGACCTGACATGTTTAACCTAATTGACAACTTTTATTTTACAATTATAATTTTATACAACCTGGTCAACCCGTCTAATCCAGCTCAAACCAATTTGAACAATGACCCGAACTGATCAAATCTCAACAAACCCTTAACCAACTCAACCCCCGCTATTGTATAAACCCCACAATTCGACGAACTCATAACTAGATTAACCCGACCCGCGAACAGCCCAACCCGGCCATTTGACACCTATACAGAACAAATGCATTGACATTAATAATGATGGAGAGAGATTCAAGAAGCTGGACCATTTCATCAGAAACAGAGAGTTTTGAAATTGATCATTAAGTCCCTTCTGCTAAAGGAAACTCTCCACAAGGACACTGTCAAAAAACAAAGCAATAACTTCGGATAGAAAAAGATGAATGCTTTATATCAAAGGACCGAGCACCCTTTTTCAGAAAGAAGCTCACTTTCACCTTCTAAAAAGATGAACATCTCCAGACCAAATCAAAAAAGTGAACAGAAAGATGATTCAGAAACAGACCCATGAAAGTTGAAACTTCCATGGATGAATCAATCAAACAAACATTGGAGGCGGCAAAAAACTGGTGTTGCAGCAGGAGGATCTAGATGGGTTAATGGAGTAAATGACTAATGATTCAAACTGAAATCGTGCCGGAGATCAAACCGGTGTACTTTGGCGTGATTTTCACCGTTGAAACCCTAATCAATTTGGGTACTGGGAAAGAAAAGACCCAGTTTCCCACGTTCTGCAACTTGAATTTCACCAACCGTTCATTCAAAGTAACGGCATTGCATGGACCAGAAGGACAAATACAAAATGGACTCATCATCAGCTGAAATCAATGCAGCTGTGTGCACATAAGCTGTAGTAGGCCACCACCACCATCCATGGCTTCCATAATAATGTCCTCTGGAACACCCATAATAGCCAGCACCACCAGTCTCCATTTATTACACAACAACATCAAGGGGGAAAACATTCGAAGCTGTCTCTCTACCGATCGAAAACTTCGCTGCTGATTTCCTAGCTACACATGTACATGTTCTACTCTTGTTTGAAGATTTACCTTTTCCTTATCGATCGATGTATGTTTTTTTAGATATTTCAACACCTCGTTTAATATATGCATTTAGCTGCTGCTGATTTTCTAGCTACAAGAACACATGCTACCTCTGTTGATCTTGATTCACATCATTTCTACCAACTTATATGTATCATATTTTAGGCGTTTCAACACTTTGAGAACCCATAACAGATAGCAATAAAAGGGAAAAATTGTCCTTATTACTCCATATATTTCATACCTACATCCTTTAACAAGGCAATCACACCTTTTCCCCCTTGTTCACCTAACTATAGTGGTTTTTGGTATCATTCAATTGAGCTCTCAATTTCTGCCATCATTAGTACCAGAAATGAGAAAACCCCATTAAAAAGTTGCTTTCTTTTTTCTTGCAAACCACTCTTCCTCTCTCTCTCTCTGTGTTCACTTACAAGTCCACTACCCATCACAAAAAAGGAGTGTTATTTCAAATTGGGTATTCTTGTTTTTTACTCATGTTTGTATAATACTAAAATCATACTAAATAGAACATTGGATGCACCTATACAGCCTATCATTTTGAACCAAAGAACCCACTTCAAATTTGCAATCTTTTTTCCTTGCAAACCACTCTTCCTCTCTCTATTCACTCAAGCTTTCCACTACACATCACACTCTTTGTAATTGGTAATGCTTGTTCTCCTTTCCTTCTTTAGTATTTACCAATCGCACCAGATATCTTACTCACTAGAGTTTTAATAGGTCATTGCAAGCTAATCAACCAATTCAGCTCTTAATGTTCCTATTATGAACTAAAAACCCCACTTTAATGTTCAACTTAAAGCCCCACTATCCATCATAAACAAGTATCCGCTTTCAAATTATAACATGTTTGTAAATCATACTAGACATCAAGCTAACAATTACACCTAAAGAACCCATCACAAATAAGCCCTGTTTTCAAAATCGTACCTATGCATACATCGTCGGTTGTACCATAAACCACTCATCAAGATGGTTCGGTATTCACGTTATACTTATAGTTTAATCACGATTCTACTACGATTTAGACAATGCAAAAATGTATAATTGAATTATACCGGACATCAAACCGATAAACCACAACAATAGATCTTAAGAAATGCTAATCAACATGACAGAATAATGCAAAGGAACCAAAGACTAAGAAGTAAGAAGAGGAAAAAACTGACCTCGAAGAGCAGTAGCCAAGTTCCCATTGGCTACAAAGTCACTGATCAACAGCTTCTCATCAGGAGCCCAATAGTAAGCTCTAAGCTTCACAACATTCGGATGCTTCACCTTCCCAATCGCCTGAACCTCCGCCACGAACTCCTTATACCTCTGCTCTCCTCCTTCACCTAGACGCCGGACGGCCACCGGAATCCCATTCCCAAGCACAACTTTATACACAATCCCTAACCCGCTCTTCCCCAGAACATAAGCTGAAGCTCTCAGCAACTCGTCCAGCTCAAAGCTAAACCCCTTGTCAATCGCCACTAGCTCCCCTCCTTCACTCCCTCCACCGCCACCGCCGCCGCCGTCTTCCAATTTCTCCGCCGCGTCCTCCGCCTCCGAATCCTCGCTTTTTCGGCCGCAGCCGAAAAAGGGACAAATCGTTAACTTCCCATTTTCCCCTCCGCCGCCGAATTTTCCTTTGCCCGTGCAGCTGCAGCCGTTGGATTCGTCCTTCTTCTTCCAGTAGATGTAGACGATTACCAATCCGATGAAGGCTACTCCGGCGGCGTCCGCTACTGAGATTAGGATTATAACTCCAGAGCTTAACCCTTCCTTCTTTCCAGAGCCTCCATACGGCGTCGTATTGGTTTCGCCTTCCTCTTCTCCCGAATTTGCCCCTGATTCGCTACTACTATTACAATGCTTTTGGAGAGGGAAGCCACAGAGGAGAGGGTTTTGAAGAAAAGCGGTGGGTCCCTGATTCGAAAACGACCCCGTTTGAGGGATCTCTCCGCTGAAGTTGTTACTCCGGAGATCGAAGCTTACCGTCACCGGCAAATTCCCTAGGGATTTCGGAATCCGGCCGGAGAGGTGGTTGAATGAGAGGTTTAGCGTATTGGAAAGTGACTTCAGTTCGCCCAAATCGTTCGGAATCGGACCGGAGAAGTCGTTGGATGATAAATCGAGCTGGACAAGGCTATCGAATTCCGCCCAAATTCCGGCGGGGATCTCGCCGGAGAATCTGTTTCCGGCCAAGATCAGCCGCTGTAGCTGACGGCAGTTTCTGATCTCCTCCGGCAGGGATCCGGAAACAGAGTTGTTGGAGAGGTCGACGTTCTGGAGGCGGGGAACGCAGTCGCAGATCGACGGCGGAAGCGATCCGGTGATGTTGTTCCCGTAGAGGAAGAGGCTGTGAAGGGAAGTGGCGTTAAAGAGCTGCAAAGGTATCGACCCATAGAATTCGTTGCTGTGGAGGTTGAGGCGGCGGAGGTAAATTAGGGTTCCGAGCTCCGACGGGATGTAGCCGCGGAGGGACTTGCCGGAGAGGGAGATTCCGACGACTCGGGGATTGTCGGAAGATCCGGTAATGTTCATACAGGAGACTCCAGTCCACTGGCAGGGAGTAGGGTCGTCGGAGTTCCAGTTGGAGAAGACTGGCGGGGAGCCGTCGACGGCGGACTTGAGGGAGAGGAGGGAAATGCCATCTGGGGAGAGGGAAAGAGCGCCGTAGAATAGTAGGAAGAGGAATGTAAAGCTCAGATCTTTCTTCATTGCTCTGTTTTAAAAAAAAAAATTGAGGGGAGAATTGAATTGATGAAGAAATGGATTTACAGAGAGGAATGGGGAAGGAAGGTAGTTAGTTGGGTGGTGAAGGATTTATGAGAAAGAGACTACAGGAAGAAGAAGAAGAGGTTTTGATTGTGTGTGGGACCTACCTCTCCCGCCAAATAACGGTGATTAGATTTAGACAAGTAGTAGAAGAAAAGCAAGCCAAAAGAAAAGGGTTTTCATTTCAAATTTTTAAGATGGTTTTTTGTTCATGAATTAATCATGATTCTTGTCATTGCTCTTTGCCTTATGTTCAGAAGGGCTATCTTTGCTCATCCAACAGGCAATTTTCACAAACTCACTAAGTGGTATTGGATTAAATAGTCGATGTCCAAAGATTTCACACCTAATGTTTGCTGATGATACAATTCTTTTCTTAAAAGTGACCCACTCCTCAATTCAGGTTCTGAAAAGACTCCTTCAAAACTATGAGGATATGAGTGGCCAGAGAGTTAATCTTTCAAAATCAGCAGCCCGTTTTAGTCATAATACCCCTTCAAGTAAGCAAACAGAGTATCTGACAATGCTGGGGGTCACACTTTTTGACCCACGGCAACGATATCTTGGTCTTCCTTGCATCGTCCTTATGTCAAAACAAGAGACGTTCCAATTTTTGGAGGACCAGGTATCCTTACGTCTGAGTAGTTGGAAACGACAATGTTTGTCCCCTGCTGGTATTCACACATTATTAAAATCGGTAATTTCAGGACTCCCTGTCTATGCAATGTCTTGCTATCGGCTACCAGACCAAACCTGTATTCGTTTGAACGGTCTTATGGCCAATTTTTGGTGGGGGCAAGTTGGCACCAGTAAGAAGCAACACTGTATCTCTTGGTCCCGTCTATCTTTACCTAAGCATCTGGGTGGACTAGATTTCAAAAACTTTATTCTGTTCAATCAAGCTCTGTTAGCCAAACAGTGTTGGAGAATCCTCCATGAGCCCGAGCTACTAATTTCACGTGTACTACGTGCTAAATATTTTGAAGGACAAACCATCCTACAAGCACGTGAAGGTTCTCGACCCTCCCCTGGCTTTCAAGGACTGCTCCATGGTCTTCATTTACTTAAGCAAGGTCTACGTTGGCAGGTCGGTTCTGGCTATCTCTTACACCCCTTACAAGTGAATTGGGTCTCGGGGACACATCCACAACCAGCCATTCAACAAGCAGAAGGCTCTTACACGGGTCCTCCCTCTATTGTTGGCTTCATCTCTTCGGGGCGATGGAATCTCCCACTATTGCAATTACATTTTGCTGAATCTTCGGTTAAAAGTATACTTGGGTTGCCTCTTCCCTTGACGCCCTACCCAGACACCATAGTTTGGCACTACTCCGGGACGAGGCATTATTCCTCCTCTTCTGGTTATGATTTGGCTTATAGACTGAAAAAACCAAGCAAGCCACTTAAACACTGTGTTGAGACACAAGATGCCGTCTCGTGGCTATCATCATGGGAAATCCCTGTCCAACCAAAACTCCAATTTTTTCTTTGGCGTTTACTTCATAGGATTTTACCAACTTTGGAATGTTTGGCCTCTAGAGGTATGGAGCTGAATTTAATCTGCCCCGTTTGTCACTCAGCTGAAGAAACAATTGAGCATATGTTGTTTGAATGCCCAGTGTCCTTAGCTTTCTACAGGATGGCCCGTTTGACGCCTCCAACATTCCTCAATACTCACTTTGCAATTTACTGGAGGTCCATATTCCAGCGTCAACTTAACCTAGCACCTGTTTGGATTCTTGCTTGGTGGAGGGTCTGGAAGAGCAGAAATCATGTCGTCTTTAATCATGCTCAATTTCGTATTGAATCCATGTACAGGCAATTTGCCTCGCATCTATCTGAATTACCCCTCTTCTATCATTCACCACCCTCACAGCCCTCTCTCTTGCCGCTCCCCTTACTTCCCCGGCACCCCCGATGCCCCCCCCACAGCAAAACCGTCTAAAGATTAACGTTGATGGTGCTGGCTGCTCCCCCCTTGGTGGAGCCACATGGTGGGTTCTCCGGTCTCCTGATAGTATGATTCTGCATGCTGTAGGGACTCCTTACCCAGGTATTTTGGATCCTTTATCCTTGAACTCTTAGCATGTAGAGATGCGGTGGCTTGATGTGTCTTTTCTGGCCTTTTTCAGGTTGATTTTGAAGGTGATGCAGAGTTGGTTTCGAAAGCTGTTCGTGATCACGAATGATTAAGATCCACTGGGGGGATTATTGTCCAGGAGATCCTTCGGCTGATGGGCTCCAGTCCAAGCTTCAGGCTGCTTACGGTCCGCCGTTCAGCAAATAGGGCCGCCATTATGTGGCACGTTTGGCTCTTAGATATCTCCCAGGGGTGTTGCCGGTAGTCCTCACTCCCTGGGTAGATTGTAGTTAATTTACTGTTTACTACCTTGATTCTCCTCACGGAGCTATCTAAGTCAAAAAAAAATAATAATAATAAATAATCATGATTTTTATGGTTCGAAATCATGATTGGGATGGTTTACGAGTCAAAATGAGTAATGTTAAAATATGTTGTGAGGCAAGACTAATATTTCAGTTAGATGTGCCATTAAAATTTACCTGATGAAAGCGTATGATTCAGTGGAGTGGAAATTTGTGTTAGCAGTTATGTCAGCTATGAACTTTTCATCCTGTTTTATTTATCAAATTCTTGATTTTGGATATTTTGTATGAGATATTGCAGCTTGAGACTTTGGAAACTTAGGAGATTATTTGGAGTTGTGCACGTCAATTATTCGGGTTGATTGTGATGTTTGTAATTTTAGTTAGGAGGGAAAACAAATAGTATTAGAAAATGTTGCAAATATCATCTATCGATATTAAAGGGTTGCGTCGAATATTGTAGTTTGGGACTCAGGGAACCTTAGGTGGTTATTTGGAGTCGTTTACCCTAGTTAAGCACGTTTGATCATGATGTTTGTGATTTTAATACTACTGTTCTAATAAGTTGTTTGGATAATGAAACATGTAGGTGAAATTGAGTCTAATTTAACCTGGAAGTGAAATTGGATCGTTAAACTATTTAATCGTGATTTTTTTCTATTTAATTAGATTAATGAATTGAAAATCATTCCATTTGTAGATGATTCATTTAGCACCATCCTCTCTACAATGAGATTCACTTGGCATATCTCATATGTTGTATGGGAAGAATTAAATGGTAGATTTATGAAATAACATAATTTAATTATGTTAATTGGGCGATTTTATTCGAAATTATATAAAAAAAAAAGATACAGTCGATGGGAGAGGGCTCCGGATCCGGACCCAACCTTTAAAGGTTGGACCGGTCCAACCCAGGAGACCGGAGGGGTAGTATTGGCATTTTACAAAAATTCATTAAACCATAATCTTCAGCCGCTATCCTCTCAGCCTACCTTTTCACGCCGGCGTCCTCCTCTGCCTCTCCTACCTCCTCGAGTCCTCGGCTCCCGCCACCGCCAAAACATCACCCTCCCCCAGCCATCTCCTGCACCACCGCCACCATCGGACTTCACCGCCCACCACGAAGATGCCGTCGGCGACTTCACCACGAAGAACGATCCAGGCTTGGCTGGCTCGAGTGTAGCTTCGATCCAAGCCAGCAAAGCCCGATATCGTCTTCGTCAATGAACGATTCAGATGGAGGAACCGTCAAGACGACGTTGCACCTCCAACCGCCTTCTTCCCCTCCTCCGGCTACCTTCCTCTTCCTCTGGCACTTGCACATGTATGACTTCCTTTGACCGGAACAAAATCGGTCCCAAAGCGATTCGGCACCGATTGTTGGTGGGGGTTTGTGTTTTCTTTTGGAGCCACGCCGGAAGGAGGTTGGTGGTTGGGTGTTTAGAATCCAACTGTTTTTCTGTATCAATGCTAGCAAATGGAAGTTTAATTGGTGTATGTGTCATATTATTTGATATTAGTCATTGTTGTTTTCTTATTACATCTCCTGAAATGTTCAATATGATTGAATTGCTCTTGCTGTTTTTGCAGGATGCGGTGAAGAGAAAGGCTGTTGGCATTCTGGGGATGCAAGGACTGCAGCAAGGTCAAAGCTGGAGGTGCTTACACCATGAAGTAAGAAACATTACTCAATCACTTTAGATCTCATAAATCATAAATCTTTGTGTTTGTTCTAATTGTGATTGTGTTTTCCTTTTGACAGTACCGCCAATGCTGTGACTGTGAGGAGTACCATTCGTCGTTTGAGGGAGCAGACCGAGAGTTAGATGGTCTCGCAGCGTAGATGATTCGAAGCAAGGGGTGAAGAAATCAATGGCGGAGATTGTCAGCATTGGAAGGTTGAGGCACATGAATTTGGTTCAGTTACTCGGTGCTACTGGTATATGATTACATGCCTAATGGCAGCCTTGCTAAGATGTTGTTCTTAAGTGATGAAAACCAACAACACTAAACTAGCCTCAGAGGCAGAGGAGTAGCATCGGCACTTATGTACCTCCACGGGGAATGTGAACAAGTGATGTTACACGAGCGACACCAATTACCAAGGTAGCTCCTGCATCCCATCGGTGCTTCTGTACAATGCTTCTACTGCTTATGGATGACAATAAACATGGGATGATGAATTTGAGTCAATGCACGAATGTTCCTTTGTAATGCAATAAAGTATCTAGTGTATAGTGAACCTGGATTGAACATATAATCCAATTGTAAGAGTTTTTGTTGCGTATGATAGTGAATAATTGACATAATTTTCAGCTCATTGGTTGCCTTCAAATTATATGTGAATTTGTAATTTCTTGAATGGTTAACTAGTTAACTCGATTATCAATTGGTTAACTAGTTAACTCGATTGACTAACTAGTTAACTTGATTAGTTAACTAGTTAATTCGAGTAGATAACTAGTTAACAAGTAATTGATAACTAGTTAACTTACCATAATGTTAACTAGTTAACTAATTAACAACACGTTTACTAGTTATCTGATAATGATGTTAACTAGTTATCATAAAAAAATACTGTTAACTAGTTATCATAAAAAAAACATGGTTAACTAGTTATCAGTAAAAATACACTTTTCAGTAAAAAAAAGTAAAAATACACTGTTAACTAGTTAACTCGGTTGGTTAACTAGTTAACAACTTGATCAGTTAACTAGAAAACACGATTGGTTAACTAGTTAACAACTTGACAACTAGTTAACTCGGTTGGTTAACTAGTTAACTCGGTTGGTTAACTAGTTAACAAAAATAAATGTTATCAAGTAAAAAATTTGTTAACTAGTTAACTCGATTAGTTAATTAGTTACTAATAAAATAACTAGTTAACATCAGAATAACATGTTAACTCATTTTGATAACTAGTTAACTAATGTTGATAACTAATGTTAACTAGTTAACTAGTTATAGATAACCTGTTAAAAAAAAACTCGTTAAAATTATATGATTATTTGTCAACTAGTTATCATCTTAACAAAATGTTAACTAGTTATGTTAATCATGATGTTAACTAGTTAAAATAACATGTTAACAAAAAATCTTGTTAACTAGTTATCAGGTTAAAATCCGTTAACAAGTTATCAAATAAAAAATGATGTTAACTAGTTATCAGTTAAAAAAATACTGTTAACTAGTTAACATAAACAACTTGATAACTAGTTAACTCGGTTGGTTAACTAGTTAACAAAAATAACTGTTATCGGGTAAAAAATTTGTTAACAAATTAACTCGATTAGTTAACTAGTTAAGGATTAGTTAACTAGTTAACTCGGTTGGTTAACTAGTCAACAAAAATATTGTTATCAAGTAAAAAATTTGTTAACTAGTTAACAACTTGATAAGTTAACTAGTTAACTCGGTTGGTGAACCTGTCACTACAACAAAACCTAGCTACGGAGGCACACCGTATTTGCCTCTAAAAGTCATTTTTTTGCCTCTATAGAGTTTTAGAGGCAGATAGCTTAAGTGCCACCAATGCTCCTGTCGCTAAAGGTCTTTTGAGGCAAATACGGTGGCACATATTATCTGCCACTAATGAAAGAATTAGTGGCAGATATAATTGTTGGTAATTACGTCTTTAAACAGCTACGTATCTGTCATCTTAGCCACCTTTTAGAGGCACTTATTTTTGTTGCTGGTTATTTTTTTTTAGAGGCACATATATATGCTTTTAAAAAGAATTTATTCCTACCAGGATATTTTCCTCTATTGGACTCTCTCACTATTTACATACATCATTTTCTACTTTTTTGCTATATACGGGATTTGAACCTGGGTGGCTGAAGGTAATGTGCTAAGTTCTTAGTTCTTACCACTTGGTTCAAGAGTACTTACTGATATTTTTTACGCAGTTTTTAAATATGAATCACAAAACTCAAAGATATGCAGAAACTATGCCAACAAAAGAAATTGAAAAACGTAAATTTCTCCTTAATCATTATTAGAAAATAAAATCATCAATGTTTATTATTATATATATATACACATATATTTCACCTTTTAAAAAAATTATATTTTATCTATACAAAAAGTACATAGTTTACAAGTTATCTAGCGCTGCAAATTTTAATCATACAACATATAGAGACAACTATAAATTATCTAGCTCTAAATATTTTAATCGTAAAACCTATAAAGTCGGTTCTAAATTATCTACCTCTAAATTAAAGAAATTTTATGTATAACTTATAGAGGCAGTTATAAATTATCTGCCTCTAAAGAAATTTTATGTGTAACTTATAGAGGCAGTTATAAGTTATCTGCCTCTAAAGGAATTTTCCATATAACTTATAGAGGCAGTTATAAATTATCTGCCTCTAAAGAAATTTTCTGTGTAACTTATAGAGGCAGTTATAAATTATCTGCCTCTAAAGGAATTTTTCGTAGAGGCAGTTATAAATTATCTGCCTCTAAAAGGTTTAATCCTACAACTTTTAAGGCAGTTATAAATTATCTGCCTCTAAAACTATAAAATAATATTTATTAAACTTAAAATAAATAAATAAAATACAATTAGAGGCAGATATTTGCATCTATAGAGGCACATATAGTATTTGTTCTTTAAAAGTATATTTAGAGGCAAATATTCTATGTGCCTCCGTGTATCTGCCTCCGTAGCCAGGTTATGTTGTAGTGTGTTAGTAAAAAATCTGTTAACAAGTTATCAGTTAAAAATACACTGTTAACTAGTTAACAGCAAAAAAAGTGTTAACTAGTATTTTTTTAAGTAAAAAAAAATTATTGAAAAAAAATCCAAAAAAAAATTTCAAAAAAAAAATTTCGCCGGAAAAGTCACCGGGATGGTGGCCGGTCGCCGGAAAAGTCGTCGGCGATGGCAGCCGGTCGCCGGAAAAGTCGCTAGCGCCGGCGGCCGGTCGCCGGAGATGAGCTGCTGGTCGCTGGAAAAATTAATTAATTTATTGATATATAATAATTAAATTATATGTGTAAAGTCTAAAATACCCCTAACAATCTAGACCATTGGATTGGTCAAAGGGTCAAAGGTGATCTAATGGTTAAGATGAAGGTTGGAAGTGTCCAACCCTTGGAAAGGGTTGGATGGGGATCAGCACCCGATGGGAGAGGGGAGGTGGGCTCAGATCCGAATACAACCTTTCCAAGGGTTGGATTTGGGTCCAACCTTTTCTGGACCGTTAGATCAATTAAGATTTCATCTAACGGTTGATATGTTTTTTTGATCTTGTTCAAATAGTTGACCTGATCCGGAGCCGTTAGTTAACGGCGTTAACTAGTTAATTTCATCTGTACCTAGTTAATACGGTCAGTTAACGTTAACAAGTTAATTTCATTAGTTAACTAGTTAACTCCGTCAGTTAACTTGTTAACAAGTTAATTTCATCAGTTAACTAGTTAACTCCGTCAGTTAACTTCAGTTAACTAGTTAACATAATTCATAGTTAACAGTTAACCCGTCAGTTAACGGCGTTAACTAGTTAACATTTATATTTTTACAAAATGGTACAAAGATTAAACTGTCCATAAAATAAAGTTGGGTGACTTAACATGTAATTAAAAAAAATTACTTTCACACCATCTTCTTCCTCCCGCAGTAGCTTCATCGACGTTAACACGTACGCCGACGACGATGAATCAGCTCTCCCCTACCAATGACCCCCCCCCCCGACAACCCCTGCCTCCGACAACCCCCGCCTCCGACAACCCTGCTTCCTCCCTGCCTCCGATTTGCCAAATTTCAGATCTACGATTGCTGGGTGTGCTCCTGGAAGACTCGAGTGGCGATGTCGGCGGGCTTCATCGAGAAGGGGAGCTCCGGCGGCGAGGGCTTCGTCGGGGAGGGGGGAGCACCGGTTGTGGTAGTGGGAAGCAGGGGTGTCGATCGGAGGTGGTAATCGGAGAGGAAGGGGATGCGAAGCAGAGGATAACGAGCTCACGTGGTTTTGGTTGGACCGGTCCAACCTTTAAAGATTGGACCGGATCTTCTGCCGAGGGGAGGTTGTTATAAAGGTAGTTTTATATATGTGGTGTGAATTTGGAATCTTGTAGGCCAAATGTGGCTTACAAACACAATCTGTTTTCTATTATTGTTGGAACTATCAACGTTTCTAGTACATTGTGACCACATTGTTTCATGGATTGTTTGTTTTAAGTTTGTTACAAACATATAGAGATGAATTGATTTATCGGATCAGATCGAATCGAATTAGATATTAAAATTAAATTATTTCATATACTCAATGCTATTGATTGATATAGAAGAAGGGTAAGTCGCAACCGATTAATCTGACATTGTGAGAAATGGAAGAAGAGGGCTGATACATGAGTTTGAAACAAAATTATCTAGCTAACCGTGCCTTTATGGTTGAAGTATAGAAATTAACACTTTATATACAAAAGCTCGTGAAAGGGATTGAAGTTTGCAAAGGTCCACAAGGCCTTATGCAAAATAAATTGTTATATTGTAGGATACCGAGATTCGATGCTAAGACCTTTCGGTCATTAAAGACTCTGATACCATGTTATGAACCATTGCCGGCCAAGTTATTGGGAGAGGGTTCAGATTGGAATTTTTTTCGTGACAAAGTCTAAACTTTGTCACCTATACAAAGTTTAATCTGGACATTGATCTCATATCCACTTCTTAATTATTAATTTAAATAAATTTAACATTAAAAATTCTCCCACACCCCCTATAACCGCCGGCTATTAATTGTTAATTATGATAATCAATTTTTGATTATCTCCTCCTTAAAATATGGGTGAGAATATTCTCTTATCTTTTTAATTAATCCTAATCTTCTTCTTCCTCTTTCAATCACACGCCATTATAGAAAAGATGCTACTTTCAATTTTTTAAACAACTCAGTCACTCACAACTACAATCTGACCCCAAGTTCAAGCTCGAGGTTTGTAATGGATGAACCCAGTTCGAGTTCCCAAGTCAAAAAAACCTTCTTCTGCACCTCTGTTTGATCTAAATAATTCACCGAGTGATCATTCCCCCGATGTTGATGCTCTATCTGAACCAGATGAGGATACAATCCCGACGTCAGATGAACAAGGAATAATCTTGCGTGGCTACAGTATGTTTTCCCTCCTTTTCCAGCCAATGTTCTTTCATTAAGATTTCTTTCATAGAAACTACATAATGAATTTGACGTGGCGGATCAAATCAAATTTCTTGTCACTAACATCTTCAAACGGACAAATCAATATTATAATCTCCAAAACAAAGCATCTGCAGGATATAATAGATATACATTCAGACATTGTTTATCTTTCGTTTTTGCTGTTCAGTTTTTTAGTTTCAATTTTGTTACCACTGTCTGTTACAGTACTAGTATACATACAGTACTAGTATTCAATTTTTGTGGTGCCTCCAAACCCCAAATCGGTGATTCTGGCAATTTTCTCCGCATAACTCTTCAAAACCAGCTCAGTGATTCTATTGGGGCTACACCTACATATGATTGTCCCGTCACCCCTGTAGTCAGAATTATCAAGCCAGACGTCTGTTAGATTCGGGAGTGGAATGTACAACAAGTATCAAACTCAATAACATCAATCATAACTACCATATTACCTATTGTTTGCTTGCTGCTCCTCCATTGTCCAATAGTAGTTAAAAATCACCCCCCAAACACACTGAAACACAAAATCAGAACATCATAATTCAGTGAACAATATAATTAAATAATAAACAAGTAATGTCATTTATACTAATACTAATGCATCACATACTAGTTCATGACAGCTACTAGTACAACAAAACTACTAGTATTGATGTAGAAAAGTATAGAAGGTATAAAAGCAATTCAAAAGCACTATGAACACTGAACACTGACGCATACTAGTCCTGTGCCCCTGCAAGTATTCTGCATCACATTACTTTTAACTTTGTAACTCTAACTATCTATTTGCTTTGTAGGAGTGAAAGTACTAGAAATGAGTGAACAAGAAAGGGTGTTTAACACCCCATATTGCTTTCCTTATAAATACAAAAACAGAGCAGTATGAAACTCTTAGGTTTGAATTTTAAATTTGCTTCCACAATGAATTTCTTCATAATACGAAGCACCAGTACTAGCTAGGGTAGATCACCCTATTTCAAAATGGGTAGATGGCAGGCAGATGGGTGTTTATCTTGCTGTCTGAGTACAAAGTGGGGAGATCAATTATACTTGTTAAGAAAACTAAACTTCACCAATCAATCAAGTTAGCAACAATTACCATTAACCATATGATTAATACCCCAAGCATCTTTCTTTACCCCTGCCAAAAAATTCAGTTTGGAAGCAAACTTTAAATTGAGAAGCAAAAGTTTCATACTGCTCTGTTTTTGTTTCATAAGAAAAGCAATAGTTGCTTGGGTAGATCATCCTATTTCAAAATGTGCAGATGGCAGGCTGTTGTATGTTTTTTCTAGCTGTTTTACTACCAGGAAAACTAAACTCATGAAATCGTGATTGGACATTAAACCTCAACGCAAATAAGGCGGCAGAGTAGTATCATTAAAATCTGGAAAGTTTTGAGCCAAACCATCGATTTAGAAAACGTAATCAAACATACCAGTACAACGAGCATACAAGTATTGTAAAGCTACATATATTGATTCATGATATTCGGGCATCACAATCCATGATTGAACTAAAAACTACTACAATCATTGAAACAGTGACTGACCTGGATTGCAACACCAAAAGCAAGAGAAGACCTATGTAATCAGAATTTCCAGTATCTACTCGAGGTTCTTCTTCGGTGATTGAATCAGAGCTTCGTTGTGGTTGTTTTCCAATCGACGAAATCAGAGATAGAGGCTGTAATCCGGCTTTACTGACATGCAAGGGAGAAAACAAAAAAGGAAGAGAAGCTTGACTTACCGGCGGCGAGGTAAGTCTCAATCGGAGTCCGGCAGATGGGGGAATCGTCGATTAACTCCGGCGCCACTAACAGATCTTTGACCCGCTCCAAGCAATCGGTCGAAGCTAAAGCGCCGCCACACGGGAGAGAGTCGCCACACGGGAGAGAGTCGCCGCACCGGATAGAGCTCGTCATCCGGAGATTGCTCGCCGCCCGGAGATTACGCCGACTGCGATTTTCGTGTTTCAGAGGAATGGGGGGGGGGAGGGGGCGGTAGGGAAATTACCCTAGATAGTGGGTCTGGTAAAAAGTAAAAAAAAACACCCCTTAAATACTAGTTATGCAGTCCGTTAGATCTAAATGAAGAAGATCCAACGATCCTCCTTGAGCTTTGTATAGGATACAAAAGATATCATTTGTCACCCACCGCGCTCCGGATCAGATTGATCTTTATATTTGTTATTAACAACCTACAACTATGTTGTTCTAATTGGAATTTTATACCCTAACCACTAACTACAGATACACAATATTATAAGTGATGGTTTTCAATTGCGACAAAAAATTATCCACGTCAATAACCTTTAGGTCCCAATAATTCAACCTACTGGGAGAGGGTTTTGAATGGATATTATATTATTTACAACAATACTTATTGTTCCCTCAACAATAAGATTTTACTATGGATGAATTCTTAGACTTACTAGGACGAGGACCGGGGTGGGTGACAATATGAGAGTTTTGTCCTCTAGACAAAATTTAATATGGGCCCTTAGATTAACTCCTAATCTAATGACTCATAACTAGTAAATATAAAATAATATTTTTGCTACATTTAATTACCATTTTTTCAATGGCTCATTTAATTACATATTTAATTACTATCCAATGGCTCAGATCCTAGTATACTGGGTTATTATGTTATTGTCCCCATGAAATAGTTCCATACTAACTGTAATACTAGTATGGAATTAGGATTTTTGTGTTTTAATTGTAATTTGGATTTGTTCAATTTCATGAAATTTGGATTTTTGTAATTGGGAATTGTTCAATTTTCTGTTTCAATTGGTGTAATTTTAGGTTAGTTGATTCTACTAACTTTAATACTAGTATTTTGGTTACTTGATAACTAATTATAATACTAGTACGGAATTAGGATTGTGTGTTTTAATTTTAATTTGGATTTGTTCAATTTCATGAGTTTGTGGTTTTTTAAACATGTGATTTGTTCAATTTCCAGCTTAACTGTATTACTAGTATTTAGGTTACTTGATTACTAACTGTAATACTAGGATTTAAGGGGATACATTAGGAGTTAATCTAGTATTGTTGGTTACTGTAATACTAGTATTTATGTTCTGTGAATAAGACGTATGATGCTATGGAATCCTTAGTATAAAATATATAAATAGGAGTTTTAAGGTCAGTTATATGGAAGTTATTATCTACATTAATTGTAAAATAAAAAATTAATGTAGATATGGTAATGAAAGCACAAAATATGGAAGGATAATCAAAATAATAATTAAAAAAATATTTCAGTAATAAATAGAGATTAGATGGATGGCTTGGATTCAATTTTGTCTAGGTGACAAAACTTGGGTTTTGTCAAAAAAAATTACCACTAGGACGTATCCTAGTAACTTTAATAGTAGGTAAGGATTTGTGATTAATTAGTCTGTATAGCATTTATCAGTAATCCCCCATAACGGCTAATTAATAAATTTTGTACAATTCAATCAAACCTCGCGCAAGTAAAATTATTATATTAAAGGTGAACATAATTTAATATTGAGACCTCTCTCTTAAATTAGAGGTAAAAATAATTTAATATTGAGACCTCTCTCTTAAATTAGAGGTAAAAATAATTTATATTGAGACCTCTCTCTAAATTAGTTTGTAAAAAACTCTTAAGTATTACATATAAGTCGTCTGGGAACTTCTAGGGTGACATAAGGGATTCTTATGTCCCCTAGACATAACCAATGAGAATCCTCCACATAACCTATTTTGGTTATTATGAGATAGAGTAGTTATTAGATAGTTATTGATAATTAATAGGTATCTTTAATAATTATCTAAAATATTTTAACTACCTTATTTACATTCATTCAAATATTCTTCTATTATTTTGAGTGCAGATTTTCCCTTTTTATCGTGGGTTTCCTTAGTCTTGTACAAGTTTTAATAATCTTGTTCAAACTTCACAATTTTTTCTAGGTTTATCAATTGCATAAACAACATCTAAAACTGATACTAGTATTTCATAACGTATACCATATTAACTTTTCAGCTCAAATAATTAAATTTTGATGTGGGTTGCAATCGTGCTCAGCGGATGGGTAGTTTTGTGGAGCTTCTTTCCAGGTTGTTTGTGCTGATGATGTCATGCTGAGTGGGTTTTGATTTTTTGGGCTAGAGGAGGGTTTGAGGCTGCTTGGTGGTTTGATAAATGGGGCGCATACCATCAGTAACAACGGTGGCAGTTTAAGGTTGATTTTATATGATTGTTCAGCTTGTTGCTTTATATGATTTTTATTAATATAAAAAAGTACTCATTCATCAAAAGAAAAAACAGTAACCAAAAACATCCACGATATCATATTGTGATTGATGGGCCCTTGAGTTGTATCCGCCCTCGCACATGATGAGGACGGTCCATCACTCCAAGGCGTTCGAAGCAGTTCCATAGTATACCCTCGAGCCTCTTACGGCCTCAAGACCATACTGGGGGCAATTGATGGGCCCGAGTTGAATCCGCCCTCGAACATGGTCAGGGCGGTCCGTCACTCTAGGGCGGTCCTCTGTCCGCCTCAGCCAAAGGACACCTGTCATATCTACAGGAGGCCACCGCCCATTACTGTTGATGGTGACTCGCTGCGGCCCACTCAGAGCAGGACACGTGGACCCTGCCAGACCAATGGGACCTATAAATAACAGGGTCCCCCATTCAGAAGAAGAGGGACAGACCTGGGACCATACGCCTGATACTACAAGCTTTCGCGCTGTACGCTAAGGGCTATCGGTTCCGCCCACACAAAAGGGCTTTCACCCGGTACTTCTCTGTAACCCATTCTCCCTACATCATCCACATACTTGCCACCTTACATATACTAACCCTTTGCACGTCCACCCTGCAAGGTACCATCCGCCGAGACACTCCGAGGACGGATTCATTGCCTAAACCTCCAAAGAACCATAGTATTGATCCACCGGTCCAACTGGGCGGATCAATTGGCGCGCCAGATAGGGGAGCTAAACGTTTTGTTCTCAAAAGACAAACAGCATGCAGAATTTGGAGGAAAATCCCACGAGTGGTGTCCCCACGGAAACGCTCGTCACCCCGGCCAAACAAGTCGTATCGGCGGGTGTCCCCCGAGACCCTCGTCCTTCCATAGACCCACCCTTGGGAACGGCTACACAAACACACCATCCAATCCGCCCTCTAGGCCTTGGATTGCTCCGAGGAGAGTCCCACATCCCCCCTCCGTTGGAAGATAGAACGGCGGCTGATCCCGCTGCGGGGGACCTAGCGGCACAGGTAGCCGATCTACAAAGACAGAACGCTGAAATGGCAGTGATGATGAAGTTCCTGGTGGCCAAGGCAACCCCCGGAAATCACACCGAGGGCTCATCCGGCGGACTGGCAACCGGCATGGTGGACTCGGACGAAATGTACCGACTATTCCTCCCTCGCCACTAGTCAGGCCCAAGGCAACTCGCCATGCGGCAGCCTCTGGACAAGAGTCTCCTCAGCTTTCCTCCCCACAAGGATTCGTGCCACCAGCAATCAAAGCGTACGACGGAACTGGGGATCCCGACCAACATCTGTTAACATTCACCATTGCCATGCAGATGTTCACGGCCCCGGACGCTACCTACTGCCGTACGTTCCCTGGAACGTTAACTGGAGCTGCACTAACCTGGTACGGAGGTTTGGCAGAAGGAATCATAAATAATTGGGAAGATTTCTGCCAACTCTTTCTCCACAAGTTCTCAAACCAAAAGGAGGCAGGACGCAACTTGTCCGCCTTCTGGAACTTGAGACAGAACCGGTCAGAGACTCTTCGGCAGTACTACGAGAAGTGGGCCAAGGCGGTCGCGGCGGTGCCCAACCTCGCACTGGACATTGTGCTCCACCACATCCAAACCACCACGCTTAGCACCGAGCTGGTGAAGGACTTGGTCCGGAGAAAGCCAAAAACCCACACCGAATTGGAGACATGTATCCTCCAGTGTGCTGAAGTGGAAGAGAATGTCGCCATGATACAGGACGGGTACAGGCGCTCAAGCGATCAGAACAGGGACAAAGGATACCAAGGGCGAAAAGAGAAACGCCCTGACGACAGAAGAGACAACCGCCCTCACGGAGAGGGAAGATCGGAAGAAGGGTACACCCCCCTGTCGGAATCAAGGCGAAGGCTCATGTACGTCCTCCAAGAAAAGAAAGGAGGATTGCGGTGGCCGGCCCCGTTACCCAAGGCGGCAGTAAAAAGGGGGAACCCAAATGAGTACTGCGAGTTTCATGGGCAGAAGGGGCACGACACGGAGGACTGCCGGGAGCTCCGCAGTGAGATTGAGCGAGCCATAAAGAATGGTGACCTCAAGGAATTCATCATAAGTAACCGAAGGAGAAAAGAGCGGGAACGCTCAGAATCGCCAAGGCGAAGAGAAAGGGAAAGGTTAGAGACATCCCCTCCGAAGGCGGGTAGACACACGCCCCCCAGAAAGGCGAGAGTCTTCGACAGAATAACGGATGAGAAAAGTTCGGATACCCAAAAGGAGGGCGGAAAGCCCAGATACAAGAAAACATGCAGCATGATTTTGGGAGGAGAGGAGGATACGCCCCAGAACATAAGGGTCGTTGGTGAATGTTCCATGGTCAGACAGTCAGATAGAGAGCCGCCATTGACGTTCACATCGGCAGATTTGCGCGGGGGAAGTCCCAGCACCCAAGCGATGGTGATCCGTGTCATCATTGAAGACACTCTGGTAGAGCGGGTGCTAGTGGACGAGGGCAGTTCGGCGGATATACTCTCAGCCGATGCTTTCAGCAGAATGGGATTAGACCCCGCCCTACTCAAGCGTTCTAAGATCATGCTGACTGGCTTCGCGGGAAATGACGTACCTGTGCTGGGCGTGATCATCTTACCCATCACATTGGGGGACGACGATCACCAGGAAACAAAGCACATAAAATTTTACGTCACCAACTGCAATTCGGCGTATAACATGATAATGGGGCGGCCCAGTTTGGCCGCTTTCGAGGCAGTTTCCTCCACAGTCCATCAAGTCATGAAGTTCCCTACTGCAAGAGGAATCGGAGTAGCATGGGGAAACACTCCATTGGCACGAAAATGCTACAGGGTGGCTCTCAAGAAAGAAGAGGCATGTTTTTCAGTAGATACTAGAGACGACGCGTATGTCCGCCCAGAATCTGCAGAGGCGGATACGGAAGTCCCACTGTATCCTGGCGATCCTGAGAGAGTGATACGGCTGTCCGCTCATATGCCGGTCCCAGACCGAGATCGCACAGTGGCACTGCTGAGAGAGTATGCTGACTTGTTCGCGTGGAAACCCCAGGATATGCCTGGGCTGGACCCCGCGATCATGCAGCACCACCTAGCTGTGAGAGCAGACGCCCGCCCCGTGTCACAAAAGAAGCGGACGGTAAATTGGACAAGAAAACAAGCTGTCCAAGAGGAAATCACGAAACTGTTGGAAGCAGGTTTCATCAGGGAAGTCCAGTACCCGACGTGGCTGTCGAATGTAGTAATGGTGGGCAAGGCGGATGGAAGCTGGCGGATGTGCATAGATTTTACCAACCTCAACGACGCCTGTCCCAAGGACCCATATCCGTTGCCCAATATCGACCAACTGGTGGACGCCACAGCAAACCATGAGACGTTGTCTTTCTTAGACATGTTCTCGGGGTACCACCAGATCCCTCTGGCAAAGGCGGATCAAGAAAAAACGTCATTCTCGACGCCCTTCGGCAATTACTGCTACAATGCGATGCCGTTTGGCCTAAAAAATGCCGGAGCGACGTACCAAAGGATGATTGACAGAGTTTTTCAAGATCAGCTGGGTCACCACATGGAAGCATACGTAGATGACCTACTGGTTAAGACCAAGGCGGGTGATGACCACCTGGGAGACCTTCGGAAAACCTTCGACACCTTGAAGGCGTTCCAACTTGGCTTGAATCCAAAGAAGTGCGTCTTCGGCGCCTCCTCAGGGAAGTTTTTGGGATTCATGATCACCAGGCGGGGAATCGAGGCGAACCCCAAAAAGATAGAAGCTATCATGCAGACACCCCCCCAAGACGGTCAGAGATGTCAAAACATTAACGGGGCGGTTAGCGGCAATGAACAGATTCATCCCGAAGTCCGCCGAGCGGCAGGCGCCATTCTTTGCCATTCTGAAGGCGGCGGCCAAGTTCTCATGGACGGAAGAGTGTTCTAAGGCTTTTGAGGAACTCAAAGCCTTCCTCACCACTCCGCCGACGCTAGCAGCCCCGATTCCCGGAGATGAGCTATACCTGTACGTCGCCATCGCGGCTACAGCTGTCAGCTCAGTTCTCGTGAAGCGGATGGACAAGGAAGAACGCCCGGTCTTCTACAGAGCAAATCGTTAGTAGATGCCGAAACCAGGTATTCTCCATTGGAGAAGTCAGCCTACGCGGTGATTGTCGCCTCCAGGAAGCTGCGCCCGTACTTCCATGCTCACACAATTCACGTTGTGACGAACTTACCGCTCAAAGCAGCTCTCAGGTCCATGGGAGTGGCAGGGCGCATGTCCAAATGGGCGGTCGAGCTCAGCGAATATGACGTACACTTCCAACCACGGACAGCCATCAAAGCACAGGCTCTGGCTGATTTTGTGGTCGAAGGATGTGTCCGAGCGGAAGGACGCCCGGATGATTACTGGGAGCTCTACGTGGATGGAGCATCGAGCAAGAACGGAGCGGGAGCGGGTATAGTGTTAAAAAGCCCCCAGGGAGTCCTACACGAAACAGCCCTCCGTTTCAACAGGTCACGAACCAACAACGCGGCGGAGTACGGGGCGCTCATTGTGGGGCTCAGAATGGCCAAAACCATGGGAGTATCCCATCTCAAGGTTTTCTCCGACTCCGCCATTGTGGTCAACCAGCTCAGCGGGGTGTACGAGGTCCGGGAGGAAACTTTGGCCCCGTACAACGATCAAGCCAAGATCGCCCTCAAGGGTTTTGAAACAACGGAGATCCATCAGGTGGCGAGGGAAGACAACGCCCACGCTGACGCTCTCTCCAAGCTCGCTACCGCTCTCAACTTCGAAGAGGACATGATGATCACCGTGGAGAAAGAAAGAGAAGAGGGTGAGTGTATGGTCGTCGATGCCCAGACAAGCGTAACACCGCCCACAGCGCCACTCACGGATTGGCGTACGCCAGTACGGACTTTTATTGAAACGGACGCCCTCCCGGCGGACCGAGCACTGGCTACCGAGATTCGTAGACGAGCGGCAAGGTGTGTTTTGCTGGACGGTGAAATGTATCGTAAGTCCTCGGCAGGGCCATACTTGCCATGCTTAAGTGATGAGGAGGCTTCTTTCACTTTGAGAGAAATCCACCAAGGCGTATGCGGGATGCATATAGGCGCCAAAAGCCTGGAAAAGAATATATTATTGCAGGGGTACTATTGGCCAACAATCCGCCGAGACTCGGAAGAGCTGGTCAAACGATGCCACAAGTGTCAGCTATTCGCTAACACGCACCACCTGCCCTCCACCGCTCTCCAGCCGATAGTTTCACCATGGCCGTTCGCCTTCTGGGGAATGGACTTGCTAGGACCGTTCCCAGAAGCGGTGGGCAAGAGAAAGTATATCATCGTGGCGGTAGATTACTTCACTAAGTGGGTTGAAGCCGAAGCTCTCGCCTCCATCACGGCATATCAGGTGCAGAATTTCGTGCTAAAAAACATCATCACTCGCTTCAGCCTTCCTATGGGATTTGTCTGCGATCACGGCACTCAGTTTGATTGCACGGCGTTCCTTGACTTTTGTGAAGAATTTAAAATCATGGTTCGCTTGGCGTCCGTAGCATATCCCCAGGCGAACGGGCAGGCGGAAGCCATCAATAAGCTCATCTTGCAAGGATTGAAGAAGAGAGTGGATGCGGCGAAGGGAAAATGGGTCGATGAGTTGCCCAACATCCTATGGGCGCACAGGACTTCGTACAAAACAGCCACAGACGAAACCCCTTACACCCTGGTATATGGAACCGAAGCAGTCCTACCGTTGAGGTTAATCTGCCTAGCCTTAGGATTCAGCATTTCAACCACGCCAGCAATGATGCAGGCTTGCATCATAATCTGGACATATTAGAAGAACGAAGGGAGGATGCAGCTATCCGCCTGGTAGCTGAAAAGGAACAACTGGCTAGGCGATACAACGCTCATCTTCGCCCTCATCACCTGGAAGAAGGCGACTGGGTAGTTCGAAAGGTTTTTCGGTCGATCCCCCAACAGGGCAAGCTAAACGCCAATTGGGAAGGGCCATACAAGGTCCGTGAAGTGATCGGTCCAAGCACCTTTAAGCTCGAACACCCTACCGGCGAACCCATACACAAGACATGGAACGCCATGCACTTGCGGAAGTACAGTGCCAATGAAAACGAGGTCTAGCTTACTCCGCAACTTTCCGTCCTTACTTAACTTTTGGGTTTGGTTTATTTTGAAGGCAACCTACTAAGGGCGTATATGTAAGGAAAGGAAGGCAGTTTCATTCAAGGATATATGTATACGATATTATGTATCAATAACAAGTACTACTAAAAGCATGGCCGGGTTCGAACTCCCCTAGGAGGAACTTCACCCCTGTGCCAAGCTCGGGTTCCCCAAGGCGGAACCCAGCATTTCCTCCAAGTTTGGATTCCCCAGGGCGGAATCTAGCTCACCAGCGTTCGGGTTCCCCAAGGCGGAACCCAACACTTCGTTGAGTTCAATTTTCCCAGGGCGGAATCTAAATCATCATCATTCGGGTTCCCCAAGGCGGAACCCAGCATTTCCTCCAAGTTCGGATTCCCTAGGGCGGAATCTAGTTCATCAGCGTTCGGGTTCCCCAAGGCGGAACCCAACACTTCGTTGAGTTCAGTTTTCCCCAGGGCGGAATCTAATTCATCATCATTCGGGTTCCCAGGGCGGAACCCAAAACTTCGTTGTCCAGTTTTCCCAAGGGAAATCTACCTCAGTAAATCGTGCGAAGTTCACACAAACAAAAAAAAAGAGAAGAAATAGGGGATGACAACTGGATAACAATGGCATTTCCTTTCTCATCCTGAACATGACGGATTGATACGTTTGGTACAAAAGAAGCCGAAAGGAAGAGGAAGAGCAAAATTTACAAAGGACAGGAATTACTGGCGCCCGCCTGATGATCCCGATTTGCCCGCCCGGGACTTCTCAGTCCGAGCCTTCTTCTTCAGCTCCTTATGCCGGAGATTCACGTCAGAGTACGCCTCGGACAACAGCTCCTTGCGACGGTCCGAGGAGAGCACTTGAGAGTCAGCAGACTCCTCCTTAAACTCCTGCGCCATCAACCTTCGAGACGCAGAGCGAAACATCTGTTCCTGATTCCAGGAGTAGTCGGTGTTCCCCCGTCGGAGTTCATGGCGGACGGCAGTAAGGGTGTTGTCAAGAGCGCCCTGCACCCGGTCGCCTAACTCTGCCTCAGTCTTCTCGGTGACCGTCTTCTCAATGTCCGCCTTCAGCGCCTGAAGGGTCTCCTCCGTTTCTTTCAAAACAAGGTCGCGGCTTTCCAAGTCTTTTGTCTTGGCCCCCAGGTCCTCGGCCATGACCGCCTTGTCGGTCTCTAAGAGGACCACTTGCTCCTTCAGGGCGTCCTTATCCGCCTCCGCCTGGGACAGGGCCGCCTCCACCTTGTAGCGTTTCTGCTGCTCCGCCTGTAAGTCCAACATGTGTTCAGTAGCTTGGTTAGCGTGCGCAACACGGACCAAATCCAATTCATAAGAGGTAGTTACCAGAAGCCGGGCCGCCTCCTCGTCCATTTCCTTCTTTGCTTTGGAATACTTAGCCTTCCATTGCTGAGTGGCGGCCCGAGCTTCCCGCAGCTGATTCTCCAGCTCCTCAGCACCTTGGGGCTGCTCGGCCCTAAGCGCCTTATCCGCTGAAAGCAGCGCGCCGGCGGTTCCCAAAAGCTGCAAACACAGGCAATCCAAAGATTACTTACAAAAAAGAGTGGGGGCAGGACAAAACTAGTGTATGACATCGCAAAGAGATCTTACCCTGGCTCCAATCGCCATTTGCTCCATCGCCATACGGCGAACCCCATCCTCTGACCGGGGGTGGTCGATATCCCAGTCGGCTGCCAGTTGGAGGGCGGCCCCGCGTGAGAATCTCGTTGCCACTTAGGGTTGGCTGCATCGCCGGAAGGCGTGCGGTGCTGTACTCCCCAGAAGAAGCATGGGCTTTCGAAGAGCCTTCCGACCGTTTCCTCTTCCCGGAATCTTTCCTCATGGGAGCTTGCGGCGCTTTGCCTTTTCCACGTTCTGCGATGGCGGACTCCCGGCCGGCTCGGTTCGTTTCTTCTCCAGGCGATTATCGTCCGCCTGCTCTTTTTCCGGGTGGGCGGCTCGTGCGCTTTTCGTACTCTGCTGCTGATCCGCCACCGGAGTTTCAGGTTGAGGCTGAGTATCAGCGGACGCTCCCCGCGTCTTGGCGTTCAGCAACGCCGCGAAGATGGAGCTCTCTGCACCAAGTCAATATCAAAACAAGCAAACATATTAGGCGGTTGGGAAAGAATAAGAATGGATATATACTAAGGGCGCCCAACTACAGAAGCATCGCTCTAAAAAATTGTCCGCTCACCACCGCCGCCTAGCCAGGCCTTCAGGACGCTCCGGCCCCTCTTCTTCAGGTTGTAATTCCAGGTGTTCACCCAGTTCACAATGGCAGCATCATTCTCCTGAAGGCGGCCGGGTTTATTGAACTCCTCGATGGCCCCATACGACCATGTAGGTCGAAGGCGCTCCTCCCAGAACGCATCCTCCGGCGAATCAGCTTTAAAAAAGAAAAAGCTGTGCCACCATACGGAGTCCGCCTTGATGGCACCATAAACTCCGCTCCCTGAGTACGCTATCCTCTTTGAGAAAGTAATGCCATTTTGGTTAATCTTGGCTCTGTAGAGATGGCGGAATACTCGGGGCTGGGAGCGACATGCCTCTTCACACATGACACCTGAAACGCTGCCATGATTGCCCAGACGTGGGGTTGGAGAGCTCCCAAGGACGCTCCTAACAGATCCAGGACATCCAGCTCCCAGGGATCCAGAGGGAAACGGAGACCGTACATAAGCGCCTCCACCCAAACGCCCACCCATCCGGGCGGACAGTTTCCGATTGAGCAAAGTCGGGCAGGGGCAGCGTACGAGAAGCGTTGAGGCATGTCACAATCATTCAAAACCTTCACCAGGGCGTTCGTCTTGACATAAGGAAAGTATCCCGGCCCAAACACTACCCGGCAGTCTCCGGGTGACCCCTCCCACATCTGCTCCCAGGTTCTGATCTTGTACCCGTACTTCTCCACAGCCCCGGTGTCAAGATCAAAACCCCAAGACTCCTTGGTGAATCCGGTTTGCCACGACGCGAACCGGCGAACGCTGTTCGAATTGGAATTCTTGAACCTGGCTTCTGCTGACGGCGGAGCTGCTCCGCCGAAGGAGAAGGCAGCGGATCAGCATCCTCAGTGAAGGTGTACTCCATGTCAAAATTGGCGTACGGGTTGAAGACTAGATCGGAATCCTCCGGATAAGGCATCTGTCCTTTGAGTTTGGGATCCGCTGCATCCGACCCTTCCTCATCAAACTTTTCTTCCCTGAAGGGCTCGGGGGACAGAGGTGGACTCGATTGCCGAGACGGAGATGACGATGACGATGCATCCGCCCCCGATCCTCTCCTCCCTTCATCATAACCTCCTACAACAGAAGGACAAGGGGCACAAATCAGAAGAGGAGGAGGAACGAACACCAGGGGGCGAACGGATACCGGAGCCGTGTTTGTCCCGTCCTCTTGGGACGGGCGGGCGGCAGAGCGTTGACGTTCCCGCATGTCTCTCAACACTCTCTCTAAAAGGTCATAATCCACGGAGGATGATGACCCACTAGACGACATCTCACGCGCCAAAGAAGGAAATAGAAAGGGCGAGGCACGCAACGCAAGCAAAAATGCGAAAGAAAAAAACAAATGGGCGGATAAAATTGAATGCAAGAATTTTCAAAGAAACCTACTTGCTTCGGCGGAGGAAGACGACTCAGAATCAGAAGGCATCTTCGGTAAATGTTTTTGGAAGACGGCGGACAAGGGCAAAGAGTTGTAAGGATAAGGCGGACAAGACGGACAAGGCGGACAAGCTCAAGGAAATTGGTAAGGAAGGGCGGAAGCTCTCAAGAATTTAGTTGACAAGCTGAGGTGCCGAAAGGAAGGGGGGAGAACCTCTATTTATACTGGTGACGTGGGTAAGCGAAACGTCGCCAAATAAAATCGAGCCACGTGTCCCCTAGGCAGTGGGCGAATAGGCTAGTAGCCTACAACGGAAAGAAAGCGTGCAAAAAGGGTGAGGCACGTGCAGGTTCACCTCAAAAGAAGAGCTCCACCCGTTTCGGTCACCGGTAACAGCACCGGCAACAAGTTAGAACTCGCCCCCCCCATGGCCAGGGCGGTCCTTCACTCCAAGGCATTCGAAGCAGTTCCATAATATCGCCTCGAGCCTCTTACGGCCTCGAGACCATACTGGGGGCAATTGATGGGCCCTTGAGTTGTATCCGCCCTCGCACATGATGAGGACGGTCCATCACTCCAAGGCGTTCGAAGCAGTTCCATAGTATACCCTCGAGCCTCTTACGGCCTCAAGACCATACTGGGGGCAATTGATGGGCCCGAGTTGAATCTGCCCTCGAACATGGTCAGGGCGGTCCGTCACTCTAGGGCGGTCCTCTGTCCGCCTCAGCCAAAGGACACCTGTCATATCTACAGGAGGCCACCGCCCATTACTGTTGATGGTGACTCGCTGCGGCCCACTCAGAGCAGGACACGTGGACCCTGCCAGACCAATGGGACCTATAAATAACAGGGTCCCCCATTCAGAAGAAGAGGGACAGACCTGGGACCATACGCCTGATACTACAAGCTTTCACGCTGTACGCTAAGGGCTATCGGTTCCGCCCACACAAAAGGGCTTTCACCCGGTACTTCTCTGTTACCCATTCTCCCTACATCATCCACATACTTGCCACCTTACATATACTAACCCTTTGCACGTCCACCCTGCAAGGTACCATCCGCCGAGACACTCCGAGGACGGATTCATTGCCTAAACCTCCAAAGAACCATAGTATTGATCCACCGGTCCAACTGGGCGGATCAGTGATATATATCCATAAAATACTAGTACAAACATCAATACTAATATTCCCAATACTAGTATTACGTTTCCAAATTATCTAACAAAAAATATGCTAAGACTATTTCAAAACAAAAATAAGATCTAAACATCCATGATAACATCCGAGGAACCAGCAAAAGGAAAGTGTGCCCAAAACACATAAGTTACGAGAACATGACTTTCTGAATAGTTATATTGAAGGTTGATTTCTTGTGTTGAAGGTTGACTATCTTTTTGAGTTCGTTTAGTTTCCCCCTTCGAACTTGCTGTTTTAACTTGTCCCTTCTTGGTATTATTTTTGTCCAGCATTTGCTTTAGAAGTAGTCATCCTGCACAATCGATTTAAAACTAGTTATTGAACATAATTCGTGAACCATATAACAAGCATGACTAATACTAGTATTGTAGAAAACATAAATACTAGTACCACAAATATTAGTTTATGAACATAATTCCATAAACAATGAGATTACTATAACGAAAATAGTTGCAATTTCTATACATAGCTTCAGTAAACAAAAAAATCTAATTATGTTCGGTCGACGAGGAAGATTCACGAGACAAAACTACTGCCAAACGTAGGATTGAATGCATTGAACGTGACGTTATACATTGTTGAATACTAGTATTAGAACTGTTCTGTAAAAATCAAACCAAAAAACAAACCCCTAATCCTAATACTAATCAAACTTATGAGATAATCTGCATTCGTAATCCAAAAGTCGTAATTGTAATACTAATCAAACTTATGATAATCTGCATTCGTTTAATACTAGTACTAGCTAAGGTACTATCTGATTCGACCACATAGTTCAGAAACAAAATCCCCAAAACTGAAACTTCTAATTTCATAAACCAAAAAATCAAAATCAACTCCTAAAACGAAGGGGTTTTCCACATGCAACACCAAAAAAATGAAAGATCATATGAAGTTAGAAGGGGTTTACCTGACCGGAGCTCCGACGGGAAACGATTATCCTTCGAAGGCAGAAGATCGAACTTCCTTTTCTTTTTCCAACGAGAAATCCTTGGATGGAACCGGCGGCCAAAGAAGGGGACTGAAATGACCGTCCGGTGCCTTCTTCGCCGGCGATGAGCAGTGGGTTTGAGTTCACCAAAGTCGGCACCGGCACTGTGAGAGGGAGTTGTGGGAGAGTGTTTTGGGCGGCTGGATAAATTGAAAGAAGGTGGGGAAGGGGAGTGGTAAAAAAATAGGGTTGTATTTATGGTAAATGTTCATTTAATTAGGGGTAGTAATTAGGGGTTTTTAATATTATTTTAATATTAAACTCCTATACCATTGGATCTGTTTGAAAGTGATCTAAGGGCTATAAATGGTTATGTTATAGAGACATAATCTCCCCTTATGTTAGCCTCTGCCCTCCCTAAGTCGTCTCACTCCACTAACTCGAGTTGTTGATAAAAATTTATAATTTATTTAAATGACATTCGTTAAACTCCACCAATTTACTTCTATGTTGACGTCTTCTTTGTTTGTCGCAGCCAGTAAATATTATTCATGTGTTATTTGTGTCCGCAAGTAACACAATATATATAGAAAAACTCATTATGTAAAGTGTTATTCACGTATTATGTTCATCTGTAAATATTAGGGGTGGCATTCGGCCGGGTTGGCCCGGTTATCTGGCGGACCAATAACCGCCCTAATATTTGACCGGTTTTTTTTTAACCGCCCGACCCGGACCCGTCGGTTCTGTTTTCCTTACCGTGACCGTGGCCGACGGGCGGGTGGGCACCAACGGTTATACCCGACCTAGCGTGAAGCCCAACATTTACGACCCAAATTCGAATCCAAATGCAGCCCAACTACTTCCAAACCCAGTTGGGCTGCATAATTATGGTTTTAGTAGCCCCAATAATTTGTTATTTTAATTGTAGCACTTAATTTGGGATATGTTAATTTCATAATTTAGTTCGTACTTCGTACTAACTTATTAAGTGACACAATTAATAAAAATTAATTCTAAAATACTAAACAACTAACCAAATAATTAATTCCGAAAACTAAAAATCTGAAATCCCAAAATAATAACGCAAATACTTCTCTTTAATAATAACTAATTAACATCCGAAATTGTGAATACTAAGAGTTCAAAGAAAATAAATTTAAAACATAACGATGTGATGATCCAAACTCTCGTCAAGTCATCCATATAGGGGTGGCATTCGGCCGGGTCGGCCCGGTTATCTGGCGGACCAATAACCGCCCTAATATTTGGCCGGTTTTTTTTAACCGCCCGACTCCGACCCGTTATTTGGTCAGTCCGGTTATAAAACCGCGTTGACCGGGTCGATTATGGGTAAGTTTTCGGGTTTCAGGTTGGGATTGCCACCCCTAGTAAATATATAACATAAAAATAGGATAAATAACAATTAACATATGAATAATATAGAAATAATTATTGGTCGCAGCCGACAAAACAACCATTAAATTGGAGTGCAGCTTTGTTACCCAACAAAGTTAGAGGGGTTTTGTTGTAGTGTTAATGAGTTAATGGATATGTCGTCTTTCGTCCACTAGAGATCCCAATATTAAATAATCACTAATTCATTTCATGTAACTATTAATTAACTACCATCCACTTAATTAATTAATTACTTGATTTTCATTCTGTTTAAAAAGGTCTTATCTTCTTGTATTTTCCATTAGGCTGCTCTCGTTTTCTTCCAAGTGGGTAGGCGGCTTCTAATTATGGACTTTAGGGTTTTTTCTACCATAGAGAATTAACAGAATGATTATAGAATTGATTCAATCATGAAAAACATACTTAGAAGCTAATTCAACACTTAGAATTAAAATAAAATAAAAAGTAGTACTCCACCTCCATCGTATTATTGTTGTTTGATTATTGCATATATGGGGAGGAGATCCATATTTAAATAATAGTGATACATACATAGTGATAGTTAATGAATTTGAAGAAATTTTAAAATATAATTTTTTTCTCTAAATTTGACTATGATTATTGGATAACAGCAACCTCATTATATGATAATGTCTTGTACTCTGAAACTTGAAATCTCTGGAATATGATATGTGTCGTCTTTGGAATAGTCATCCTAACGAATTGGGCAAACAATCTCTCATTGTCATACAACGATTGCATTTCAATAATTCGAGTTATTGGAAGGATATTCATCACTGGTTTTATATTATTCATTAACATGCCCCTCAAATAGAAACTCTCAAAAGAGCTAAGGTTTGCACATCTTCCATAAATCTTGTGCAACACATTAGGCTATCATGATTCGAAATCAAGACCTCTTAGTCATTAAAAAGGTAAAAAATCTCTGATCCCATGTTATAAATTGTTGCATTCCAATAATTCGGCCTTGTAGCGGGGATGGAGCCGCCACGGGACGACCTCGGCGAGGACGACATCATATGGGGACCAGACCCTAAAGGAAAGTTCACTTTGAAGACGGCGTAGGAGATTCTGGTTAGTGTGAGCCCCCACACGGAGCAGGATATCTGGAGGACCATTTGGAGATGGGCGGGTCCGAATAGAGTTAGGCACTTCCTCTGGCTTGTAGGCCATGACAGGATTTTGACCAATGCAGCGCGCCGGATAAGGCATATGTCGAACACTGATAACTGCCAGAGATGCAGAGGCGCGACTGAGGATACGCTCCATGCTATCCGCGACTGTAAGCTTGCGAGTGAGGTTTGGTCATCTTTCATTCCTCCTGAGTTTGCTTCACATTTCTTCTCAGATAGTCTGCAGGACTGGCTCCGTAAGGGCCTCCAGCACGAGACTTTTGGCCTCTCTTTTGGCATCATCATGTGGATCTTGTGGAAGGCGCGCAATGAGGTAATTTTTTAGAATAAACTTGCGACATGCGATCAGCTCCGCCTACGAGTCCTTCACTGGATCGCCGGGGTTCGAGAGACAATGAGAGCGGACTCGCAAGTGAGCTCAAAGGTTACCCCACGGCGCACTGAGACTTTCATCGGTTGGAAGGTAGGGCCGAGTGACTGTATCACGATTAATACAGACGGCTCTGTTCTCCAACCTCTCTCCCGTGCCGCAGCAGGCGGCATTTTGCGTGATTACCAGGGTCGGCCGATTAGCCTCTTTTGCAGCTAATCTCGGTCGATGCTCGATCATGAGAGCTGAGCTCCGAGCTGCCGAGATCGGGCTGAAGATTGCCTGGGACAGGGGCTACAAAAGAGTTCACCTCCAACTCGACTCCCTTGCAGCGGTCACAACCATCCTAGGTGACCAGGAGGATGATTCTAGACATGGTCGGACGATCACCTCCATTGGAGAGCTCCGTAGTAGACAGTGGGAAGTCACCGTTTCCCACATTTTCCGTGAAGGCAACAGGGTTGCAGACCTGCTTGCTCACCATGGCCACACCCTTGACTTTGGGTGTCACATCGATTGTACCTATCCCCACGAGGTTAATAGAGCCATCTGGGACGATCATGTAGGGACTTGTTTTCCCAGGTTTATTCCTTTGAATGATTAAGGGTGCTTGTCACCCTCTTTCTTACCAAAAAAAAAAAGAATTGAATATTAATATTTTGTATTATTATTAACACTAATATACAGTCCATTAGATACGGTAATCCAACAAACCGTATTGTGATCATAATTCATACACCCTCTAGAAAATAAAATGACTGCCACGTAGGAAAAAAAATGATGAAAAGCTGTTGATTATACTGCCATATGATTATTCCTATGAAGAAGAATGATAAAGCTTAGCTCATCCTTCTAAGATACGACATAATGGATCTGAGTGGGTATCCGCACCGCACGTAATTTTCCACAATATCAGATTCCCTAGCTTTGTGTTCAAGCAACATTAAAACAATTGAAAGCCCAAACCTACTCCACTATTCATAGGGGGAAAAAACCTCCTTCAAACCCCACTTTCAAAATCCCTTTACAAAGCTCTCAAGAATTAAATGCCATGTGGAGACCAGTGGGGAGTATGCACGTCGTGGATATCGACAAGGATTGCTTCATCGTCAAATTCAGCAATGAAGCGGACTATTTCAAAGCTCTTACGGCTGGGCCGTGGATGATCCTGGAACACTACCTTATTGTGCAACAATGGGACCCGGGCTTCCGTGTCTCTGACACTCTCCCTAAGAAAATGGTTGTTTGGGTCCGTTTCCCTCATCTTCCGATCCTCTACTACCATCCGAAGATTCTTTCTGCCTTTGGGAACCTTATTGGACGTTGTGTCCGCGTCGACTTCTCAACCCAAAATGCGGATCGGGGGAAGTTCGCTCGCCTCGCGATTGAGATTGATCTCAATGAACCTCTTACTCCGGGGATCAAACTTGATGGTGCGTGGCAGAAAGTCGAATACGAAAACATTCCCATGCTCTGTTTCGATTGCGGGAAAGTTGGACATGAGTCGGAATCCTGCCCCTGTAAGCAAGCTCTCGTTCAGAGTTCTCCTTTCCCCAGCTCTCCCACTCCCACCATACAGGGAGCTGCTCCTCCCATGGCTAGCCAGCCGGATAGTTTCGGGCCTTGGATGGTGGTGGCACGCAAGCATCGCCGGCAGCGCCGGGAGATCATTCCAGAAAAGGCAAGCGGATCTTCGGGCAAGATCGATTCCAGCCATGAACGTATTAAGGAAAGTTCAGGTAATTGTAGTAAGTCTTTGGAAGAGAAGGTTGGAGAGCAGCACGATTCCCGCGGGAAAACGTTAATTCGGCAATCAAGGCTCCGGCTCCCGCGTCTAAAAAAGGAAAGACCCCAACGGCTAGGAAATCTGCAGCCAAGCTCCTTAATGAGGAGGGATCCGGAAAGTCTGCTGCCGCGGGTAGGAAAGCCCATTTGGGAAACAACAGCTCAAAGCCGGCCAACAAAGGCCCATCCGTTCTAGCTAAAGGAAGCCCAAATGATAATGGCACACCCGTTGGGCCCAATTTGGTTGTGGAATCCGGCCTACCCAGCGACCCCTCTCCAAGTGCTAATCCGACTCCTAACAGCTCCATTCCCCTTTTCGACAGTCTTATCCAGATTCCCATTCAGTCTCTCTCCTCGTCGGGTTCTCCTGCTCCTCTGGCGTCTAACCGCTTCAAGAGAACGACGAAGCGGATCACTTCGGCTCCTGTCCGGGAAAAACAAAAATAAATTTGAAGACTAAGAACCCTTCCTTCAAGACCCAGCAAACTGAGAGCTTTCCAAGGGCCGTTAAAGACCGTATCTGTGCTGAATTGCTCCCCGGTCAGAAACAGGCTGCGGCCTCTCGGACAAAGGTTGAACCCGACCACATGCCCGAAGCTATGGCCACGGAGATCGGTTGCGTGGAGGAACAGCGGGATACGAGTGTCTCTTGTCAATCCGGGGAGGCTATGATTACTGATTCGACCAGTGGTGATGCGGCCCCACCGGATGATCTTGATCTGAACCTGCCAAATTCGGGCTAATCTTGCGGTGCAGGTTGTTTCGTTCCCTTCTCTGTTTTTATGGATAGTTTACTCACTTGGAATTGCCGGGGAGCAGGTCACAACTCATTTCTCTATGTTTTCAAGCATTTTGTGCAGGTCTACAATCCCAATTAAAGGTAGCCAGATTCGTGCAAGCATGGGGTTTCAGTTCTCGATCGTTGAGGAAGCTCGTGGTTTCAGCGGCGGAATTTGGTTGTTGTGGAAGGATCCCTTGCTCAAAATCCGGCGAATTTCCTCCTCCTTCCAATTCATTCACGTTGAAGTCAATTATGACGATGCCGCGAACTTCCTCTTCACTGCTGTCTATGGCTCCCCGATCCCTTGCCGAAGACGCGAGCTTTGGTCTGACCTCGCCCAATTATCGCAAGGAGTCAAGCAAGCCTGGCTCCTTGCCGGTGACTTCAATGAGATGGTCAATGCCTCGGAGAAAGTGGGTGGAGCGGGTTTCAATACAAACAATGCACGCGACTTTCGGAACTGCATTGCCAATTGTAGCCTCTTCGATATGAGTTTCACAGGCCCTAAACACAACTGGTTCAGGGGAAGCCTCAGGGAACGCCTCGATCGAAGCCTTTGTAACGGTCACTGGCTAACTAAATTCCCCGAAGCGTCTACCTTCCACCTGGAACGTCTTAAGTCCGATCACAGGCCAATTCTCGTCAGGATGACAGCCTACTCAAAACAGGTCCGTGCCTCTCGCCCTTTTCGTTTTAATGCCGCCTGGCTTAGTCATGAAGATTTTCATCCTATGCTTAATCTTAGCTGGAAAGCTAGAAAGGATGTTTGTGAATCTTTGCAGGATTTGGAAGCTTGTTGCAGGAAATGGAACAATGAATTCTTTGGCAACATCTTTGTTCGGAAGCGCCTGCTCACTAACCGTCTCCTTTGGCTGGAAAAAAATAATTGCTCAAGACAGAACCGGAAGCTTTTAGAAGAAGAGGATTCTGTCAGAAATGAGCTCGAACGGACGCTTTGGCAAGAAGAGATCCTTTGGCTTCAAAAAGCTAGGGTTAAATGAAACCTCGAAGGGGATCACAACACTCGCTTCTTCCATCTTTTGACTCTTAGGAGACGCAAAGGCAACTTCATCAAGGGTCTTAAAGACCTTGACGGGAACTGGATCTATGACAGAGATCAATTGATGAACTTGGCAGTCGAGCACTTCTCGACCCTCTTCTCGGCCGGTCAAACCTCCCCTCTCTCCGATGTGGGTTTCGCCAATCAGATCTCTGACTCGAAAAGAACCCAGCTTGGCCGAACTCTCGAAATGGCTGAGATCCTTTCTGCAATCAGATCTATTGGAGGCCTTAAAGCGCCAGGGAAGGATGGATTCCAACCTCTTTTCTTTCAAAAGTGCTAGTCCACTGTTGGGGATGATGTTTCTGACTTCCTGGTTTCTTGTTTCAGGGCACCGGAGACTATTGAAAGAATGAATCAAACCATTATTGTCCTCATCCCTAAGCAGAACAAGCCGGAGATGATGTCACAATTTCGCCCCATCAGCCTGTGTAACGTGACTTATAAAATTTTGGCTAAATGCATTGCTGACAGACTTCGCAGCATTATGGCTAACTTGATTGGAGAGGCTCAAACAAGCTTTGTTCCCGGGCGCCATATTGCCGACAATATTATCATCCTTCAAGAGGTCGTCCACTCTATGAGATGTCGCACTGGAAAGAAGGCCTGGATGACCATCAAGCTCGACCTGGCGAAAGCCTTTGATCGTTTGGAGTGGAGCTTTGTCGAAGAAACCCTTCGTTGCGCCAATCTCCCGGAAAACTTGATCCACATCATTGTTTGCTGCATCTCGACGACCTCCACTCAGGTGCTTTGGAACGGTGGTTTGACTCCTGTCTTCAAACCTGGACGCGGCCTTCGTCAGGGATGTCCCCTCTCTCCCTTCTTGTTTACCCTTTGTATTGAGCGCCTTAGTGTTTTGATTTCCAATGCGGTTAAAGATGCTTCCTGGCGCCCTATTCAGCTTGCTAAAAATGGTCTGGGTCCCTCTCACCTCTTCTTTGCAGACGATCTCGTCTTGTTTGGGGAAGTTAACCCGGACCAATGCTGCATTATCTCTAATTGCCTTGACAGTTTCTATCGCGCTTCGGGACAGATGGTGAGCCTTGAAAAATCTCGGGTGTATTTTTCAAAAAACACCACCAGTCCTGTGCGTCGCAGCACCTGTCGCCTGTTGGGAATTGCGGAAACGCAAGACCTGGGTCGTTACTTGGGTGTTCCTGTTCTCCATGGTCGTATCTCTAAGAACACGTACGAGTATATTATTGAGCGCACTGATCAGAAACTTGATGGTTGGAAGCGCAACTCCTTGTCCCTTGCAAGGCGAGTTACGCTTGCAACATCTGTTCTCAATGCCTTGCCTTCTTATGCCATGCAGACTTCCACCCTTCCGGCTTCCATCCTTAAGTCCATTGACTCTAGGATCCGTAGCTTTGTGTGGGGTGGTTCCAAAGAGGAGAGGAAAATTCACTTAGTTTCTTGGGATGTTGTTTGCAGGACAACCTCGCAAGGAGGACTTGGACTCAGGAAAGCTAAGGAGCTTAACGAGGCGTTTCTGATGAAGCTTGGGTAGCATATCCTGAAACATCCGGAGAAGTTGTGGGTTCGAGTAATGACTTCGAAGTACCTCAAAGAGGTTGATGAGGTGATTACCATTCGTTGCAAAAACTGGGGTTCTGCCCTCTGGCGAGGCATCAGAAGGGTTTGGCCGACCCTGAGGAATTCTTGCCAGAAAAGCATTCGCGATGGCAAGTCGACATCCTTCTGGTTTGATGCTTGGCTTGACAGTGGGATCACTTTGGCTGATTTCTCTATTAAGGACCTGGATGAAGTTGAGAAAGGCCGGCTGGTGGCCGAAGCCACTGATGACAATGGCGATTGGGACTGGAGGTTTTTGAGCAATTACCTCCCTCCGCAATGCATTCTTCAAGTTGCTGGCATGCAGCCACCCAAACTGGAGAGTGGAGAAGACGATCTTATTTGGGGTCCGGATCAAAAAGGACAGTTTTCCATTAAATCCGCCTATGAAGTTTTGGCTACAACGAGGACGAAAGAGAACGGGCTGCTGTGGAAGACGGTTTGGAACTGAAGTGGTCCCAACCGGGTCCGCTTCTTCCTTTGGTTGACGGCTCACAACCGTCTCCTGACAAATGGCGAACGGAAAAGACGGCACCTTGCTGATGATGACCTTTGTAATCATTGCAAGTCTGTCCCTGAAGATGATCTTCATGTCCTGCGTGAGTGCCCTTTTGCCAGGAAGCTTTGGATTAGCATTTTGCCTCCAGACCATATCCCTGCTTTCTTCACAGGTAACCTCCATGATTGGCTGCTTAGAGAACTAAAGGACAAAGAACTCGGCCAGCTTGTTGGAATTGCAGCCTGGCTTCTTCGGAAGGCTAGGAACGAGGCCATTTTTGAGAAAGTTTTTGTAACGAGTGATCATCTCCGCCTACGAGTCCTTCATTGGATCGCCGGGGTTCGAGAGACAATGAAAGCTCAGTTGCTAAACCTATCAAATGTGGTCGCCCGTAGCAGAGACACCCTTATTAGTTGGATCCCTCCTCCTGATGATTGGTTTAAAATTAACACAGATGGCTCAGTTATCCAGCCTCACAGTTCTGCCGCAGCTGGTGGGGTTATTCGCGACTGCCAAGGGCGGAGTGTGGCGGCTTTCACGGCCAACTTGGGATCTTGTTCGATCATGAGAGCGGAATTAAGGGCAGCGGAACTTGGCCTTGCCCATGCTTGGGAGCTTGGGGCAAAAAAGGTTATCCTTGAGCTTGATTCTCTTGCAGCGGTTCTTGCTATTGATGACAAGTCTTCATGGGATTCTAGACATGGACCCATCCTTTTACAGATCCACCACTTGAGATCTCGAGATTGGAGGTTATTGTTCGACACTGCTACAGGGAAGCCAATAGGGTGGCTGACCTTCTTGCCCACCTGGGCCATTGTAACACGATTGGAGTTCACCTCCTCGATTTTTTGCCTCCTCCTGTTCGGAGTGCTCTTTTTTCTGATTGTACGGGAGCTTCTTTCCCTCGCATGATTTCTATTAATCGATAAGGGTGCCTCGCACCCGTCTTTTTACCAAAAAAAAAAAATCCCTTTAGCCTATAGAAAATTTTCTTAAAGTCCAAATTACCCCATTGGTTCCCTTAAAATCCAATATTACCCCCATTGGTTCCCTTAAAATCTAAAATTACCCTGTTGGTTAAAGGCTATATTTGTGGTCGGCCGATTTCTTTATTGTTTATTATTAAACTATTGGAAGCACAAACACTCTACACTTTTCATTAAGGCGTTTTCTTCCCTCACAAGAGACTTTCATTTTGTTCCTCACAACCGCCACATGGGATTTTCTTCTCAACCATACCCTCTTACACTAATCCTTAAGGGTTTTCCCCCTTCGATGATAAGTGTAATCCTCTTCCACTTACTTTTAGTTAACCTTATTTTACCTACTTCTACGTGTCTTTCTCTACCCTGGTATTAATTAGGGGTTTTTTCCCATCCGATTCCCATTGTAATTCCCCTTCCCTCTCACATTTAGTTATCTTTTCCCCGTTACTCTGTATTTAATCAGTTTTCCTAGTCATTTTCTCTGTCCCCACATGTCTTTGTCTCCTCTGATTTCAGTTAAAACTCATCATTTGAGTTGTTGTGTCTATCAGACTGCCCCAATTGTTAAATAGGGATGTTGAATGGTTTAATTCAATTGTGGATAAATATTGTTACATGTTAATTATGTTGTGGTATGATATACAACACGCCATTTGGTTAATTTTGATAAGGTTGTCAGTCTGGGTTGAACACAAAAGCCAAGTAAAAAATGAAACCTTCATCTGCACTACTCTATAAATATTTAAGACACTTTAGCATTCAGACCAATTGAATGTTGAATAGAGTGATCATTTGAAAACACCATCACGTGCTATATTGTTAATCATTGGGTAAACTCTAATTTCATGCATTTGCTCGCATTTCTTAATTATTGGGTAAGTACACTTACATTATGCGTCTTCTCAGCTATTTGACTACATTTTTTTGTGTGGTTAATCCAATGGTGCTTATTAGACTTTTGAAACTAAACATGGGTCGTATGTAGACATTCATGCCTAGAGGCAACCAATTAATTATGATGCTATAATTTCAGCATGTATGTTTAAGACAATTTTGTTCACTGCTAGGTACCAATCATAAATGTCGTTGCTAACAGCCCTTCATCTTCTTAGATTTTCTATTACTATATTCTTCCTATTCCCGTTCACCCTTGCTTTCCCCACGGGTTGGCAACCGCTCACCACACCTTACATACACCCGAAGCGGCAACGCGCGCTAAAAAATCTAGTGTCAGATTAAATGATGAATACAATCATGAAACGGGTCGTTGGCCCATTTTATAAAAAGGCCCAAAATGAAATCATGCGCCGGAATGTGGGCCCATCAAACAGCGTACAGCCACGAATGGTCAACGGCTGTGAGAAAGCGAAGCAAGGGAATCAATCGAACCAACAATAAATGGGCTATTGGATCGAATTTGGGCTGGGCTTCCCTCATCGGCCTGTAATAACTTTAACGGGCTTAAAAAAGAAATGGGCTGTTGGGTCGTTTTGCTTTGTGGAAATATATAATCACATGGGTGGAAATATAATACATGTTACATCTAAAAGTAATCACCAAACCGATTCTCGAATCTAGGATATTCAGAAAAACTATAAAACCGTCACTAAAATGTCATAAATGGCCACTAAATAGCTTTAGCAACTATCAAGTTAGTGACCATTTTCCAAAAATTATGGCCCCTATAACACTTTTTCTTGTAGTATATTATATATAAGGTCTTTCAAAAATATTATGACAAATTTCCTCGAACTTATTAAGAAGTTTTTTTTCCGCATTCGTCGTTGTAAGAAATGGCCATTATGATTGATCATAAAATGCTATTAACTTTTACACCCAACAAAATACGTACATTTACTATATCATGGTTAAGTTACAAAGTGAACAATCAAAAGCGTCTTTATCGGTTTGATTGGGATGTTGGTATGATGCACCGAACGTGGACATATACATATGGGTGTGTAGAGTGAATGTAGAATGTTGACATCCATTAAGTTATAAGTCTTTTTGGGGTCTCCTTCACATGCAATAAGTGATTTCATTATTACTTATTAGTCTTTGTGTGTACTGTGTAGGTATTTGTAAACCTCTTCACACAGTCCTACAAGGCCCAAGTGTTTCCTCCCCAATGGGCCCACAGTCCACTTCAATTACAGTACTAAGAATATGAACAGATTAGCTCAGACCTAATGTTATTGGTAACGGTTTGCCAAAAAAATTGGTATCGGACTGGACCGGACTCAAACCGATTTGATTGAGAGATTTAAGGATTAGTGATGGACCCGGCCCGCCAGCATCCTGAGGCACATACGGCGGCCCGCTCACAGCAGTCAACGCTGATGGATTCAGACCTAGTCGACAGCCCGGGCGGACCAAGCAGGCAAGCCCAGGAAGTAGAAGGAGGCCCAAAGCGACGGCCCAGCTCGGCGGTTCTTAGGGTTCCAAAGCTAGGCAAACACGTGTCGACATTCTATGGAGACTACGAACGAGTGGCCAGGATTCAACCTTGGCGACCAAGACAGGGTACTATAAATACCCCCGTACACCCCATAAACCGGAGGACAACACTTTTACCCAGCGGACAAACGCTCCGCGGTACGTAAACTCGCCTCCCTTCCCATTCCTTAACTGCTCGCCTCACTCTCCCCTGAACTAACTACCCCCGTTAAGACCAACAGGCTTGGGCTTCCATTATTGGGCCAGGCGACAAGGCTGGAACAATTGGCGCGCCAGATAGGGGCGATCAGGCGACTCTTCACACAAACTAAGGGCAAATGGTTTCTTCTGCAGTTCCCACACTAGCTAACGAGAGCGGCGAAGGAGGCGATGGAATAACACCTGTCAAGCACATCAACCCAAATCCCCGAGTGAATCCAGATCTCACAAGAAACATGGAACGCGAATTCGAAGACGACTCCGAGTCTCGAAGTACTATTCCTGCCGGCGATGCCTATGAACTACTGGAGCAGCGATTCCGGTCCCTCGAGCAACAAAACGATGAGCTTACCTAGATGCTGAAAACGGTGATCGCTCAGCAAGCTCAGCCGCCCGGGGCCAACACTCAGGTCAGGACGTTGCCGCATGACTCTCATCTCGAAGTATTACAGTAATTCCTCCCGGCTACTCAGATCTCCCCCGCACAGTTAGCAGTTCGCCAGCCTTTATCCAGGGCGATCTTGGCCGAACCACTGCCGAAGGGTCTAGTACCGCCTAACCTGGATAGGTACATAGGGACGAGCGACCCGGATGAGCACCTGCAAGCCTTCCAGATCGCCATGCAAATGCAGCAGGCAGGCGACGCTGCATACTGCAGAGCCTTCCCGGCGACACTTGGGGGACGAGCCAGGGAGTGGTACATGAATCTACCAGAAGGCATCATAACCTCGTGGGAAGGTTTCGCCAGGATCTTCTCGCAGAAGTATGAATGCAAGAAAAAAGGACGATCCCGCTGCAAGCACTAGTGAGCCTAAGGCAAAAGCCGAACCAATCGCTGAAGGAGTTCTTCGATGAGTGGACCGGGGTCGTCCAATCCATCAGAAGGGTAGATCATGAAATCGCTGCGGCAAGTTTATTCCAGTCGACCCATAATGGCAGACTGCGAAAGTCGCTGCTACAGGTGGCTCCAAAGTCGCTGTCTGACTTGGAAACCAGGGTACACAAAATTATTTTGATTGAGGAGCAGTTAGCGGAACCTTTACAAGGAGCGGCGAAAAAGGAAGAAAAGCCCGTTGCAGGGAACAAGCAGGCCAGATGGCAGCACTCCGAGACACGGCCATACGGGAGAAGTCGCCCTGAAGAAAAGAGGGGATATCAAGAAGAAAGAGCGGATTAACACGCCTCTCTTGGAGTCGCGAAGGAAGATCCTGCTGTATATGCAGCATAAAGGGCATACCATAAACTGGCCAGGACCGATGTACACCCCTCCGGACCAGCGAAGTCGCCAGAGGTTCTGTGACTTCCACGACTCCCATGGGCATACCACGGAAGATTGCAGGGAACTGAAGAATGAAATTGAAAGGTGGATAAGCGAAGGGCGACTAGGGGATTTTATCATGAGTAACAAGCAAAAAAATAAGTTACACGAAGAGAATCGTCGTGAGAAAGAAGAATCACAAGACAAGAAGGGTGATGTCTTCGCCCGACTAAAGGAGACACATAGCGGTGAAGATAGCAAAAAGAAGCCCCATCCTGAGGTAAATCATGTCTATCAAACCATCTTTGGAGGGGAGAGCTGCCCAACAAAGAAAGTCAAGAAAGAAGAAACACAAGAAGTAATGATGATAGATCGAGTTAGTCGCCCTGTGTTGGGTTTCTCAGAAGAGGACATGGCTCGTGTAGGAGGTCCGAGCCTGGAGGCGATGTAATTCAGGTGATAACGCACAATAGCCGAGTAGAGCGAGTAATGGTCGACGAGGGAAGTTCGACAGATATCATTTTCTGGGAGCTGTACAAAAAAATGAACCTGCCAGCCAACTTACTCAGACAGACAAAGACGACCATTTCGGGATTCTCGGGACACACTGTCCCCATCAAGGGAATCGCCACAATGAAGATAACTATCGGGGACGGAGACTTGCAGGTAACGCGATCCATTGACTTCCATGTCATGGATTGTCAGTCTACGTACAACATGATCCTTGGGCGACCCGGCGCTTGCCGCTTTCCAAGCAATCTCGTCTCCGGTGCACCAAGTGTTTCCTCCCCAATGGGCCCACAGTCCACTTCAATTACAGTACTAAGAATATGAATAGATTAGCTCAGACCTAATGTTATTGGTAACGGTTTGCCAAAAAAAATTGGTATCAGACTGGACCGGACTCAAATCGATTTTATTGAGAGATTTAAGGATTAGAGGTTTAACTGAGATTGACAGTTTAAGGATTAGAGGTTTAACTGGTATCGGACTTGACCAGACTGACATATGGTATAAGGTTTTTGAGGTTGGACAGAATGGTATGATTATTTTTTTATGAATAGAATGGTATGGGCTTGAGATCAGGCTCCAACCCTTTCCAAGGGTTGGAAGCCTTCCAACCTTTTCTCAGCCATTAGATCACATTTGACCCTTTGACCAATCTAATGGTCTAGATTGTTAGGGATATTTAAGACTTTACACATACCATTTAATTTAATTATTATATTTAAATTAAATAATTAATATTCCCAGAACTACCGATGACTCTCCGGCGGCCGGCCACCGTCACCGGTGACTTTTCTGGCGACTGGCCGCCGTCGCCGGCGAACTTTCCGGCGAGACTCCAAAAACCCCCCCTTTAGCTTTGATGATTTTGATGTGTGTAAGCTGGTTTGTATGAACAAGCTTTTAGTAATAAAAAAATCTTCATTTTACCCAGTTCCCAATTCCCTGAAATGATTCAGCCTAATTTGGGCTCTATGCGGCAGCAGAGTCGGCGGCGGAGCTCCGATCACAGCCTACCTAATGCACCTAATCGAGCTCCCCAAGCAGCGGCCAAAAAAAACCCTAATGTACCACCAATTGAAAGACGGCGACCAGGTATTGAGAGGAAGTGGGAGCGACGGGTGAGGAAGTGAGGCGGAGGTGGAGGAGTGAGAAAGGAGGCCATGGCGGCGGACGGTGGTGGTGAGAGAACGAGAGAGAGAGAGAGGAAGATGAGGGTCGGAGGCCTTGGGCTCCGATACGGTGACGGGGGAGCGTCGGCGGCTCCGTAGCGACGATGGAGAGGAGTCCTAGGTCTGACAGTGGTCGGTAAGAGTGGGAGAAGACGCCAGAGTGTAGCCGGCATCGAGGGGGCTAATTGCAGCTCATTTTATGGTTAGGTTGTTTTTTCTAAAATACCTATTTTACCCTTCCGTTGATTGGGGTTGGACTGGCCCAACCTTTAAAGGTTGGGTCCGGATCCGGAGCCGAATGGTATGATTCAATACTAACAAGAGTGTTAAGAACACCCTTTGTTATGGTTTTGTTTGATTTTTAAATCTTTTTATATAAAAATGATGAGTGATTAAGGCCGGGAATGTACGAGGAGTACATGAAAAGTAAACTCCAAAACGAGCTTGGGTTGTGAAAGAGCAAACATTGATGAACCACTCAAGAATACTAATTTTGTCATTAACGGCTTAAGTAAGAACTTAGGGGTGGTTTCGTTGATGGAATTGAGTTTGTGAATTGGGTTTCAATTGTCGCCCCACTAAGAATAGTAGTGCAATTATTTGAGCCAATTCCAAGTGGACCAGGAATTGGAACCCAATTCATGGACCCAATTTCATAAGCCAAACGGCCCCTGATGTTCGAGTTAATCTCAAAATCAACTAAAGACCGTATCTACTAATTTTAAATAGTCCAAACGTAGATTAACTCGATACGATCAAATTTCATGATAATTTAAACAATTCAACCTCAAATTCTTATCTACATTTATTGGATCATAAGATCAAATACTATTGTGCCAACAAAATAGAAAGAGACACGTTTTCTTTAGTTGGAATTTAAAAGTAGTGGTCAATATGGCCGGCTAATATGGTAAGGTCCATACCCCAAATTATGATGTCGTAAAGACATGCATGGGGTTAACAATAGAGCTAGCTAGTGATCATCGTACGTTGTCACTAACTTACCAAATCAAAGTTCATTATGTTGGACAAAACTATTCATTTACCTATAATAAACCTAATCATATTGTCCACTTTTGACCTTTTAGTCTACTTTAGCTATTTCACCATGTTTTCAATGTCCCAATATAGCACTATAAACCCTTGCATAACAAGACAAGTAGATTGATTAGAGTGAATATCGTCACATGTAAATGACACGAACATTATGTTTGGAGAAGATTCGTAAGATTAAGTTTTTTCACATACAAAAATACCTTATGTCTATTCGTACACTCATTTCGTTTTCATAGACATCCTTTAGAGATTTGTCCATCTAAAACTTTCCTTAAAACCAATTTGCCCACACTCATATGTTAACCATTCTTGTTTTACAAGCCATTGTTCAACCCTTATGTGCGCAAAATCCAAACTTTAGAAGGAGTAGTTTTCCACTATAATAACACAAACCTTACTAGACCCCATGAATCTGTGATACTTCTATACTAATCTGACAATTTTCTTGTCGATGAACCTAATTCATCCACCGCTCAGTCCCAACTACTAACTCATTCTCAATTCTTGTTCTACAAGATACTATCCAAATCTAAAAAAAATTATCACCACATACCTCTTTAATATAGATTTTCTTTTTGCGTCAAACAGAAATATTATTAATAATCAGGGTTCAGACAAACATCGTGTAACTCCATCAACAACCAGTCAGGAGATCCATCTCCTATACAACGGTTCAGGTGTCGTAAATAGCATTACACGCTAACACGTGCACAGCTCTATTACAGTTTCTCCTAACAACCCGAACCTTAAACTCGAGTTTATCCTGCAGTAGCATCCTACACTCGCTAGAGATCCTTCGAAATTCCGTGTGATCCTGCCTGACCCTGCGTGGTGTGATAATATAGAATTAGTAACCTTAATTAAATTCCATGTCCCCATGTGGTTATGCACATTAATGTGAGATCAACTTCTCCCTACCTTGTGGAAATAATGGATCTCCAACACCAAACATGTTTAGATTCCTTTGTATGTTGCAAGTGATCCACTTAGCTTTTGTTCTGCCTTAATTATTTATTAATTTCATATAAAATAAATAAAATGTAAAGGAGAGTGACGTATTTGTTTTCTAGTGTTCCCCATACCCAAAACAGCCCCCACTATTTCTCTTTAATAATTAATTTGTATTTTACAAAAAAAAAATGGACGCGTGTAACGTAACTGTTGGTCCACATGTGAAATTATTGAATTAAATTGGATCTAGTATCGCAGTCAATCATTGGAGAGTCGAACCAACTACTCAAACTTATAGCTCTCGATCTGGCTTAGAACTAACTGTTTCAAGAGGACAAACCCATGTTATCATGTATTGTCAGTGGCGAAGCAGGATTGTAAAAGACCTTGGGTCCGATACATAAAATACAATGTGTCAAATATATTTTTGTACGAAAAATATATAGATTTTATCTATTTGGGTCAAGGGGACTCTGAACCCGGGCCCAGAGTAGACCCACTTATCTTCGCCACGGGGTATTGTGTTTAGTTATTTATTTATTCATAGGGTCGAGGTTGGATTTAATGTTCAAATTCTATGATTCATAATGTGTCTTGTCTTTCATTTGTTAGCTAGGGTTGTAGGGGTAAAATTGGAATTTTAATATCATGCGGACATTATCATATAACATGTCTTTTCAATAGAGTAGTTAAGTTATTCCTTTCGGAAAAAAAAAATTAATTTATTAAGCCTTGGCCCTTCTTGAAGCAATCCGATGGCTACGAAGGAAGAACTTGAGGAAGGTGATTATCGAGACAGATTCACAAGTAGTGGCAAACGCAGTAAACGGCGAGGAGCGAGACGATACCAAGTCCGGTTTGATCATTAAGTCTTGTAAAGAATCTTTACACTCCTCGTACCAGATTTGTTTTGTGAGAAGAGATAGAAACGTGGTTGCCCATGTTTTGGGTAGGCATTCTCGTTTTCTTGCATCACCTACTATAGGGAATGCCCCTCATCCTTGGCTTGAGGATGTAGTTCGAGTTTTTTGCTCCGACCTACACCACGTTTGACGAATGAAATTTGATGATTTCCCTAAAAAAAAAAGATTTCAAATTTAAATAGCAATTATAATTCCTAATATTCAAACATATCATAACATTAATCAATATTAGAGAAAGCAAGACAACCCTTTGTATAGTACGTATTCATAAAAAACAACTTTTTGTATAGTACGTGACTAGTGTTATAATTAGGTCATCGATAAGATCTAGATACTAATAAAGTAATAATTAACAACTTATATTTTTAGATTAAAACAAAATATTTTCTAGATCCAAAATATGATTGAAGTTTTTCGTTTAAAACAATAAAGTTATACGTAATTTTATTATACATGTGTAGGTATATTATTCGTAATTACATGTAGAATAGAAGTTGTATGTTAAGAAAATGATGTTAAAGATGTTTATTTGTCCTCTAGTTTTTAAGTAAGACAAAAGATCAACAAAAATAAATAGTGAGAAATGGAAAGAGAAGACTTTTGAGTTGGCTTGATTCTTATTTATCATTAAATAATTGAAATTTTACTTTGAAACTAGCCCCATGAATTACATGGTTATACCACTAAATGGTCCAGACGATAGAACCAGATTGAGAAAGGTCAGATTATTTGGGGATTTTGGCCTCTACATGCAATTTTTTTATTTGGGGATTTTTTGGCCTCTACATCCTATCTTCATGGATCTACTACCATCAGGACACCCCTTAGAACCGTATGATTAGAAGGTAGATCTAATGACCTAAATTAATCTGGACAAAATAGTAATTTGAAACTCCTATATATACTAAATCATATTAGGGTTTCACAAACCCTAATTCTATTTTACATCTCTCCCCAAAACTACAGCCGATGTGCTCTAGCCTCGCCGCCGCCAACCTCGCCGCCGCCCGCCTAGCCGCCGCTCGCCTAGCCACCGCTCGCCTCGCCGCCCGCCTAGCCGCCGCTCGCCTCGCCCCCCGCCCACCTAGCAACCACCATCCTCGCCGCCGCACACCAGAAAACCGCCCCATCATATCTGCCGCCATCATCAGATCTACCGCCGCATCAGATATGCCCCCACGCCACATCAGATCCGCCGCCACCCGTGCATCAGATCCGCCGCACGCCGCTGCATCAGATCCGCCGCCACCATCATCAGATATGCCACTGCCGCTCTAGCCCGCTGCCGCCATCAGATCCGCCGCCGCCATCATCAGATTTGCCCCCCCCGCTGCCACTTCTTCATTCTTCCTCCCTCGTTTCTGGCAACTTCCCCCCTCTTACCACGTTGTTCCATTTTGATGATTTAGGAACATGTTTGTATTGTTCCATATTGCTACTTATGGAACAGAAAGCTGATATTATTGTTCCATTTTTAATTTGATTCAAGATTTTATGATTTTCTGTGTTCTGATTTGGTAAAATTGATTTTCAACACGTTCCATTACATTTGAGATTGTTCCTAAATATGAAAATGGAACAAAATCCTAACCTAATTCTAAGTATGAATGTTCCTAAAAACAGAAAAAGGAACAATAAACAAAAATATTATACAATGACTGTCTATAAGATTGTTCCTAAATATGAAAACAGAACAATGCATAAAACTAATTTTAGTGATGAAATGTTCCTAAAAATGAAAAGGGAACAATGAAAACAGGTGGCGCGGAAATCAAAGATTTCCGCCGCCGAGAAGAAACCAAAATTAGGAAGAAAACGAGAATATTTAATTAATTAAAAATAAAAAAAAATCAATTTTAATTAGGTAATTGCCCAAAAATCCGGGAAATAACTACCATAAAATCTTTCATGCTAATAAAAAAGGAAATAAATATATTTAATATAAATATGCAAATTAATAGATGCAATTACCCTTTTATCCATTTGATAAGGACCATTAGATCAAACCAAAAAATGAAGGGTGGATATTGGTGTCATCATATGAAGGACACTTCATGTGTCATGATAGCAGGAATTCCCTATCTTCATATATATTAAAGCAGAATCCCCTTTTTCAATTGACACGTCAGCTTTTTGATGATTTTAGAGCTCCTCATTCATTTTAGGAATGAGGGTATTTTGGATAAAAATTGGTTCTGACAAACAAAATATTTTGATTCTTTTCTCAATAACAAGGATCGAACTCTGAACCTCATGGTTAAGAGACAAAGTGAACAACCAACAATGACACACCTAATGATTGGAGTAGTTTACTATTTAATCAAAGAAAAGTTGCAGTGTTTTCAACATAACAACAAGAAAGCATAACTATAATGTTTTTGTTTATTATATCCCAACAATTGATAACAAATTTATAATTTTTTACCAACATATGAATTAAATTATTATATATTAAAAAGTAGAAAAAAATTTCAACCACACTTCTAAGTAATCTAAATAAAAATTATTTTTCGGTAAAATATTAACAAAAAAAATCAGCCAATGGGCCGCTGATAATCTAGTACTTTTTTATACTCTTTCTCCAATTCTATTAAAAAACACCTGTCACAACCATAATTAACTTAACCCGAGTTATATATATAAATACACCCCAAAATTCATAGTCATACTATAAGCTATCAAAATTTGTCCAATAATAGGCAAATTTCCATAAGAAGAAATGGAGGATGGCTGAGGCTTAAAGAATAAGTGTACATAAGAATGGATGCTTAACTTTGTTGTAAAAGACATAATATATAGTGGCTGCTGCTGCAACGTACGTAACTTACACTTTTTGTACTATAAAGAAATATTAGTGAAATGTGGTAACGTAGAATTTGATGAAAGCTTCTTCCACCATCGCCCTTTCACATTCCTTTTGGTTCCATCCAAAGTATGAATGAAGCCCCCTCAATTCTACAATAAGACGCACGCACTATAATTTCAAACAACAAAACTCATTGGTCTACTATATACTTTCCTTTTAGTACAAGATTAATTAAGGGTCAAATATTTAAAACGTCCCGAAATTATAGGATGAGTTACAAACTCGTCCTAAAACTTTCGTTACAGAGTGGTCATATTACTATGAAATGGGTTACAGAGTAGTCCTAATGGCGTCATTAGTGTACTTTTTCAGCCATTTCGCCATGTCACCATTGACATGTCATAAAAAACATAATTCAAAATCCAACAATATGATTCAAAATCTAAATCTAAACTCATCTACCTTGTAGGTAACTGAGTGGCGCCCCGCTACGATGTCTAGCTGAGTGGCACCCCGCTACACAACTATCACCATTGTTTAATTTCAAACATATTCAAAATAATGTGCCGCCAACAGTATATTGTTATGTAGTCTACAAAGTCGAGAATCAAATTAAACTCTTCCAAAAATCGCATGTTTCTCGCTTTACCATCTCCAACAAATGCTATTGTTGCTATCTTATTTCAAAAGTTTAATTTTTTTTGGGTGGGAATGCGACTCGCGCCAATCAATTACTTAATCACTCTGGGTTCAGAAATACCCAAACAATTGTAACGGATAAAATAAGCCAGGTTACAATCAAAAATATCAACTTCGTGTGCTGCGAGTAGTATTATGACCAAGATTAGCCAGATAGTCTGCCGCGTGATTTGCCTCCCGATATACGTGTTTCACCTTCACCTCCCAGTCTCGTTGAAGCTAGTCTTGAAACTCCAACACTTCGAGAGTGTATTGGTGTGAGGAAGCTGACTCAGAGTTCAGCTATTTCAAAAGTTAAAAAAAAAAAAAAAGAACATACAATTACGGTATAGTGGAAGGAGGAGGTCCCACATGGACCGCTTTCCCGACCATAAGCGAACGTGTTAGCGTTGAACACGCAAATTTGTTACCTTTGTCAATTTATTATTATTTGTTTTATTTCACAACAACAAAGTGGGATTATTAATACAGGAAATATCGATGCAATAAAAATACCATTTTGGGTTAATTTTGTTCAAAATAATATAATAATAAATTATTAAAACCGATGCATGCACACGTGCGGGGGTCATCGTTTTCTTCAAGATGAGTAGTTAATACGGTTTCTAATTATATTATTATTAATAAGTTTAGATTTTGAAAACTGAAAAAATAAAGTCAATGCTTAAATGATCCTTGTGCTTCTTCCTCAGATGTCATTTTGTTAATTACGTGACTACCAAGATTGTTATGTTTTGATCTCTACATCACAGGTTATTGAGTTCAGTCTTTAAAAAAAAACTAATTTATGGATGTTAGCTAGTTAAGATATCATTTGAAACGATACAAGAATTAAGGAATTAACGACATTGTAAGAATTATCATCACTATGATGAAAGACTATATGATTAGATCGAACTTGAAACTTCTCAACCTAATATACATGTTAGGCGCATGCGACTTTCATGGCATCAATTTGTGCTATATGTGTTAGATTGTACCGTGGACTCGAGCAACATAAGATGCTCAGTGCTAAATAGTGGGTCCATGCTCATCTAATGATTATATATACACAATTGAATTCAGCCACATAACACATGATTTTCTCTCTTGTTTATAAAAACAATATGTTATACATACTCTCTTTAACATGTCTTCGAATCTACTATTTTTCTTCTCAATTCAGTAATTCACCACTCACACATTTGTGAATCTTTCTCTTAATTATACACATAAACTACTCCGGCCATAGCTCGTTAATCCTCGAATCTCGCAAGTCTTCCATGACCTAACTTGTTAGCTCGTACATGTAGAACAAAGCCTTTTGGTATCCATACCATAATTGATGGGTAGAATCATAATTTTGCCAAATGGGTCCATATCGATCATGTGTGTATTGTAACAAGTCAAAAGGCATGGGGCGAGCTAAATAATGAGATGGTTGAACGACAACGTCGGCATAAAATGATGCATAAAGCTCCAAGTCAAAGCCCAGGAAAAGGATAAGAGCCAAAGAGTTGTATGTACATGATTCCGTATAAGTCCAAGCTAGCCGTCCACGTAGTCCAGGACTAAATAAATACAGTATAAGTACTGCTGCAACTCAGTAAATGATCACAAGTAACTGTACTATGAAAAAGGAACAACTTATGGTGTTGAAGCCGCGTACGTGTAGATTCATTCAACACCATTTTGGTGCTGAAGTTTCAGCACTCTAATATTTTCTATGAAGAAGAGCAGAGAGAGAAAACTTACTTTCTCGGGAAACAAATAGGACCAAGATATATTATCATCGTATCCCAATTTGATAAACATATATATTACCTCTTTGACTTCTAGGACTTTCATGGTAATATGATTTAAGTCTTTGTTTATATTGGTTTCACAACTGGACGGCCTAATAACACCTGCAATGAAGACTTTCGATATTATAAAAAACCATCACACACCCTTCACGAGCACCTTCAGTGATTCACATCTTTAGTTTTTGCTATTCATCTCCCTGCCTTCCAACCAAGGCTCCGATTCCACTTGTTAGGATCGCATCATCACCAACAACCCAACTGTATATGGTATAATATTGTCCGCTTTGGGTCAAACCCGCACAAATTTTTTTTTGGGTTACTTTCCAAAATGTCAACCTTCTCCTAGTTCTCATATACTAGTGTAGTTGTCGATATGATACTTGAGTTGTTATACTTAATACGTGAGTAATTGAGTATACAAATAATGAATAATACCTTATACCCAAAGAGTAAAACTTGTAACTGTGATCAACATAACAACGACGCCGACAAAAAGTGCACTGTAGAGTGTATGCAATTGATTTGATGTTACGTTGAAACATGCAAGGGGTCAATATCGTAAAAAAGAGCTAGTGGTCTCCTCTCCTCTTATTATCATTTCTTTTCTTTCGTAAACGTGTCGGCAGTAGTAGATGATCGCCATGCTAGCTAGCTAGCTGCTTTTGGTTTTAGGGGAAAACTTGGAATTATTTTGAAAATAAAAACAAGACGAACTAATGTTTTATGAATGTTTGAAGGCTTATTATGTGTAGAGTAAGAATACACACGAGTCGTGATTTTGGGGCTTTTTTTATAATTGGATTAACCGAGAATTCTTTTTCTTTAATTCGACAATGTTAGTTTTTGTAGGAGATAAGAAAGTCGAGACAAGAATAAAGCGTTCAAGTGTCAACCCAATACAAGTTATGGATTGAAAGGCATATCAAAGGGCATGACGAGCCACATAATGGGTTGCCAGATTCGGAAATCTTGGATCCGTTGAGAGAACTACACTCGGGGATGCTTCAAGGAAGGAGACGACATCAAAGATGAGGGATCCACCAGTCTTTGGAGAGAATGACCTTTTGAGAAACCTTGGTTAATTAGGACTTATGAGGCATCTCCCTCTACATCTGTTGCAGTCTAGCCAATGGAATGACATAGGTAGCATGCGTCCATGAAAGGAAATAACTCAATGATTTGCCATCCCCAAGACGATTTTTACCTTAGTTTTGGCTGAATAAAACTCTTCAGATGAAAAATATATATCGACCCTTTAAGATGCGAGAAAGAAGGTCAGGTTGGGGAAGATTCATCATCCATGCTTAGCAAGTAAGATTTGATTGAAGACTAATAGCTACAAACACTAGTAGTAGAGATGAATGCTAAATCCAATTATTAAAAGAATTGTAAATTTTAAATGAAATTAATTAGAACAATGCTTTATCCCGTTATATATATAGAAAAATGTGGAGAAAGAATATCCTATAGTGCAAACTAACAAGTATTATTACATGATTGCCACTGTACATGACAATATACGAGGACTCCATTATTGAATAGATAAATCCAATCAAATCAATTCTTATATTTTTTTTTAATTAATTGTTTTTAAGTTGGTTTCCAATCTTAATCATGCAATTGCTATAGGCACAACTTTATTGTCAGACGCAATAAAGATAAGTTTTCAAGCTTAATAATAGTAACTTAATTAATGATCATCCGTAACCACACTAATTAGTCTCATATAATGATAATGGGAGATGACTCAGGATGCCAATAACTCATTACACATGACGTATTATCATGCTCTTATTTTGATAATGTCACTAGCAATAGCTCTCTTAATGTCCGATGAGCACACAAAATTGAAATGAGAACTGAGGCTATAAGATCATTCCCATGGTGAGCCAAAAGGTTTTCCTTTCTCGATAGATACGTGAGACTTCAACTGTCCAATCTTTGTCGATGAGTTGGCGGATATTGAGGAGAATGTGGATGTGACAAGAATCATCCAAATGTCGACCAGTGATCGCCAGAACTGAGGCGTAAAGAGTCAAGCTGTAGATGCACCTTCGCTGCTTGCATTTCTTAGGCCAGTTCGAGTCCCATTGTCGCGACACAAATCTCTGCCCTCATAATTGTACAAGATCTCAGGTTGGCTGCAAAAACGACGAGTTGTCGACCCTGGTTATTGTGGATGAGACCTCTTGCCGCAGCACGACCGTGAAATCATATTTATCAAATTCACAAATGTTTCATCTCAATTAACAAATCGTATTAAATATAGAAGTACTATATTTTTTTTTTAACAAATTGAAATTAGTAATTAGCAATTAACAATATCTAATGCACAGTTAAGCCCCAGGCATTAGACGGTGAGATATTTTTCAAAACGTTGACTAGTGGAAGAAAATAATAAGAGTGGACGGCCGGATGGACGGAAGATAACTCCGTGAATCATGGATCTGATCATTATTGGGAAGTTAAAAATTGACGGTGAAGAACATGACCACGTGGAAGGGTGGCGATCCCCACCTTTTAAAAAAGTAATATAATTCAAACGGAATTAAGCTTTGATCCATGATTCCGTACTCCTCATTGGACACATTTGCTGCCATTTGCCAAACGAAATCATATTCCCTCGCCATTTACCAAAACACCCCTCCCTAATCTTATGTGGAATTTCGAATGACAATTTTTATCTTTATTGAGTTTGTAAAAAACAATTATTCTGAAATAATTTTGTTTGTTTATTGTCGAATGAAATGGGTGAGTTTGTGTATTTTAGATATCCGAAACTTTCCATTATCTCTATAATATTTATTCAGAGAATTTATCATTTTGCTAAAAATTCCGACTCTCCCAAAATAGAATTGCGAGTCTCACTATCTTTTCGTTTTATTTTATTTACCGAATATGCATACCAAACAAGATAATTTAACATCTTTCAATTTTTTAACACACACTTCTTTCATCATTTCACAATCATCATACATCTTCTAATTCTCGACCCTTAATATGTTTTGGGAAGATATATTATTCCACTGATGATACATGTTCATTTTTGCGATTTTTATCATTCTTAATTAATTCTTATCATTTATAATTTTTTTTTATAAATGACATATGTGATTGTTTGTATAAATTAAACGCGAGGGTAATCGTCTCATTTTGAGCTAGTTTTTGAGAATTGAATTAGAAAACCTAGTAACGCGTAACATTAGTAGCATGTACTAATTGACAACGCATTATCAATATCGATAAATGGGTTGACAAATAAAGATTTAGAACGTGCAAAATGAAAATTTGTTATATGAGCAAAAAATGCACTTTGTACTGTATTAATTCTTTGAAAAAAAAATTATTAAGTATATATAATTCCCTATCTAAATTAATTTTTTGGAGAAATTAATTTTGGTAATTACGATTGTACTAAAACAAGAAACAAAAAGGACTCTGAAAAGATGCAAACCGGTAATCGTAAATCAGTACACTTATAACTCATGGGGGTTATATATGTAGGTGAGGTGAGCATTAAATATTTCACATGATAAAGGACGATTGGTAATTTGACTCTCATTTATGACACATCCCCGCTACCTGACAAACTAAGTGGTCGGCAACGGCAACTGTCGGCCGGTTAGCCGCACAGACAATTACCGGCCAAAATGACAAAACACCCCACACCGCTATTAACTATACAACCCTATTTTCAAAATCCCCGCTTCAAAATGGAAAATTGGAATTTCACTGATTTTTTTTTTAATAATTATTCATAAATTCTGCCTAAAAAAAGTATTCACAAATTCTTATTATTAGTCTATATTTCTAGGATTATAATTTTTATAAGTATAGGTAAAAGTGAATTCCTTGTTTTGAACAAACATAAGAGCTAAAAAAGACACAAAACAACAAATTATCGATGACTAACACCTCACCAACTAACTAGACACGTTGGTAGAATGAGAGTTAAAAAGATTTTAAAAAAAATCATAAATATTGTAACATATAATGAGTAATTTTATTAACATATCATCGAATAATAACAAAATTAAGAATCAAACTCTCCACCATACTCATATTCCATTTGGACTAATACACTAATCTAGCTAAACCTTCCACGAATATATCAAATCTAGTAACTACTATTATAATCTATAAACGAGCTAACTTGTGAGCATGCCTTATCTAGCTCAAACTCGAGTCATCTCACGAGCTTGTCAAGTCAAGTCAAGTGTTTGAGCTCAACTCGTTTAATGTCAACTAAGTTTCAAACAATTGTTAGTACCTTTGATGAGTCGGACGTCGAGTTTGAGTTGACACGAGTAGCTTGGCTCTTCAACCATGCTAGCTAAACTCCACAATACCCTTTCTGGCCGATATTTACATTTAATGTTGGCAACAATGCAATTCGAGAATGACTAGTTAAAAATCATTCCCTACTCAGCAACATATCAAGTTTTCTCCATACCGTACCCACCATTAAAATGAATTACAAACCTTATTAAGTAATTAGCATCATTAATTTCGATTCGAGTGAGTTTTCAGATTTTCAATTTTGAGCACCAACCTTATTTACATTCCCATTCCTACAAAATACAAAATACTAATTTACTAAAATTTATAAATCATTTTACTAATTTCCTCAGTTTAATAAATTAAATAATAAAATATTACTAGCGTCTCTCTCTCTCTCCTCCATATATTATTCCAATCTCCACAGTTTTCCAGTTTCCAAAGCTTCTCCCTCCCTTTTCTATTTAGCTCAATTCCAAATCACCCTTCACTCTCCCTCTCCTCAACAACACCTCCATAGCTCCCTCAAGAAAAATGGCGATTATCGAATCACATCTCCCTTGAATTCATAAACCCTGGAATTTACTTACTCTTCTCGCTGCTGCTGCTTCTTCGTCCTCTGTACTTCCTATCCTTTTATGAAGCCTCCTTGGCCCCTCCATACGCTTCTACCGGTAAAGTTTTGTTCTCAAGCTGTTTTCGGCAACAGAACCCTAATTAGATCCATGTTTGTTTTCTTTCTGTTTTCTGGTTGTTGCCTGCTTCTCCATTTTCTCTAGGCAATTCGCGCTTATCGCCGTAACTGCTGTGTTTCCTTTTGATTCTTTCCTATTTCTGCCTCTTGTTTGTTTGCTTGTTTATAAAGCTTCTCCAGAAGAGAAGGAATCGTTCTTGTTTTGGATTAGGAAGGGATCTCTCGGTAATAAGGAGATTTTGTTCGAGGGGACGTCAAAATCAATCGGTTGGGGGAGTGATTTTTGTTTTAACCTTTTTCATTTCTGTAGTTTCTGATCCTTTTTTGCATCATTTTCCACTGAGTTATTCCCTTGTTGATTTATATGTGTCTAGTAAGTGTTCGATAAAATGTCTCAATCAGGGAATCAGTTGTTTTTTTTTCTTAATTGGTACTCGGATTCTCCTCTAAATGGCTTGCTTGTGTTCTCTGAATGCGTATTGTGCTTCCTGTTGCATATGATTGTTTCTCTGGACTTGATGTTACTGTACTGTAGAATTATAGGTTGATTGGATCTCTATCTGAAATTGATGGTGGTGTTTCTACTGTCTAGCAATTTCATGTGATCTGGAAGCTGGTTTTTTTCAATCTTCTTGCCTAACTTTTTTGTCTTTTTTTTTTTGTGTTCTAGCTGATATAGGTTTTTCATTAGAAGGATCCTCCGTTTGATTTAGAATGATGGATATTACCGAAGTTGAAGAAAGTCTTTTTGCAGCAACTGATGCGAAGGTATGAATTATTATCCGTGGTTAAATCAGTTTGTAACCATTCTTTTTGAGTTTTCATTTGTTGTGTGAACGAATCTCACACGATGGTATACAATTGTTCAGTTACATGGGGAGATGTGCAAAGCTCTCTCAACCATCTATTGCAAGATCTTGTCAGTTTTTCCCTCGCTGGAAGCAGCTCGGCCTCGGAGCAAGTCTGGGATACAGGCACTATGTTCATTGCACATTGCACTTGAAAAGGCTAAAAATGTTCTCCAGCATTGTTCAGAATGCAGCAAACTCTATTTGGTGAGGACCTTTTTCTCTCTCAGTGTCACTGGTTTATTTCTTTGTACCGGTGAAGTGTTTTGTCTAATAGAACAGAGCTATTATATAGGCTATAACTGGAGATTCTGTCCTACTGAAGTTTGAAAGGGCAAGGTCTTCCCTCGCAGATGGCCTTAGGCGAGTTGAAGATATCGTTCCACAGTCTATTGGGTGTCAGGTAAGGTTTTCCCTTCTTGTTATTTGTTGTATCGGTTTTGAAATGCTGTTTTTTTTTGTTTTGCTGATCGAATTCTATTTCTCAGATTTTGGAGATCATAAATGAGCTTGAGGGGATCACATTTTCAGTTGATCCATCAGAGAAGCAAATTGGTGATGACATAATTTCCTTGCTTCAGCAAGGGAGAAAGTTTGATAACTGCAGTGACAGTAATGAGCTGGAGTCGTTTCATCAGGCTGCTACAAAGCTAGGTATTACCTCTTCTCGGGCAGCTCTTACGGAGAGGAGGTGTCTCAAGAAGCTCATCGATAGAGCTCGTGTGGAGGAAGACAAGAGGAAGGAATCAATTGTGGCTTTTCTCTTACATCTCATGAGGAAATATTCCAAGTTATTCAGAAGTGACCTTGGAGACGATAACGATTCACAGGGTTCAACACCGTGTTCACCGACTATTGTTGGTTCGCTCGAGGATAACCACCCATTCGACCGCCATCTCTCAAAGCTCAGTTCTTTCAATTTCAAGACGAACTTCAGGAAGTCTGGGCAGATCTCTATTCCACCGGAGGAATTGAGGTGTCCGATATCGTTGCAGCTCATGTATGATCCAGTTGTCATTGCTTCTGGACAAACCTATGAGAGGATATGCATTGAGAAGTGGCTTAGCGATGGCCACGACACATGTCCAAAGTCCCAACAAAAGTTGCCTCATTTGTCTTTGACTCCCAACTATTGCGTCAAGGGACTGGTTTCTAGCTGGTGTGAACAAAATGGAGTTCCAGTTCCAGAGGGTCCTCCGGAATCTCTGGACCTGAACTATTGGCGGCTAGTCTTGTCCCAATCTGATTCTAAATCAAGGTCAGCTGACAATGCTGACCTGCTGAAGGGTGTGAAAGCAGTTCCTTTTGAGGAGAGCGTAACCATCGAGGAGGCTGACGAAAGCGATCCTGAAAGACATGAAGATATCCCCGAGGAAGACTTCGAACTCAATATGCTGAAGAGATACCAAGACTTTCTGACTGTATTGAATGACAACGATGAAACTCTGCACAAGAAGTGCAAGGTAGTTGAAGAAGTCAGGTTCTTGCTGAAGGATGATGAGGAGGCAAGGATTTACATGGGTGCTAATGGATTCGTTGAGGCACTTCTGCAGTTTCTGCAGCTGGCTGTGCGTGATAGGAATGCATCGGCTCAGGATAGTGGTGCCATGGCTTTGTTTAACCTTGCAGTCCACAACAGCAGGTTTGTCAAGTTTCTCTGTATCTTAGTACATTTGCACAAACTAGGAAATGCTCAGTGAGTTGAGAACTCAATCTTTCACTGGTTTTGATCTGCAGGAACAAAGAAATGATGCTAGCTGCTGGAATCATACCACTACTAGAGGAGATGATCTCTTGCTCTGACTCCATCGGATCTACAACCGCACTCTACCTGAACCTGTCCTGCCTTGAAGAGGCAAAATTGATCATTGGATCAAGCCTAGCAGTCCCATTCTTAACTCAGATCCTCCAGGGACAACACCATCCAACCCAATGGAAGCTCGATGCTTTACACGCTCTCTTCAACCTCTCCTCGAACCCATCAAACATCACGAACCTACTCTCTGGTGGCATCGTCAACGGACTGCAATCCCTCCTCACCACCCCTGGCGACGACCAGACATGGACCGAGAAGGCCATAGCGGTAATGATCAACCTATGTTCCAGCGAATCAGGAAAGTCAGAGATCATTGCAGCATCCAGTCTCATCACTGCAATCGCGACGCTACTAGACACCGGCGAAGCAGCTGAGCAGGAGCAGTCAGTTGCGTGTCTCTACATGCTATGCAACGGCAACGAGTCTTGCAGTCAGTTAGTGTTACAAGAAGGTGTAATTCCAGCACTGGTCTCGATCTCAGTCAATGGCACCACAAGAGGTAAAGAGAAGGCACAGAAGCTCCTGATGCTGTTCCGAGAACAGCGACAACGAGATCAACAGCAGGTACAAAACCAACAATCACCATCTCCTGAAGCTGCTCTTGAACCAGTTACACTGCCACGAGCGGAAAGCAGTTCTTCTTCGATGAAACGAGTATCGGAAGCTGTCACGGATACGAAGCCGCTGTGTAAAGCAACATCAAGGAGGAAGATGGGGAGAGCCTTCAGCTTCTTATGGAAGAGTAAGAACTACTCACTGTACCAATTCTGAGAAGAAAAAAAAGGGAAGTTTGGTGTTGTGTTTGTACATTCCTTTCTTACATGTATCTACTTCTGAACCTTCCCCTTCTTTTGGAGACTGTTATATTACATATAGAGAGAGAAAGAAAGAGAGGGCACTTTGTAAGTACGGATTTTGAAAATCTCTTCTCTTCTCTTCTTCAGTATACAAATACATCATATGTAACATTACCTTTTGTATGTTTGTTCTTACATCAATCAAGTTAAAGTATAGAACAACTTCTTCTACTACATTCTTGGCCTCGACTTACCTCTGTCAATTCGACGGTGAGGTAGGAGAAACTCGATTTTGTGACAGAGATCGAAGCTCGTACCAGTCGTTTGCTTGCTCTACCATCTCTTGAAACGAGTATATTATCTACACATATATTCTTGTATTTCTTCCCTTCAACCTTGGGTTTGATATGAGTATTATGTACACAAATTTCAAATTTTCGGTCAAAAGTCAAAACTAATTATCTAGCCCTTTTTCACATTCCTCGATTTGGCCGTTGTATTTCGGTCATTCGATTAGTCAAAACATAGTTAACTGCCTAACTTAACTCCCTTAAAAATCCAGATTTCCCCCTAATTTTTCAACTTTGATCAACGGTCAAGTCGATCAGCTACTCGATTAATATATAATTTTATAATTTTCCTCCTTAAGTATCGATGAAGATCGTGTTATTATATACTTTAAAGAAAAGTGTACAAAATATACAAAAGTGAAACATAAGCTTTGATCATAGAACAACAATACAAACTTCTTTTAAGATCACATACTATGATTTTATTAACCAACACTTTTAAGTAACATCTTCCTTTTTCCCATTTACTAATCCTTTTTCTCAACTTCCTGATGCTCTTTTTCCACCTCCGATTTCATCATCCTCTTCTTCTGCAGAAACCCAACAACTCCTTCAAGCACAGCATCAACATCTTCACCCTTCATCAGCTCCTCAGCAATCTCCGCAGGAGTCGCCTCGATTTCCTCGATGAGCTGCTCGATTTGGCTGAAAAGTTTGTGGCTTTCGACCTTGAGATAGTTGGAGGCCAGAATCCTGAACCCATCAGGATTGCAGTAGGACATGTGGATGTGCATGTCCATCCGTCCTGGCCTCAGCAGTGCTGGGTCTAGCTTCTCCTTGTGGTTTGTCGTGAATATTATTATCCTCTCGTCCCCGCAGCTCGACCATAGTCCGTCGATGAAGTTCAGCAGTCCGGATAGCGTCAGCTGCAAGCAATCATGGTATGTCAAAATTTTGAGTCTTGTATGGTTTGTTTTTTGGAATTGGATTTGAATTTCTAGCCGAATTTACAATTCCAATAGTATTTGAATATCAATGAAGTTGTTAATTCCAGTTGGAGTTGGATTCGGGCAGAATGAGAAATCCAATTCCACAAATATTGAACAGATAATTAAAGACGAAAAACAAGAAATTAAGAAATGCAAAAGAACTGCTCAATCATGCTCCTAAATTTAGGCCGGAAAACAATCCCGTAATTCAAAACTTTGTACTAGTACGAACTGACCTGATTGTCGTTGCCATTGTGGTACCCAGTACTACCACCCCGATCCTGAAGCTCAACACTGCAATCGATATCCTCAATCACAACAATCGACCGATTCGCCGTCCCAGTCAGTAGCCTCTTCAGCTCCCCATTGCTACCCACGCTGCCCAATTCCAGGTCATACACGTCAAACTTCAAGTAATTTGCCACGGCAGCAACCAGGCTGGACTTCCCAGTGCCAGGTGGACCGTACAGCAAGTACCCTCTCTTCCACGGCTTCCCCACCCTGCGGTAGAATTCCCTGCGCCTCACGAAGCGATCCAGATCGTCGATTATTTCCTTCTTGACCGTCAGATCCATCGCCAGCGTCTCGAACGTTGATGGATGGTCCAGATTGATGTAGGACCAGGGCCCACTATCGTATTGCCCTGTTATGTTGCCGTGCGCGTACAGCCTCACGTATCTCTTGCTGCTCTCTGTTGCTTTGAAAGTCTTCATCACTTGTGGAAGGTAGCTTCCCAATACCTATAGCAAAGAAACGATGTCGTTTTGAGTTGTTAAAAATGGACAATTAAAAAGTCAAATGTAGTAGTACTAGTACTAGTACCAAACCTTCTCTTTGTGTTGCTTATGGAAGCTAAGCATAACATTTTATGTTCCGACTTGGACAGAGCACCCGTCATGTCCTCGTAGTTAACGACAATCTGTTGCGTCTCCGTCGTAACGAATTCCCACATCAATTCAACTCCTTCGAACACGTCACGAATCTTCTGCCCTTTGTTTACCTTAACCGACAAAGATTCCTCTTGAGGGTCCTTGCTGACCCTGAGCTGACCGATTGAGTCGGTGATCCTTGTACTCAAGTACGATTCCGAAGCTTGGTACAACTCGTTGTACGACATGCTGTTGTACTCGTTGATGAAGAGGGTCAGCTGGGAAGAAGACGGGTCGAGTGAAAAGAAACGCTCGAGGATTGATGCTAACTTGGTCTGTATGGTTCGTGGGATTAGTTGGGTGGTTACTGTTTGGACCTCGTTGAGCACGGTTCGTACAAGCATTGTCGTGGCTGCGAATGTGGAGTACATTGATAGGACCGAGGAGGTCGAAGGGATGGTGGATGTGGTAAACATTTTTCGAGAAAGTGAGTCGGGTTTTCCTTGTTAGTGATTTGAGTTTGTGTTGTGGATTTATAAGACCTTAGCTAAGTGGTTTAGCTTGCATTTGAAGCTGTTTGAATGAAGCTTGTTCTTTGGAGTGTTGTTTTAGGTTTGACTTGGTCAATGAATAGGAGTTTGTCTAAAGACTTGTGCATGTGAATAATAGCCAATCTTCTCTTGGAATCTTTATGATTAGATTTATAAGGCCCAATAAGGGTCCAGGAAGATATGGGTTTACTAACTTTGACACGGCCACGGATTGTATATTCAAAAGCCCATTCTATACGAACTTCAAACCGAAATTTTTTTCCAAAAAGGGCTAATTTTGTCAGGTCATCTCTTTAAGGCCAATACAATTGGAGATTTCTTTATCAATGTAAAAGTGTGCCGGGAGGCTCTTCGTTAGTGTGTTGGCAGATCACTGTTGGACATAGAAAGGGATGCAGCGATTGTCACCAAATATTTACTTGACAAGAAAAGTTTGCACCCTCGTGCGGGAGTAATTGTTCAAGAGTGTAAGATTCTTTTGGGTCGTTTTCCTTTTATTCATTGCTTCTCGATCCGACGGGAAGCTCTAACACTGCAGCTCAATATGTAGCTAGGCAAGCCCTTATTATGCTCCCTCTTCGCACATCTCTCTTAGATTTCACATTATTTGCATACTCTCATTTTGGATTGAATTAGCTTTACTGGACTTTATGCATTAAAATTCATTCATGCTTTCCGGAAAAAAGTATCATGTTCTTTCACCCAACCCTCTTTCCTCTCCTTCTGCTTAGTTTAGGTGATTTTGGCCCTCCCTTTCGTGGGGAGTGCTCGTAAAAAAATTTGAAAAAGTGTTGATTTTTTGTTTATGAACTTTAGGCAATATATGTTTATTTTTTAGAACTTTATTATTTTATGGATGTTTCGTTAATGTTGTTAAAATTGTACCGGTACATCAAATTCATGAGTCTAACGATATATGGTTTAAACTCTAAAGTCGTTATAAATTATAGTGAAACTAACTGGTTGACTCGCTCTAAAATCTTTAAAAAATATAAGATTGAGTTTGCTACTTTGACACCTAAAACCGACAGCCAACTTTTTAGTTTTTTCTTCAATTCGCCCAAATTTAAAATTATAGTGAAATTATTCATAAAAAAAAATAATTGTAGTGAAATTAATAATAAATCTTTTGATTTTATTCATTCTCTGAACCGAAATCTGAATACAATGCGAATTCAATGTAGAAGAAGAAGAAGGATAGGTGTAGATAGATGGATGGTGATGATGTTTTCTTCAGAGAGTATAGTTATGGTTCTTGGAATCGATATCTAAACCCCTTAGCTTGGCGAACGACTCAACTCTTCCTTTCAAAGTGCGAAGCTCCCTCATTCTGCCAAAACACACACAGAAGAAGCACAATTTTGATTTTTTTTTTTAATGGATAAGAAGAAGGTGGATGAGCAGCAGCCATGGATATATGTTGTAAATCTCACCTTGCCATCTCAGCTCGTTTTCTGGCTTCCTCTGCCATGAGGCTGATCTCCCTGTATGTGCTCTTATCTGAGAAGATTCTCATGTCAGCATTGTTTTGGAGTCCATGAAGCGTCCTCTGCTCCGTCGCCCACGCCGCTTCCCTCTCTTCCTTTCCAAAGTCCTTCTTGCTGCTGAACGCAGTCTGATTGATTGTAAGGAGCAAGCAAACGAACACCAGTAAGTTCATGGCTGTTGTTAATTGGGTATATGCAGTTAGGAGTTTATTAGGTCAATTCTTTCAAGTACCCTTTTGTCAACAACGAGTCCCCAGGCTCGGCCGCTAAGAGCGTACATGACAATGAATTTGATTGGATCTAGAAGCAGGTAAGTCACTATGTTGAATACCCATATAGCTCCAGTCCAACCCCATCCTATGCTTCTGATTCCTGCGAATTCCCAGTTTGCTTCCGCAGATATCACTGTTGCAATCTGTGATTCAACTCACAGCAATTGCAGCTATCAGTCACCATTTGGAAGAGTTCTGTTACAAATTGAATAATAATCAGAGGGAATGTAGTTCAACCAGTTGGGCGATTAAGAAGGCAAACACAAGTAGGAAGCCAGGGCGTTCTTGGAAAGACCATCCCCTTGAGCGGGTCACAAAGATCAAAGCTTGGCTAATGGTGCTTATTTGCAGGTACACTGCTGATGCCAATTGTTCGTTTAGTTGATTCGCTACTGCTTTGTTTGTCAGGTCATAGTGTTCATTGTTGAAGCTCTTTACATGGAAGTATTTCTGCCACCAGAAAACCGAGACAAAAGACAGTATTCAGTACATCAGTGAAATTGGTGAACGGTGATGAATGATGCAGTCAGTTAGGGTGTTTTTTCTTTTGTTTACCGAGAAGAAATTGGTTTCATAAGTTAGCCAGAAGAAAACGACTGTCATGAGGGCCATGTAGCCACCAAGGACGATTCCAGTGGCAAAAATCTCGCTCAACTTCCAGCTATCAGGGATGGGTGATGGCTTCACTCTGTCCTTGGATATGGTCATGATTGTTCCTGGAGTAAAAGAGAATCATATAGCTAGCAGTTGAGATGAATCCTTTACATGTAATGATTCATGGAAACAAGTGAAGATGAAGAATAAAGTCAAGCTGACCATCGTTAAGAATGGCAATGAAAAGGACCATGAAAGGCGGGAAGTCAAATTTCCAGAAGCAAGTCAACAACATGAATCCTAGCACTATACGGATTGTGATGGACACTGCATATATCTGGTAAAGAGAAAACCATAAGTCAAAAACAGTTGTCAATTCAAGTTCTTTGAAGATATTAGTATTCATTACATAATTAGTGTATCTTTGTGATGTTGTAATACTTGCAGCGAGAGATGATTTTACCGTGTAATTCTTCATTCTCTGGAAGATGGAGCGGCTAGTCAAGACAGCACTAATGATGACACTGAGACCAGGCTCTGTCAGGACTATATCAGAAGCACTTCTTGCTGCATCAGTGGAATCTGCCACAGCAATACCAATGTCTGCTTTCTTTAGAGCAGGTGCATCATTCACCCCATCTCCTGTCATTCCACAAATATGCTTTCTGGCTTGAAGTCTCCTCACAATCTCGTACTTATGTTCTGTAATGTGTGTGAACAAATATTATTTAGTCTTTGAACAATGTTCATGGAATTGCAGTGATCAGAACTAGAAAAGGAAATAGAAAGTGCGCTTCTTCTTGTACCAGGGAACACTCCAGCAAAGCCATCAGCTTTCTCAATGAGCTCATCAATAGGTAGAGAGCCGGTTGCTTCATTGCCACCCTCACCAAGCAGAGCTGTAGATGGATACATATTTGTTCCCATTCCAAGCCTCCTTCCTGTCTCTTTGCCAATGGCTAGCTGGTCGCCTGTAATCATTTTAACACTGACCCCTAGATCCAAAGCTCTTCTAATTGTTTCAGCACTGTCATGACGAGGAGGGTCAAAGAGGGGTAGGAGACCTACAAATTCCCAAGGTCCACCTGTGCTGTCCTTATCCCCGTTAGGAACTTGCTGCAATCAGAGTGAGTTGTTCCATTGATTCAGCATGGAAATGTGTCTTCGTATTTGGATCATAGATGGTAATTCACACAGTGATTTACCTGGCGTGCAACTCCAAGGGATCTCAATCCACGTTCTGCAAATTTATCGATAATCGCATGAACCTTACCGGCGATTTCTGATTTGTTACGTGCCAGGTTGAGAATCTGAGTATTGCATTGCAAAAGACGGCAATAAGAGTTCAAATTTTTCTTGATAGAATGTAAGTGATGGCATGTTTCCGCTTGTAGTGTAAATGTTTTGATTGTTTACCTGTTCTGGTGCACCTTTGCTGACTCTATGCATTTTACCATCGGCATCCAAATAGGTCAGGGCAGTCCTTTTGTCAGTTGGATTGAAGGGAAGGAAGTGAATCTCTCTAATTCCAGCTCGTGCCTTTAAAAGATGAGCCTTTGTAGTTGGAAAATGGCAATGGAAAATCTCATAATAAAATGTGTTACAAATTAAAAGAGTACCTCCTTTGGATCTCCCAACATGGCAACAATTGCAGTATCAATAGCATCCTGGTTCTCCAGCCTTGACGCTCTGGCAGCCATGAGCACTACCATGTCCTTATCAACTCCCTTGACAAAAACCTGAGATTGCAAAGGCCATCAGTCACTTGCCAACTGCATTTTCTTGCAATGGAAAATCTTTGTCAGGTATTCAACGGATCAATAAGTACCTCAACCATGGTTTTGTCAACAGTAAGTTTGTTGAGTGTCAATGTTCCTGTCTTGTCACTGCAAAGAACATCCATTCCTGCCATTTCTTCGATCGCTGTCATTCTTTTTGTTATGGCTCCCTGCAAAATGTATTCCAAGTTCATGTCATGTCTCAAATTTTAATCGATCTTTGCTGCCTTAAACCATAGGCAAGGAAATAACCTGCTGAGACAAGCGGTGCGATCCAATGGCCATTGTGACTGACAGAACTGTTGGCATGGCGATTGGGATCCCGCCAATTAGTAGAACAAGTAGATTATCAATCCCAACTCGGTATGCTCTCTTTTGCAGGCCATAAATCACCACAATTTCTATAACCATACCAAGAGCAATGGAACAAATGCAGAAGTTTCCAATTGCTGTCAAAACCTGGAATCATGCATGAAAAACCCTTTTATCAGTGTAATCCTGGTAATGCAAAAATGGGGTTCGTTCCTTGCAGCTGTCCTCTAGTTTGAACAAAGGGCAAACAGACAAACCTGCTGGAAATGGCCAACATTGTTTGTACTGTCAACAAGATGAGCTGCTTTTCCAAAGAATGTATGGACTCCTGTAGCAATAACCACTGCATCTATTTCCCCTTGCTTGCAGGTTGAACCAGAGTAAACTCCATTTCCTGGATTCTTGGTCACTGGAAGAGATTCTCCAGTAAGAGCAGCCTGCAAACGTTGTTCAGATAAGCTTCTCGAAATGTACTTAAAACACAAACTTAGACCCTCTTTGAGATTCAAATATTAGTGTTCCTAACCTGATCAATCTTTAAAGGATCTCCCTCAAGAAGGCGAGCATCTGCTGGAATGATATCACCAAGCTTGATGCTGATAATGTCTCCAGGTACTAAAATTGCAGCATCCTCCTCGCTCCATCTGCCATTGCGGAGGACTCTGGCCTTTGGTGACAGCTGAGCCATGAGAGCAGCGGCTGCATTGCCGGCGTTGTTTTCCTCTATGAAACTGATGGTGGAGTTGATTATGAGCAGCACAATGATACCAACAAAATCATGGTAATCTGCACTCTTCCCCTGCATTCATATACACATATGAAGAATATCATCATCAATCTGAATGAGTAGTAGAAGAAGAGACCATATAATTCCCATTTTCACGAAATCAACTTTGCTAGTAATTGTATACCCCTCCATGTGCAAGAGCAATGGCCATGAGTGCTGCAGCTTCCATAACCCATGAAAGAGGGTTCCACATAAACCCCAAGAACTTGAGGAATTTACTTTCCTTCTTCTCTTCAAGCTTGTTGTGTCCAAATAGCTCCAACCGCTGTTGAATATCATCAGAGCTCAGACCATCTCTTGTACATTTGAGATGCTCAAACACTTGTTCCATAGGTGCATTTTCCTGTCATCATTAGTTTTAAAAAAAAACAGTAAGGAACAGAACATTCTTGATTATACACGTTGCTACATCATTCACTCAGTTACCAGATCAACTGTTTCTTTCATCACAGCATCAAGTGACTGGATTCCCATATTTTTGTATCTGATCTGTATCTCTTAATGATTAATGATTGGTGGGTTTAGGATGAAGAGAAATAGTGGGAAGTCTGCTATTTATATGAGAAGACAGCAGCATAGTATCAGTATGTTTGTGGAGAGTTGGGCAAACAGAACAAATACAAGAATGTATTTGATTGGCCACTGTTCCAGCTATGATGGATAATTGCCTCCTTGCAAATGGACGAATTACTGTTATTAGCTATGCTGCTTAAGAGGATCCGCCGCTTCCAGCCAAACTGATGCCCCTTGTTAACTTTGCCACCAGCATATCAGAAAGAAGGCAAGTTTTACTTCCTATTTTTTAATGTTTTCCATATCAACCATGTCTAAATCATGGGCTTCGATTTGATGCATTGATATGGTTTCAGGACAGCTTGAAGAACACAACAGAAGAACAGTCACCAAATTAGGATTTTGTTTTGGAGGTACATGATCTTACTGTAATTCATGACAAAGTCAAGAGAGACTCCAAATTTCTAATTCATAAACTGAATTAGCTTATTATCTATTTTGGTCACTAATGTATTGGGTTTGTAACATAGTGGTCATAAACCTATTTGATTTGTAACGAGTTGGTCATTCCGTCAAGTCTCCATCTAATTTTTCCATGATTTGTGTTACTAGGCACATTTGAAGTATATTGTGTAAGGCCGGCTCACTTGGGGTTAAGAAAGGGGGAACTCCTATTGTGAGGACCCTATAAGGGTCCTTATATAAGGACACCATTCGCAGCCGTTGGATGAGGATCCTAATCTAACGATGGGAACAAGTTATGGACAGTTTCAGATCTGGATCCTGATCCAACGGCGCGAATGGTGTCCTTTATATAAGGACCCTTATAGGGGTCCTCACAATAGGAGTTCCCTAAGAAAGGATAATTTCTTTCAGGGAGATTAAAAACTTCCATACCACTCTTGGGTATGGGAAATAATTCTCGAAAACATTAAAACTCATATAACTGATGGTGCCAATGGGCCAGTAGGAAGTTTGACAATCTAACTTCACTGGTTGTAATTAATTTGGATTCAAGTGACTACCCATTGTTTTGGTTGTCTAGACAAAGAGAGAGATCACCATCATGTAAATAGTTCTTAGCCAGCTAATCACAACCTAGTTTGGATAAATAATTAGTTGTACAAAATGAGTGATTAGTGGCCATATATATATAGAGTTTAAGGCATGATGAAAATTAAGAATTTCTTATGAATATATTTGCAGCTGAGAATTGGTGGATCTCAGCTGTGGAAAAAACTCATGTCTTTACAGAATAAGTCCATACTGACAATGGATTCATTGTTGGTTAATTCACTAACAAGTGACTTGGAAAGTGTTCCAGCCCTTTGGCGTCAGGTGTCCCAATAAAGTGGTTCGACCTGGAGGATCGAGTTAAGGGTATGTTGAGAGAGTCTGACGTGGCTCGATTCCTTGGTGTACCTCGCACAACGTACAAAGAATAGTAAGGGGGTGATTATGAGAGGGGTAAGCGTCTAAGATGTGGGGAATTGGAATTTTCTAACACATTTTAAAATTATATGTACCATCAGTAGCAAAATGTGTAACTATGTCCAAAATTAGCACAATGTGACTGGCAGCCAGCGCGTAGCACCAACCAGCCAGCTCACACTGGCCAACTCGCGTACATAATAACTCAATCATTTTGTCAGTTGATGAAATATCAAATATTGTAACATTGCAATCTGGTCACTTTTTTTTTTGTCTATTTTATAAATAGATTAATTATTATTATTATTATTAATTTGATAATATAAGTCGGTCTTGATAAAATAATAATATATAAGCTATAATTAATTAAAGAAAATTATATTAGCCATCACAATCTCTTGAGTTACGGATCCCGATGTCACGTTTGTTGGAGGCACAACAATGACTTCCAATAATAGTTTTAACTTTGAATCAATCAGCGCATAACCAGCGCAACGCATAGCCAGACCAGCGGGACGTGACCTCGGTCACGTTTGTTTTAACTTTGAATTACGAATCCCAACGTCACATTTGTCGTTGTCTCCTTAATTGTTGTGCATCCAACAAGCGTGACATCGGGATCCGTAATTCAAGATATTGTGGTGGCTAATACAATTTTCTTTAATTAATTATAGCTTATATATATTATCATTTTATCAAGCCAACTTATATTATCAAAATAATAATAATAATCCATTTGTAAAATAGGTAAATAAAAGTGACCAAATTGCAATGTTACAATATTTGATATTTCATCAAACTGACAAAAGGAATTTAGAGTTATTATGTACGCGAGCTGGCCAGCGCTGCACTGGCTGGCTGGCTACGCGCTGGCTGTCAGTCATATTGTGCTAATTTTGGACATAGTTACAAATTTTGCTACTGACGGTACATATAATTTTAAAATGTGCTAGAAAATTCCAATTCCCTAAGATGTGAGAGTTTGAGAGATAGTGAAGTGTCGGGGGTTGCCCAAAGGCGTTTGGGGAGTCTAAGGTGTATGAGCTATAGAGCGTTTAGCAGGGTCTGATGATGATGTCTTGTCCCGTCAATGTTGTGGTCAGAGACTATTTATAGCTCCTCGGATCCAGGTCGGGTTGCCACGTGTCAATTGCTGGTTGATGACTTGACTGGTAGTTGATCTCGACCATCGAATGACCGAGGGTTAGGATAAGCTCATGGCACCCTAACCCTAGGTCGGGTGTTTGGTCTTCGGATGACTGATTCTGAGCCTTGGGTGTCAGTGTACGTGTCATCAAAAGTTGTGATTAAATCATTAACTTTTAAAAATTTACAAACAAGGACAAACGACATTAACGATTTCAAAAATTGGGCTATATTTGGGGTTTCAAAAAAATAATGCATACTAAGTATAATAAGTTTGTGATTTTTGAAATTATTAACCTTAATAGTAATAATAATAAGAGTTCACTTTCTAATAAAAAAACTAACTTCCCTAACCAATTTTCCCTCCATTTCTTTTACACATGTGGCCGACCACTGGAATATGTAAGGTGAAAAATTGATGAAATTTCTTATATAAGAAATTGTTATAGTACAATTTGTCGTTAAATTATACAATTCATTTATTTCATAACTTGTATTTTAGTCGACTATATTTTATGTATCAGACTCAGCGTCTACTAGAATTCTGACTTCGGCATTGCTTCAAGTTGGTGAGTGAAGATTTTGAATGCCCAACTTGCGTAGCAAGTATCATAGTCGATTTCCACCAAGTAATTTTCTAAACACATGTTTGTTAACTGGCTAGCAATGTCGCTTATGCGAGGCTGAATTTGGTACTTTCACGAACAAAATGACAGTCCATTTCAATGTATTTAATCCATTTATGTAAGACATGATTAAACGATAGAGTGCAAATTATATCAATCGTAATGTTCATAAATATGATAATTACGTATGAAACTGAACTGATTAAACAAGGTAAAACTCGCATTTTTGTGTGTGTACATGTTGGGCTAGGTATTGAGTTGTTGACATTAAACTCGAGCAGATGAAACATGACAAAACATATGTTGATCATATATTTATATTTTTAGGTATAAGTATGTAAACTAGAAAATCATTCATTATATATTGAACTATTCATCCTGAAGCTAAACTAATTAAACATGATAAAATACTCTTTTTCTTGAGAAGGTATTTTTAGATAAAGGTAAACTAAAAAGTTATTATTATTTATGAAACCGGATAGTGAACTGTTAGTTATGATAAATTAATGGGTTATTATTTTTAAAATGCACTAACTTTGACGATTTATTTTAAAAATGCACTAAATTTTGGAAACCCCAAATCTATCCCAGAGTTAACGCCGTTAGTCCTGCTTTGTAAAGTTTTAAACATTTTGAATCAAGTTGCTAACGGAATTAATTTTTAAGTTATTTTTCGTCTAAAATTAGTAACCCAAGTTTTCCGAAATGCATTTTAGACCCTCATCAATTCAATCCCTTACAAATCCTCCCAAACCCTTCCTCTTCTTCGACTCCGACCAACTCCCGCCGCCGGCTTCCACCCAAGCACCTAGACCGCCGCGCCGCCAACCGACCCCCGCCCGACTCCAACCAGCTTTGGTACAACACCAGCTACTGTAAATTCGGAATTATTTTATCCAACCGCCAACATTCGGAACATAAGATTCAGGAGTAAGCTCCATCTTCCGATTATGGACTAATCAAACCAGAGAAATAGCAAAGATCAAATTGGAAACGCAAGATTCGGCAGGAGCAGAAGGAAAAAGAAGCAGATCGGGGGAAAAGGAAATGCAGGTAGAAGGAGGAAAACAGACCTTGATGAAATCCTCGGGGCGACACCAGGGAGGTAGAAGGAGCGAGCGCCATTGACGAGGAGCAAGAAGAAGAGGAATGAGGAGATCGGGGCGAAGGGAGAAGATGTGAATGGACTTGTTTGAGTGAAGGGAGGGGCTCGCCTTTGGGAGACGAGGATGAGAGAAGAGGAAGAAGAGAGACGGTGGGTAACTGGGTATCAGATCTGGAAGGGAGGGGAGATAGTGGTGAGTTGTTTTGTGTTGTTGTGAAGTGTAGTCGAACATAATTATAAATCGACGGAGTTGTTTTGTTCTCTGTTTGGCTCGTCTGCTGCTGCTACTGTGCCAGCTGCTGATAGGAGCTCCACTGGAGATCGCCAGTTTTCTCGACGAAATCGGCCGCGAGAACGACAGATGCAGGAGAGACGCCGGATCTTGCTTCGGTCCTGATCCTGAGCTAGGCGGATTCTGGGCAGCGGCAGCTGCGACGACGACAGCGACAACGTCGACGGCGGAAACGGCAGTGCGGCGGCATCGGCGGCGGGAGATGATCGGAGAAGGTGAAGAGGTGGAAGGGTTTGGGAGAAGGTTTGTAAGGAATAGAACTAAGAAGGATCAAAATGTAATTTGGGAAAACTTGGGTTACTGATTTTAGAAGACAAAAAACTTAAAAGTTAATTCTGTTAGCAACTTGGTTCAAAATGTTTAAAATTTTACAAACAAGGACTAACGGTGTTAAGTCTGGGATAGATTTGGGATTTCCAAAACTTAGTGCATTTTTAAAATAAATCGCCAAAGTTAGTGCATTTTAAAAATAATAACCCTAAATTAATATTTGTACAACAAAATTTCTAATGTTTTGAATAGCTAATCATTTTATTTGTATAGTTATGGAGTACGGTGCAATGGATTTTTTGTTCCCTATTTTGATAAATGATTTGAGTGTTTTCAAAATGTGTTTGTGGTTTTTTATTTATAATACACTTAGTTTTTTCCAGTTGTAGTTGTATCAAAAAATTACTTGAAAATTGTGAGTACAATATCCACTTTACTGCATGAAAGACAATATAATTAGTGAGAAACAAATATCAACTATTCATACTTGAGAAAGAAAAATAACTGTTATCAAATATTTTTTTACTCGATAACAGTTATTTTTGTTAACTAGTTAAGTTAACAGTAACAACCGAGTTAACTATTTATCAAGTTGTTAACTATTCATCATCATCGATCTTGACCAAGAATCATAAATGGCTGCTCTCAGGCCTTCAACCAAACTAATCCAATTCTTTAATTAAATCGGGCATTTCGTATTTGACGATTGGGTATGGGTATGCTATTTTATAAACCGAGATGTATGGTTACGTTTTGATATCCGACCTAATTGATCATGTATAGCCAAATTTACCAATTGCAAATATTTAGGATTGGCTTTTTTCTTAAAAAAAAGCCAAGCTCGTTACTATCGGAAGCTTCTCGTTCTTCCCCCCCCCCCCCCCCAATATAACCCTGAAAATCCTTAGGGCCTAAATCTCTAAACTCATCTTCTTCTTCCTCAAGATGGCGACTTTGCTAAAATTGAAGTCTGAAGTATTGCGGAAAGCTCTGCATGATGCTTCGGGTCTTGATGAATATTCGATATTCTTCATCATCTCCGCAACCGAGTTCTCCTTCTACTGCTTCGACCGATCATTTTATGTTTATCGCGTGTCCTGTCAACTCAAGCCTGAGGTAAAAGTTTCCGAATCCTCCGATACCATTGGCCCTATTTGGTTCTCCAGGTGGATCAGGAGGACATTGTCAAGTTTCTGAAATCTAAATCCGATAGCGATGATACGGTCCTCATCAAGGTCGACGAAGACTGCACTACCATCCATTTCCAGATTGAAAACAAACCTGATGGTATGTTATATTATGTATGTTTTCGATTGTTTTTCCTCTTACGACTCAATCAAACACTTCTAACAATCCTTACTTGTTTGATACTAGAAGTGCATATGGTGATGTATGACGATGAACCTCCAGGCGCTGAACTTGGATACGTAAAAGATGTCGTACTGGACTATTGCGCTACTGTGACATTTTCGGCGTCCTTGTTTCTTGACGTTATGCTGGCCTTAACTAGTAGGTGCCCAGGAAGACATCTCGGAGACAGTTACCGTGATGGACCGACCGTCTGGTGATGGCAGCGATGACATGTGTTCTTTTTTCTTTGGACCGAGGAACCATGATGGTGGGTAAAACGAATTTGCAGAATTAGACTGCTTAAGGCCAATCCTGAGTAAATAATCTTTCTTTTCAGGATTTTGCAGTTAAGGTATCAATGACTTGTGAAGGTATTGAGTTCTCTGCAAAAGGTTATACTGTTCCTTGTAAGGTAACGTGTAGTGATTGATTGATGTTCTGGAGTTGTTTGTTTGATTGGCTTGTTCATGGCTGATGATAATTGGATTTGTCATGGATTGCAGGGGGATTATCTGATATCTTTAGACGTAAGAAAGCCAGTGTCATTCCTTGCAAGTGCTGTGATCTTATGCGTTCTTTTCTTCTTCTGCCGGCCATGAATGCAGAATATGTATCTATCAGTGCTGTGCCAGGGTCTCGTCCTCGGCTGGAGTTCACTATTGCAGACAATGCCTCCATACGTTTTGATCTGGATGAAGTGGAAGCTCTGTAGTGGTGGTTATTGCGAAGAAGAATGTAATAGATTAGTGGAATGTGGTTTTGAATATTAGTCTATATCTATGCAATGCTGTTTCTGGACTTGAGATTAGCTATGCTGTTAGTTTTTGAACATATGATCGAGTGAGTTGATCTGTTATCTTTGCAGTGAGAATTTATCTACTCTATGTCTATCTTATGTACTAGCATTTTTTCGGCCCGTTGGCCGATATGTGATATTTCGATTGTTTATTTAATATAATTAGTAAATGAAGAACAATCTTGTATATTGAGAGATTTAAAATTATGTTTAGAAAACTATAAACCAACTAAAATTTTGAAATATCGGGATTGAAATTAAACTAAAACTCAATGAATCCAAATAATTAACGTCTTACTTAATTGAGAAGTTAAATAGTTTAAAGTAAAAATATATAAAAATATCTAGATAATGTTTTATATAGTACCAAAATACAAATAATATCGAAATGTAATATTGTGATTAATTTTATGATCATTGCAAAGGAGAAAAAATATAAAAAATTATAACAAACTTTTCAAATGAATGATGTATTCTAAACCAATATGACTTTAAAATATTTGATTTACAACAAAAGTAAGTTCGAGACAAATAGAAAATGTAACTGCATCTCCCTCGAAGCATTTGCAAACAAATAAAGTAGAGACTAAAAAAACCAATACTATCAATAAAAATATTATTTTGAGGAATGGAACCTCGACTGGCCCGTTAGGACTTAGAATAATATGAAAATAAGGATCATTTTTAATATATTTAGGTTTGATGAAATATGCCTAATTAAATTTGATTCAATTCGATCAATACTCTAAATTATTAAATAGTAAATAATTTGTAACTCACACTTTAATTACGATCACACACTCATGACCTCACTGGTCTGCTCTTACTAAAGTACAATCTTAGTTCTCCAATTTTCTCTAGCTCAATAATTCATTAAAAAAATCTCTAGCTCAATAGATATATCATATATTAATTGGCAAATACTTCTCTTAAATATTCATAATTTTTTAAATTTATGCAACAATTTTTTTTAAAACTTATACTTCTTTTAAACAAACTTTTCAAATGAATGATGTCTTCAAAACGAATATAACTTAAAAAATTAACAAAATATTTGATTTACCAACAAAAGTAAGTTCGAGACAAATAGAAAATGAAATTGCAACTATCTTAAAACATTTGCAAATAAAAAGTAGAGGAGACTAAATACCCAACATTGTATAAACAAATCATTTCGAGTAATGAAACATCAACTGACCCGTTAAAACTGAAAAGAATATGAAAATAAGAATCATGTTACATGAATATATTTAGGTTTGATGAAATATGCTCAATTCAACCTTACTCAAACCGATCAATACTATGAATTTGTTAATAGTCATTGACTTGTAACCCACTTTCACATGACTAATACTATTACACACTCGTGACCTCAAGGGTCATTGCTCTTATTAACGTATAATCTTATTTCTCCAATTTTCTCTAGCTCAATAGATATATTAATTGACAAATACTTCTCTTAAATATTCATAATTTTTTAAATTTATGCTACTCTATTTTTTTATCCATACTTCTTTTAAACAAACTTTTTTAATTAGTGATGTCTTCTTAAACAATATAACTTCAAAAAACTATAACAAAATATTTGATTTGCCAACAAAAGTAACCTCGAGACAAAAAGAAAACGAAATTGCAACTCTCTTAAAACATTTGCAAACAGATAAAGTGGAGAATAATAACCCAAAACTGTATATAAAAATCATTTTGAGAAATGAAACCTCAATTGACCCGATAAAACTTAGAAGAATATGAAAATAAGGATCATGTTACATGAATATATCTATGTTTGATGAAGTATGCCTAATTCAACCTACCTCGAGTCGATCAATATTATGAATTTGTTAATAGTAAATGACTTGTAACCCACTTTCTCATAACTAATATTACTAGTACACACTCGTGACCTCACTGATCATTGCTCTTATTAAAGTACAATCTTATTTCTCCAATTTTCTCTAAATCAATAGATATATTAATTGACAAATACTTCTCTTAAATATTCATAATTTATTAAATTTATGCAACTCAATTTTTTTAAGTTTATACTTCTTTAAACAAATATTTTAAATTAATGATGTCTCCTTAGCCAATACAACTTCAAAAAAAATATAATAAAATATTTGATTTACCAACAGAAGTAAGTTCGAGATAAAAAGAAAATGAAATTGCAACTCGCTCAAAACATTTGCAAAAATATAAAATGGAGACTAAAAACCTAACACTGTATATAAAAATCATTTCAGAAATGAAACTTCAATTGACCCTTTAAAACTTAAAATTCATCCAAAAAAAATAAAACTTAAAATAAGTACTTTCCATAACTAATACTATTACACACTCGTGACCTCACTGGTCATTGCTCTTATTAAGATACAATCTTATTTCTCCAATTTTCTCTAGCTCAATAGATATATTAATTGACAAAGACTTCTTTTAAATATTCATAATTTAAGGAAAATAGAAAACGGAAATTGTAATTCTCTTGAAATATTTGCAAACAAATAAAGTCGAGACCACAAAAAAACAACACTATCCAAAAATAATAATTTTGAGAAATGAAACCATAAAATTGGTTTGTTAAAACTTAGTTGACTATGGTAAAGATCATTTTATGAATATATTTAGGTTTGACAAATATGCTCAATTCAAATTGACTCAACTCGATTAACACTCTGAATTTGTTAATAGTAAATGACTTATAATCTCCTTTAGTTAAGATCTCACGACTCAGATTATTACACACTCTTAACCTTAGTTACAATTACCCTTATTAAGGTACAACCTTATTTCTCCAATTTTCTCTAGCTCAATAGATATATTTATCTGAAAAATATTTCTCCTAAATATTCATGATTTGTAATTTATACAACTTGATGTTTGACCAAATTAATCAATAACTTAGTTAGCTTGAATGTCTTTAACACATATATATGATGTGCTTTAATTTTTTAAGTAATCTACGACTCGCAGTTACCTTCAATGTTTTCAAGAGTTCATGTGAGCAAATACATCTACAAACTTATATGAATGATTCGATCAATATCAAGTTTATATGTCTCATTCTCACAATTATCGTCACGTGTGTAAACATGTTAGTGCTATATATGCATACATAGGGTAGTGTTTGAGTATATAATGTAAGAAATTATATGTGGCAGAAAAATAAATTATTTCATTTTAGTCCCCACTTAATTAAATATCAACACAAAGCCCGATTTAAACAAAAACATCATTATCTGTCAATAAACTATATGAATGAATTATTACCAATTTTTTCACTATACTCTTTATTTAACTTGTTAGTGTATTTCTACAATAAACTGTTGGTTATCATAAAATCAATGAATTTGCAAATCATTAGGGGTGAAATGTGCTTCAATTTGTACAACAAAATGTCGAGGAACAATATGCTTTAATGTTTCAATATAATTATAATTTAGTTTGGTAGCTTAGCTGGTAAATCACAATACTTTGATCCGTGAGGTTGTGGGTTCAAAGTCTCATAGTTGCTTAAGATTTATCACTTTTATAATAAATAAAACATTTTATTCAAAATAAATTAAATTAAAATTCATTGATTGGCTATCTTCCTACAATTAAGGAGAAGCATGGAGAATCCTAGGTGGCAATTAGAAAAAGTCTAAAATGCTTATATATGTTTGTAGATTTGCATACAGTGTCCTCCTAGTTGCACGAGCCTATGAAGAAGCTCGTATTATGTAATGTTTTGTTTCTGCAGTAAGTTAGCTATGCTGTTAGTTTCTGAACATATGATCGAGTGAGTCAATATAGTCTCTACTCTCTATCTGATGCATTTGCATAGAATTTCATTGTTATATCTGCAGTGAGATATCTGATGCATTTGAATAGAGTTTCCTTGTTATGCAATTACTAGAAATTGCATACTGGAAGATATTTGACCTTGTTTCGAAACCAGAACTCGTCAGCAACTTCAATGACTTCCCAGTCCAGAATCACTCGTTTGGTTTTTGTTGAAGAGCTCCGTTGAAATAGAACCCAATACTTGTCCGTTTTCAATCTTCCAATCTTTCTCTTCCTCTGTTTTTACGGCTTCTTTTCTACTTCTGCTGCTTTTTCTGGTTGGTTATCAGATGTGAGAAGAATGAATTGAAATGCAGCTTTGGAAGATATCATGCGATGCAAGCACTGCTTTTCTAAGCTGCAATGAGCCAACCGTTCAGCTTACTAGAGATGACAGCAAGGTTGAGAGGTTGGCAAAGAAGTCATTGGTGGGAAGGTTTGTGAGTGATAGAGAATGTTTAGTGCTTGCTTACCATAAAGAACAACCCTATGCGAGTTAGGAAGCTGAGAGGGGATCTAAGAGTTCGTAAAATGTCCAGAATATGTTTCTGTTCAGCTTTTTCGACTCGGTTGATAAGGAACAGGCGGAGGAGGGAATCCCATGGTGCTTCATTCACATATTATTATGCGAAACGGGGTGGATTTTTAAACTCCAGAGGAAGTGACTATTGACTCGACGAAGGCCTGAGGTGTGGATGTGGGGTTTGTCACCTGATTTAAGAGGAGAAGCAAAACATAAAGAAGATTCATAGGATGTTTAAGGGGCTGATGTCTTATGATGAATCAGAACAAGAAGGGAAGAAATGGAAAAACTTGGTTCGGGTCCGGAAGGAAATCTTTGTGAATAAACCGTTACCCCCAGTCAAATTGATCGTGAACCATTCCAGATAGATATTAGCTCCTCCGTCGCCGCCGCAGCGGTCGCCATGGAGGAATCCTGTTTCCTTTTCTTTCCAGCAGCTTGCTGACTATCTGCTTCGGAAATTGGATTGTTATCCGGCACTTTCCCTTCTTTCTCTTTATCCTACAGCGGCAGTGCGATCTTAACATTCGGCACTTTCCCTTCTTTCTGTTTCTCCTACGGCAGCTTCGATTCCGCTGCAACCTCTTTAGATTCCTTCGCCGGAGGCACGGTTTCGCGTCGTCTTTCTTGTCCTTTTTATTGTTCTTGTCTTCTTCGCTCATTGATTGAGCATTCTTATTCGGAGGATTGTTAATCAATGGTGGAATTGACGGTGCTGATTTTTGGCTGGGATGCTTCCTGGTTGTTGGCTGCGGCGGGTATGATGGCCAGAGGCGGAAGATTCATTAGCCTGTCGGTAGGGCTGCAAACGAGCCGAATCGAGCCGAACTCCCTCAGGCTCGAGTTCGGCTCGTTTAATTTTTGCTCGGCTCGAGCTCGGCTCGGATTCGAATCGAGCTTTGATAATTGAGCTCGAGTTCGATTCGGGATCGGCTCGAGCTCGATTCGAGCTCGTTCGTTAAGTTCAGTAAACGAACCTTGAAACGAGCCAGAGCTCGAGCTCGATTCGAGTTCGTTCGTTAAGATTCGTAAACGAACCTTTAAACGAGCCGACCCGTTTCATGTGCTAATTCGAGCTCGTTTAAAAAAAGTAGGCTCTTTTATAGTTCGGCTCGACTCGTTTAGTTCATTTTTTTTGTGGGATAAGTTTATGAATATAAAATTAGGATTAACGGATGAATTTAAAATTAGGATTAAATTAGGTGGAATCGTGGAATAAGTTTATGCATTTTTTTTTGACTTGTCATAATTATACTTTTTTATATATATATTTTATATTTTCAAGTTTCCAATAATTAATAATGCATGATCTATTTATTTATTTTTAAATTTTAATTTATAATTAATAACCTCATAAACTCACGAAAAATTATATTTTAAATATAAAAAGTCTAATCTAAATTATAATTAATGAACACATCAACTTACTAAATTCTGTATTTTAAAAATAAACTTACTAAACTCTATAGCGACAATTCATATCAACATAATCTTGAACCATGAACCCTAAGTTATAATGTCAATTCATATCAATATAACCATAAGTTCATATACTTATAACGTGTTATTATCAAACTCTAATTCACTAAACTGTATAACGTGTTATAGTGAGACCCTAATTCACTAAAATTTATAACACGTCAAACGTTTGATAGATAAACATAGTTATGAACTATGTTAATGGACCCTAAATCAATATTTACATCTTAACAATCAACATTGTTAAGTTATAACGTCAATTCATATCCACGTAATCTTAAACCCTAAACTCTAAACCCGAAACCCGAAACACTGAACCTAGCAAGATGTAATGTCAATTCATATCAACATAATACTAAGTTCATATACACTAAGTCTATAACAGGGTTGGTTACCCAAATCATCACTGAACTATGGCCAATAACCCGCCAGTCACCAAATTATAAAAAATTACTCACCCATCACCGAACTTAAGCCTATTATCCCAGCAGTCACTACCGTCAACGGACATCCAAAATTCCGTTAGTCTGCTTATGTGGCAATGACAAGTGGGATTCCATGTCATACTACTCAGCCTAGGTGGCATATTTTTGCCCAATCATCATCCATATAACCAATTCGATTAAACCAACTGATTCTAAAACTCAACCCAAACTTCCTTCCTCCTTCCCCTCCTCTCTCCACCCACTACTTCATCCTCCTCCTTCTCGCCAACCCTCTGTTTCATTCACCCCCAATCAATAACTTCAAATTATGTAGTTGAATTCGATCCATATGTCCGGGGGACTAAGAAGTTGAAGAACGGGGAAGGTGAATCGAAGTCGGTTTCCGATTCTGAACTTTTAGTTGCTGTGCAAAATCCGGCAGAGGTGAAAAAGAAGGTTGACGACGGTGTGTCCGGTGCTAATTCCGAAGTTCACGAATCGTGCATGACTCATAAATCTCGCAGAGGAGGTGGAATTGGAGCATTGAAGTGCTCTGAGGTGTCCAAACAGGAAGCTGATGCGGTCTCTGTAAATGAGTTTGTGGTGGTGGTAGAGGAGTCCAGCGTAATGACTTGGTCCTTTTTCTCCGCTTCTGAACTTCCGAGGAAGTTCATCTCGAAGAAGAAGACTCGGACACAGCTGGCTCGCCGACTTCGATCTCGCATCTCTCTAGTTCTCTGCTGTTCTTACCAGGTCGGAGATGAGGTCTCTGCTTCTGGAGACGATGATGATGATGGTGGATTGAATTAGAGGTCGACGAAGAGGAAGCTCGACGTGATCAGATTACAACACTAACCCAGATCTGGAAATCAATTTCGGTGGTCGGTGGCGCAACTACTGATTCCAGCCGGCGGCGGAAGGCTCGGGTTGGGTCACAACTTCGGCGGGGAAGGCCGACGGTCAGAGTGTTAACGTTTGGGGTTGGTTTTGATGAGGGGCTGATGGGTCGTGGGTTGATGGATAACAGATCTGAGATTATGTGGTGTAGGGCGGCACTGGCGGCGGCGGTGATGTTGGGTGGTCGGGGGAGGCGACCAGATATTAGATCTGAGAAGAGGAAAAGGCAGTGGAGGGAGAAAGAGGAGGTGAAGGGAGGAGGGGAAGGAGGAAGGAGGTTTGGGTTGAATTTTATAACCGGTTGGGTAATCGAATTGGTTACATAGGTGATGATGACTGGGCAAAAATATGCCACCTAGGCTGAGTAGTATGACATGGAATCCCACTTGTCATTGCCACATAAACAGACTAACGAAATTTTGGATGTCCGTTGACGGTAGTGACTGCTGGGATAATAGGCTTAAGTTCGATGATGGGTGGGTAATTTTTATAATTCGGTGACTGGCGGGTTATTTGGCCATAGTTCAGTGATGATTTGGGTAACCAACCCGTCTATAACATGTTATTATCAAACCCTATATCGCTATACTATATAACGTATTTTTGTGATATTGTCAATTCATATCAACATAATCCTAAACCCTAGACCCTAGACCTTAAGCTTTAAACCCTACACCCTAAACCCTAAAATTAGTAAGATATAATGTCAATTCAGATACATAATATTAAGTTCATAACACTAAGTCTATAACGTGTTATTGTCAAACCCTAATTAACAGATCTACATTAGTTATGTTATTTTTACCTAGTTAACATTTTTAGGTGATAACTTGTTATCAACATTAGTTAACTAGTTATCAAAATTAGTTAACATGTTATTATGTTGTTAGATAGTTATTTTATGAGTAACTAGTTAACTAGTTAACATCATGATTTAGATAACTAGTTAATAAAAAATTTTACTTGATAACTACTTATTTTGTTAACATCGTGATTGGGTAACTAGTTAACGAGATTATTTGATAGCTAGTTAACAAAAAAATTAGTTGATAACTAGTTATCAAAATTAGTTAACTTGAAAAACGTATCGAGTTAACTAGTTAACATCATGACTAAGATAACTAATTAACATTTTCTTAAGATGATAACTAGTTAACCAATCGAGTTAACTAGTTATCCAATCGTCTTAATTAGTTAACCAATCGATTTCGACGATTGGCTTTCAATTTCCCTTCCTAACCACTCTCTTTACGAACCCAACCACAGCTTTCAATTCCTAGGTTGAGGAGTGTGATCTAACTGTACACATCGGTGGGCGGTGTCGCCGGTTTGCAAGGTGGGATTTCGACGAGAAGGGAGAAGGGAGGTGGGATTTCGGCGAGAAGGGAGGTGGATTTCGGCGAGAAGGGAGGAGGGCAGTGAGAGAAGGGAGAAGGGCAGTGAAAGAGGAGACGGTGAGTTTTAATTATTTTATTTGAATGCCGAATTTGCCCTCCCTGTTTTTGGTTGAATCCGGTCCAACCTTTAAAGGTTAGGTCCGGATCCTGTCCGGAAACTCTATAATAATATTTTAATTAATAAAACACGCACGAACAAGGCAAAGGATTCCAAACCCAAATTCGGAGGGGCATTCTGGTCATTAAAAAAAACAAAAAACCCTATTCCTAAATTGGAACTGCCGTCCTCCTCAACACACATCAACACAACACCTACAGTCCATCGCCGCCGACCGACTCAGAGTGCATACATCTATTGGGTGAGAGGGAGCAAGGGTCGTTTTGAGTGGTTTCGATCCGAGCCAGAGCAGATCCGACATCGGACGGCTGGTCAGCGGGAACAGAGTAGCGGCGCTGGAAGATCGAGTCGGAACTCAGAAATCGGCGGCCGACGAAGCACGATTCCTCCTCCACCTTAGCTATAACGCCAGCCTACCTTCTTCTTCTATATTTTCTTTCAATAACCCCTGCTCACCACCATTTGACAGAGTTGGAAGCAAGGCGATGTGCTACGTCGATCTACCGGCTAGGAGAAGTGGATTAATTGATGGATTTCAGATTCGAAAGCAGCGGTGATGAAGGTAAAAGTAGAATTGGTTGCCGAGGTGTTGGTGAGGATGAATTGGGAGAAGGATCTGATGATATAGATAGAGATTTGGGTCCGAATGGAGGAAGGGATAGGAGATGGTGTTAAATTGTTCTTGTGTAGTTCTTGATTGTTGACAGGAGAGATGGTGCGACGGAGGAGACTTCCGGCGGCTGAGAGTGAAAGGTTGAAGAAGAGGGATGTGTTTTTTATGTGCTAAAATTGAGTGACTGATTTGTAAATAAGAAAATTGTAGTGATTGCTTAGTAATAATTGAAAGTTTGGAGTGTGGCTGGGTAGGAGGGATTTTGTGTTGGGTAACAGGATAGTTTTAATCTTAGGATGATGATGTTTATTGGGAATAAAACTGATTGTTGTATCATGTTGATTATCGATGATGATTATTGAACTAGTTAATTTGATAGCTAGTTAACTTGATTGGATAACTAGTTAACCCGATTGGATAACTAGTTAACCCGATTGGATAACTAGTTAATAACCTGATTGGATAACTAGTTAACTCTATTGGTTAACTAGTTAACTCGATTGGTTAACTAGTTAACTCGATTAGATAACTGGTTAACTCGATTGATTAACTGGTTAACTCGATTGGTTAACTAGTTAACTCGAGTAGATAACTAGTTGACTCGACAAGATAACTAATTAATTTGATCGGTTAACTAGTTAACTTGATAAATCATGATGTTAAGCAAGTTAACTAGTTAACAACTTGGTAACTAGTTAACTCGATTAGATAACAGGTTAACTAGTTAACTCGATAAATCATGATGTTAACTAGTTAACTAATTAAAAACAACATAACTAGTTAGATAACCTATTAACAAAAATTTAGTTAGCTGATCACAGTAATTCGTTAACTAATTATCAGCAAAATAACATGTTAACTCGATTGGTTAACTAGTTAACTCAATTAGATAACATGTTAACTAGTTATTTGCTGATAACTAGTTAGCTGTAAAAACTCAGGTTAACTAGTTATCAATACAAAAATCTTGTTTAACAAGTTATTAGTAAATATCCGATTAACTAGTTAACTTATCCTCGCCGGAAAAGTCACCGGAATTTGGTCGGTCTACGGAGCCTCACTGGAAAACTCACCGGAAAACATGTTAACTAACTAGTTAACCGTAAAAAATCAAGTTAACTAGTTATCAATAAAAGTCATGCTAACAAGTTAATAGTAAAAATCAGGTTAACTAGTTAACTTGTCCTCGCCGGAAAAGTCGTCGGAAAACATGTTAACTAACTAGTTAACTGTAAAAACCCAAGTTAACTAGTTAACTAGTTTATCAATAAAAAAAACATGCTAACAAGTTAATAATAAAAATCAGGTTAACTAGTTAACTTGTCCTCACCGGAAAAGTCACCAAAAAAGTCGCCGAAAAAATCACCAAAAAAGTCACCGGAAAAGTCACCGGAAAAGTCACCGGCGGCCGACGGCCGACGGACGGTGACGGTGACCGGCGGCCGACGACGGTGACCGGCAACGGTGGCCGGCGACTGCAACATAAACAGTAACAGATATAAAAATTTAAAATAAAAGTAATAATTAAATATAATAATTAAATGATTTGTGTAAAGTTCTAAATACCCCTAACAAATTTGGATCATTAGATTGGTCAAAGGGTCAAATTAGATCTAATGGTTGAGGATGGGTTTGAAACTTTCCAAACCCAAATTATATTGGACGCTGATCTGATCCCCGAACAATGCTACATATATTTTATGTTCCGCAGCACGGCGCAACACCAATAATGGGGCATTGACTTAAAGAGTACCGGATGTTTGAAAACGTAACGTTTTGGTACTCCTTCTATAAAATCCGTCAAATTGGTCCCGACCCCCAATTCCGTCCGCGTCCGTCCTCTTTCTCCGTCTAATTTGTCCACCGAGGACGCCTCGCTGGCCCCGCCACGTCATGTTAATGCCTCGCTGTACACGCTCCGGTCGGTTCGCCTTTGTGTTTCAACGGTCAGAAAACATAGGCAGCCGTTGGGTGCATGGCGGGAATGGGAATAGTTAAGGGACACGTGTGACAATCCCACCCACATACTTTTGTTGACAGCTGTACCCACTATCTTTCTTTTCCCTTTCCCCATGCTCTACCCTGCCGTCATCATCTTTCTTTTCCTTTCCTCATGCTCTACCTTGCCGCTCATCCCGCCGCTCTCTCCTTTATCAAAGCTCCCAACGGAAATCCGCCTCTGGCCATTGTCGATCACCTGAACAACTTACAAAGTAAGTGGTAAGTCCTAAATAAAGTATGTTCTCGTCCGCTGATTAGGGTGTTGGGTTTCTTAATACGGAGCTCGGGGGTTTTAGGGTTACACGCAAGGTTAGCATCATCATGTTGCGACACAGAGGAGTGCGCTCAGCCGACGAGTTCCATTACGATTCTGGGGGTGGGGAGGTGTTTTGCCACTGCCGCATGAGAGCTTCTAGGAGAATCTCGCATACGGCTGTGAATCCCGGAAGGAAATTCTTCGGATGCCCAAGATATGTTTCTAAGGTGGGTAAAAATCCCCTAATTTTTATCGAGTGTACTGGAATTAATTGTTGTAATGGTTCACAACTTCGTTTGTAGGTTCAGCCAGGGTGTGGTTTCTTTGTTTGGTTGGATGACAAACTAGCAGCTGCTTCTGAGAAGCTCGAGCTTGTACGCATAGTTGAGTTCCAGCAGAATCGGATAAATGAACTGGAAAATGAGAATAACAGGCTCCGGAAGCTTTTGGTTCAGCTAGGGGACTTCGGCGGTAGTGAGATTGCTATGACAAGTGAATTAGAGAGTCTAACGAAGCGAGTTTCACAGCTCGAAATGTCCAACGGTCGTGGTTTTAGGTTTCCGAAGTAGGTTATGCTTGTTTTTGTACTGTATGCTTAAAAAGGCTTTGTTTTGATAAACTGTCTTCATGTACTGATACACTATTTTCAGATTAACAAAAGATGCAATTAATGATTCTACAATTCCACACTCAAAAGACGAAGCCACATCCTTCGGGGGTCATATACTTAAGGAAATCCATACAAAAACAGTTTCTAACGGATCCCCCATGGGGTCCTAAGGTATCATTCGACGGTGGCATCCCTAACCGATACACAAAAGCATTACCTACATCACTGAAGGTGTTCTACACTAGCCTTCATTGTCCGTTACTCAAAATAAGTTCGTCCTCACTTGTTACATCCCCTACAAGTAGTAAGAACCCACATGTTCAGAGTCCTCTTACCCAGTACGCCCTCCACGGTTGACCCTCATCTTGCTCCTAGTCACCCTTGCGCTTCCACTGTCATTAGCTCTCGGAACAGGTCCTGAGGGAGTCCCTCCGGCGTCGTTAGCGGCCCCTGGGTTTGATGATGACGCCCCATTCCCGTCACGCATGCCCTACACAAAATTATCTCAAAAATTACAACCCAAACATACCCACCAACCAATCAGTAACAAAAAAGAGGGAACTGCTTACCCAACCAGATCCGTGGGCACGTTTGTTGTGGCCTACTTTCTTGCACAACGAGCATTTTTGTTTCTCACCAGTCCTGCGGACCGCCTTGTAAGTTTTACCCTTCTTGTCCTTCCTAGTTGCAAGCTCTCCTGATTCGAGCCTCCTCTTCTTCTGTCTTGGTCCTGAAGTAGGCTTCTGAATGTTTGGTGGTCTGAGTTTCAGGCCGTTTGAGTTCTTCCACTGTGATGCATCATTAAGAGGGTTTATCGAATGACCATATGCACGTCTGTACCTACCAATCGTGTAGCAAGGGTCGCAGTAGGGTTCGATGGGGTCCCGGTTGTAAGTGATGCATGCCAGAGCATGCTCACATGGTAGTCCCGACAGCTGCCACAATCCACATGCGCATTGTGACGCCCTCACATCAACGACCCAGCTGCGCAATCCTTCCCGGACTTCAAACATGCCGTCTCCATTAAACGTTGGGTAGCATAAACAGGCTGACTTTTTTCCTTTCCTTAATAATCTCATATGCTTGCGGACACAGTGAGTCTATGTCACGACTGGCCACTTTCACAAAATTTACGGCGATCCTTTTCATCATTTTAAACCTGTTGACAAGAATTTCCAAAAAATTTCCAACATACATAATGTACCTTACACTACATTCAGGTAATACAACATCCGATTCAAACAAGTGACATGGTATTACCTTATGGCTTCGAGGCACGAGAGGATAGGCATATCACGTGCTTCTAAGATCCACCTATTGAAACTCTCGCAATGGTTGTTCAAGCTAATGTCACAAGTTGTCAGAGTTTCGAAGAAGTACTTGCACCACGAATGAACACCCTACGTTGCATCCAGTCCAGAGGTGTCAGCCCTTCTGCTGTCATGTATTTGTCACCCTTCTCTCGGAACGTGTGCATGGCGTCATCGTACGCGCCTTTGTTTGTGGCCTTGCAAGCTCCCCAGAACATGTTACGCAATGCACGTCCTCTCGTGAATTTATCGCTGAAATTAACATACAGATGGCGGGCGCAGTAGCGGTGCTCAGCGTATGGAAATCTCCCTTCGAGTACATTTTGTAAGCCCTAACCTCATGATAGTGAGTTAGTTAGCCATGCAGAACTTAACTTTTCTGGGGAGTGAATTTGAACACTAAATGTACTTAAGGGACTGATATGGTAATACATACCTTCTGTCTGTCCGACATGAACGTCCACCCAGGAGCGTTAGGAATTCCCAAATCACGCTGCAGGAGATCCACAAACCAACCCAAGTGCTCTCAGACTCTCTTTCAACGACTGCCCAGGCGATTGGAAACATTCCATCGTTGCCGTCAACCCCGACAGCAGCCAACAACTGCCACCCCGGTAGGTTCTTCAAGTGGCAACCGTCGAGTCCAATGAAGCGCCGACAGCCGGCGAGAAACCCTTTCTTCAGTGCATCAAGACATATGTAGATCGACTGAAAAGTTAGCCCGTCATATCGAATGTCAACCGTCGTACCAGGATTTTTCCTCTGTAACTCGGCTCCATAGTCCCACAGTTTAGTGAACTGGTCGTTCTCCTCCCCATGAATAAGGCTCATGGCAGCCCTCTTCGTCCGATATGCCTTCATTGCATTTATCTTCAGACCAAAATCCGTTATTACTGTGTGTATGAAATTCCCGAGGGACCAAGCAGGGTCAACGCGAAATCTGGCTACGTAGTGCTTGGCCAAGAACGCCGGGTTAGCCGCTCGGATATCTTCTTCAACTAAGCAGTCATGCTCCGGTTGCGCCGATACTAATACTACAGAATCCGGGTCGTTGACTACCAATTCCGGGTCGTTGACTACCGCTTCCGGGTCGTTGACCTCAGTATTTGGTGGGTTGACTACCGCTTCCGGGTCGTTGACCTCAGTATTTGGTGGGCTGACTTGGTTGGCCTCAGACCCGCTCGGTGGGTTCACTTCAGGTCCACCATCCTCGTGGATTAGAATGTTGTCGGTGTTGTCTTTTTCAGGGACCACCTGAGATGAGGTGTTCACAAAAAGTGTGGAATCAGGTATTCCCTTTTTGGCCAACTCGCTTTCGTCCATGTTCAATTCTGGGGTTGCAGTCCAAGGCAACAATAACATTCCCTTTTTGTCTGCCATTGAGGTTGAGCCACCAAGTGTTGCATGTACAGATTGTACTTCCCGATCGGAATCCAGTTCTTCCAACCTGAACTGAACTCTGCTCTCAACTGTGGGTCTGTGGAGTTCCATCTTGATCTGCCCAATTCTTATCCTTGCTTCGAACTCAGAAAGCTGCTTCACGTAAACCTTCATCAAGGAGAACGGTGCACCTAGAACAGTACCATCTGGACCAATATTCTTCCTCACCTTGTTGAATGCCAGAACATCATCCTCACACTCAATGCAAAGTAACCCATCGGCGATACCAAACCCTGGTTTTGGCCACAGAAATTGGTAGAAGTCCCCTTCGACGTTCACCAACTCTGCCATAGCATTGAGCTCGATCAATGAGAGGTAGTCTGGGTCTACACGATCGAACCACGCGACAGAGCCATACAAGTACTCGCTCCCTATGAAAATCCCGTTGAAATGCATCTCGATGGTGAAGAGATCTTCTTTGGCTGAAAATGTAAGAAGAAATTGCAATTAGAAGTGAGATACCCAAACGCCTCATCTACCCACCCTAAACCCTAGATGTCATACCAGTCCCACAACATCAAACGAGTTTAAATGTCGGTCTTCTGAGTTTCATTAAACACAACTTTAACTTCAACTCACCGGAATCGTAATGCGGATCCCCATTGCCCGGTGGCCGACAAACCCACTTCGTCATTCCGACCTCTCCTCGAACACCTGCGTGGAAAACAGCATCGGTGTAAGCGCGGATGTCTTATTCCCCTGCTATTGAAGCAAATGGAACCCTAATCCCTAAACCGAGAAAATCCTTACCGTCTGCACATTGCTACTTGTAAACTCCGGGAGAAGAACCGGCGACCTTCAAACGGAGGAGAGAAACAGATTTCAAATCCGGTCACCGAAGAGAGAGAACAGAGAGTGTGATGAATGTCCGATCAGTGGCATGTCAAAGGTCACCCGAACGGACACGAAGGTTATGTATTCAACTCAAAAATTTATGACCGGTTGAAACACAAAGGCGAACCGACCGGAGCGTGTACAGCGAGGCATTAACATGACGTGGCGGGGCCAGCGAGGCGTCCTCGGTGGACAAATTAGACGGAGAAAGAGGACGGACGCGGACGGAATTGGGGGTCGGGACCAATTTGACGGATTTTATAGAAGGAGTACCAAAACGTTACGTTTTCAAACATCCGGTACTCTTTAAGTCAATGCTGGTTAAATTTAAGTCAATGTCGGGACCAATAATGGTTAAATTTAAACTTATGGAATAGTCCACGGCTCCACCCACGTTGTGGTCAACGAATAACGCTGGATTGTATAAGAAGAATTCCTTTATTCAAAATTCCATGGTTTGAACTGTTTGAGTTTGATTGATTATTGATAAGTCAGTTGTTACTTTTCTACTTCTTCTTCTTCTTCATCATGTATAAGCTGCTGCTACGGATTTATTGCCTCCCAAATTTAAAGTCACAAGTTACAAGCATGAACAGTGTATATGATGCAGTAAGAGTACTACTTGCTCTGCTTCTATTCTTACATTTTCACTCCTTTGGCTGCTACCTGGCGGCGGCGGCCAACACGCTCACCCAATTAGGCGGCGGCGACGTCTCCCGGATCAATTCTTCCACCACTCTTGTTTCTACCAATGGCGTCTTCACTTTAGCCTTCCACCGTCCCGGCTCTCCTGATTCCAACGCCACTTACCTCGGTATTTCCTACAAGGACAAGCTCGACACCACCACCCTTTTCTGGATAGCCAATCGCGCCTTCCCAATTCCCGACGATTCCGGATCTCTCATCCTTGACCCAACCCTCCGATCCTTGAAGCTCAATTACTCCGGCGGCGACCTTTCCAACATCTTCCAAGTCAACTCCTCCTTCTCCTCCAACTTAACGGCGGTGCTACAAGACTCGGGCAACTTCGCTATGCTCTCAGCATCTCAGACGCAATGGCAGAGCTTCGATTTCCCAACGGATTCGTGGCTTCCAGGTATGAAATTAGGGTTAGATCGGCGGACGGGTCGGAACCGGATCCTGACATCTTGGGTCAGCGATTCCAACCCGGCTCCAGGTCCGTTCACACTAGAGTGGGACCCAGTCGGGGAGGAGCTGGTGATGAAGCGGCGTGGAGTCTCTTTCTGGACCAGCGGCAGGCAACTCAAGCCGGACGAGTTCCAGAATTGGAACATTGGAATGTATTCTTTGCGATACAACATATCGCGTGTTTCAAATCCAGATGAGGATTACTTGATCTTCTCAGTTTCCGATACGTTTTCCGGCCGACCTGACCTCACCGTTTGGCGATTGACGTATGACGGGGACGTCTTGGATCTCAATACACATGTCTACATTGTGAACGTCAACCCTAGGTGCGACGGGGTTACAACGGAAGGCGGGTGCCAGAGATGGCCAGGACCCGATTGCAGGATTAGAGATGGTGGGGATATGTTCGTCAAGCGGCGGGGTGGGTTCATCGGCGGCGAGCAAACCACCGATGACAATGCTACACTTGGAATTGGGGATTGCAAGAACTTGTGCTGGACGAATTGCCAATGTGCTGGCACAAGCACCCTCTCTAATAACGGCACTGGATGTGTGTTTTGGTCTGGCAATTTCAACCCCAACCTGATTTTGAAGTAGCAATAATTGATATCATTGTTGGAGCAGCTTCAAATTCAAGTAAGCTTAGCTACCATTACTGATGATTCATTCTCATTTCCTTTCCCTGATGAATTCAGATTTCTTCCCTTTTGGTTGCAGCAAGGGTAAAGAAATGGATATGGGCTTTGGTTGTTGTTGCAGTAGTGCTTCTCTTAGTTGCCATCTTGGGTGTTAGCTTCATCATTAGAAAGCGAAAACTCAAAGGTGTGCTTGCTTGCTATTGTGCTTCTTTTCTAAACTTCACTTCTGTTACATTTTGTTGAGATGATACAGTACACTTTGCTGCTTGTTAGCAGAGCGGCTTCTTGCAGAGCTGATGACATCTGATTCCCCGAATGACATAGCCGAGATGGAAGCTGATGGCGCCAACCATGGCCATAACTTGAAGATTTATAGCATTGCCACAGTCATGGCTGCTACTAACAACTTCTCGTTACGAAATAAGCTTGGAGAGGGAGGTTTTGGACCCGTATATAAGGTAAAACATATATTGACATTGCTTGAATTCCAATACTAGCTAGTCTCCTGTTTCGCCTGCCATTGATTTTGCTTGCAACTGAGTTAGGGACAACTGGAGGGAGGGGGGAAAGTAGCGGTGAAAAGGCTGTCGAGAAGTTCAGGACAAGGGTTGATAGAGTTTAGAAATGAGCTTCTGCTCATAGCCAAGCTACAACATATGAATCTTGTTAGACTTGTTGGTTGCTGCATCTACGGGGAGGAGAAGATGCTGGTTTATGAATACATGCCCAACAAGAGTTTGGACTCTTTCATCTTCGGTTAGATATCTTCATACATTAGTTAGTTTATCAGTTAATTTTGATTGAGATGTTCTTCTGATTGTGCCTTCCTGCATATAAAACAGATGAATCAAAGCGGCAGGTATTAGACTGGACAAAGCGTTTCAGCATCATTGAAGGAATAGCTCAAGGATTGCTGTATCTTCACAAGTACTCAAGAGTGAAGATCATTCACAGAGATTTAAAAGCTAGTAACATACTGCTTGATGAGAATCTCAATCCGAAAATCTCAGATTTTGGAATGGCTCGCATTTTCAAAGCCAATGCAGGCGAAGCTAATACGAACAGGGTTGTGGGCACTTAGTAAGTTTTCTTCTTTCTTCCTTTCTTCAACTTAAACGATTTCATCTAGACTTACCTGAAACATCACTCGTGATCGTGCAGTGGCTATATGTCTCCAGAGTATGCCATGGAAGGCACTTTCTCCATTAAATCCGATGTCTTCAGCTTCGGAGTTCTGCTGTTGGAAATTGTGAGCGGTCGAAAGAGCAATCACCTTATTCATGATCTACAACTGAACCTTGTGGGATACGTAAGTAACTTCCTCTTCCTTGAGTCTCATTTTTCCTTGCTTGAAATTGCCATTCAAGGGAACTGGTTCGCTTGGTTACTGTATCAGGCATGGCAGCTGTGGAGGGAAGGCACGCCATCACAGTTGATGGATCCGACCTTGACGAGTTCTTGCAATACAGAGCAGGTACTAAGATGCATCAACGTCGGATTGCTCTGCATAGAACACATCCCAGAAGATAGGCCGACGATGTCGGAGGTTATCTCAATGCTGACTTCTGAAATTGTACAGTTACCCACTCCGAAACAGCCTGCATTTACGACCTATAGATTGAAGAGCGATGGCGAGGATAAAAGCTCGAGCAACCCAGAATCGTTTTCAACCAATGAAGCAACCATAACCACCCTGAGTGCTCGATAATGTAACTAGTATGTACCGCGCAATGTGCTATAAAATTGTAAATTCCGTACGACTAGCTAGGCTAGACCGATAAGTATCGAGTTCAAATTTCTACGAATATGTCTAGTAATCATGACGATGAAGATTGAATTCATATATACTAGATACATAATAGTACTAAGAATTTACAATAGTCACACCCATAGTTTTCGTAATAATACCGAAAATTGAGCTGATGAGTTTAATGGTATGTAACTCAATCGATTAAATCTTTACAAATCACAATTGAAACGTAACTAGAATTATACCAAATCGAAATAATGACGTGGCGTGATTCGTGATGAATCTGGTCGAACGAATCAACGACCTTTCATTTATCGGTCATCTTCTTCCTTTTCCCCTTCCTTCTGGCTTTCACTTCTCTGGTTTCATCCTGATGAACACCTTTTGATCCCTTCTTGCCTTGTCTTCTTCCTTTGGTCTTCATGATTTCCTCTTCTTCCTCGTACCTTCCTTTCATCACATTACCCCAACTTGTCCCTTCAATTCCTGACTCTGAATCTTCAGGTTCTTTCAGGATTTTATTAAGCTCAACATTTTTACAATCCGGCTTGATTCGACTGCAATCCGAATCGGTCGTATCTGTCTCGTCCATCTCTGAAACAACCGATGATGACGGGTAATCACTCTTGGTTGTAAATTTCAGAAGATCATCACATCGTTCAGTTTTTCGTCCATCTGCTTAGTATGATTAAACCCGTGAGAAGCACAATTTAATAATGACGAGAATCTTACGATCTTACGATTCTTACCTGGCTTACGAGGGACATTGACCTTCTCCTTCCCCATTGAACGTCCCCACTGGTTCAACACATAGAACAAGAACTCGACGCACGAAACTGAGTAAACCAAAACCCGATCGAGAAATGGAACCGTTCGAACCGAATCAAAAACCTTTTCGATACAACCATCAAGCTTCGAAGGTAAACCCTCAGCTTCCTGAACGACCGCACCAATCCTGTCAAACAAATGCTTCAACAGTGGGAAGATATTTTCCGCAAAGCTTTCGAGGCTAAGAATCCGATCGTCGACGAACGCCAGAATCGCGAGTAATCGAAACTGCAACGCGAATATGATCCATGGAAGAGGATCATCTCTGCAATTGGATTTTCTGGCTGATGTGTATAGCTTGGTAACGATTTCCAGGAGCGAGATTGCACAGGTATGCAATGGCCGCTTCCTGGAATCCATATCTGATCAGGAACACGAAAATTGGAATTATTTTTCAAGAGATCAGAGAAACTAGAAAAGCTCTCTCTAGATCACTGGAAATTTGATTTGCAGAAACAGAGAGGATGAAAATTCAAAATTGAAAATGCTCAGATTCTTAATTTTTTTAATTTCTTGCGTAATATTTTTATTGAGCGGTGGGAAAGAGAAAATCAACGGCTGATATTAATTTTAGCGGGAAGTCATCAAAAGCCGTTAGCCACCGTCCACCTGTTAGATTCTGCACCAATTGAGAGAAATTTGCCAAAAAGAAATAGGGTTTCTTCAGGTTGGGGATCGAATTCCGATTCGTTTGAATTGCGAAATGGAAGAGGAAGAAGAAGAAAGGAGAAGGGGAAGTGGGGTTTGGAAGAAAAAAATTAGGGTTCTTTCGGCTGGTTTGCAATCCCAAACCAGTAGGAAAATCGAATTATGTTCAGCTCTGAAACATTGCTTGGTAATCTCTCGAACTCGAACTTGCTGGTTTCGATTATGAGTTGAGTACTGGGAATTTAGGATCAGGTTTATTATGGGTTAGAAATTTAGGATTAGTTCCTCTCTGGGTAACAATTCTTGCTGAATACGGATTATGGGTTAGGTTTTGCTTCTGTTTTAGAGATTGCTTGTGGGTTTTCCTTTGCTTTTTGCGTATCTTAATTGGCTTAGGCCATTGGAGATGGATATTAGTCCTTATCATAAGAAAAACATTTGGCTGCTGCTCAAAACCATGGATTGTGGGTTAGGTTGGTTCTTGAAATTCTGTAAGAAAGTCCCCGTGTCTATTTTCAAATCGAATGCTGCTGAATCATGATTTTAGCTTTACTATTTGCCTTTTCCTTGTTGTTCCTTCTTCTTTGCTGCAAGTTTGGATGGTATGAGATTGACAGCGCTAAGATTCACAAGGTCTTTTCCTTCTGCTTGGTTGATTCAGGGATACCGGGAGATGGGAGATGCTTGTTCAGGTCTGTAGCTCACGGTGCTTGCCTTCGAACGGGGAAGCCATCCCCTAGCGAAACTGTCGAGAAAGAACTTGCTGATGAGCTCAGAGACGAGGTTACTACACAAGCAAAAAATTGTGTTTTGGCTGTTTAGGGAGCTTGAACGTAGTTGTTTATTTCTGATGCTCGATTCGTTTTCGTGTGTAAATGGTGTTAGGTTGCTGATGAATTCATCAAGAGAAGGAAGGAGACTGAGTGGTAAAGCTTAAAAAGCTGTGTTGCTTTTGTGATCAATTGGGTTTCCTTGTGCAGCAAGCAAGAGATAGAATTGTCTGGTTTTTCTTGTTTGTTTGACTCCAGGTTTATTGAGGATGATTTTGATGCATACGTTGGACAGATGAGACAGCCTCATGTCTGGGGAGGGGAGCCCGAGCTGCTTATGTCTTCTCATGTCCTAAAGTGAGACTCCTCCCTCGATCGTTAGTCTCATCAGTTCGATCTTCCATCCCGGGTTTGATATTATGAATACGGCAACCACTTTCTTCTGTATTTTCAGGATGCCAATCTCGGTTTACATGAAGGATACGAGCTCTGGAACACTGAAGGTTATTGCGGAATACGGCCAAGAGTATGGCAAGGATATTCCAATTCGTGTACTGTACCATGGTTATGGCCACTACGATGCCCTTAGATGCTCAGTTTCTGGTTCAGAATCGATACCGTGAGTTCGACGAATCCTTGCCTGTTTCGTGGAGATTTTTGCGTCGGATTTATGAGCACAGCTCTGATCAATCTCTGATTAAATTTTTGCAGATTCAAGAGGAGATGAATGGGATCACTTTGTGAATAACAAATTGTATAAACTCTGTAAATTATATGGGATATTGACATGAATCAATTGGTTTGATTCTATATTATGTAAATCTCATTGAAAATTAAAATTATTTTTTCTTTACAATCTCTTCGTCAGTCAAAGGCATTGATACGCTTCAATCTTACGGTCGGTAAAATTATACAGCCGTGGCTTAAGTGAAGAGTCGAGCGAGCACCGATATCGAATGATGTCTCAACTCTCGAATCCTAGATGGTAGGGGTGGAAATTGCGAAATTATTAATTGCTTACTTCGACCCTTGACCATTTACCGGCCACGATAACATGACGCATCTTATAGCCAATTATTTACTACTCTAGACTATTAGAGATTAATTATTTTTTTATTTGCCGTAGCAACTCCTGGGCGGTAGCATACTATTAAAAGATTAATCATTGCTATCGTCAATAAGAACGTGGGAAAAAGATTCATTATGTTATCCTCAAAATTCACAAAAACAAAAGCCTTATATACAGTATAAGCATGAGACCAAAACGAAGCCGTACAAGAAGAATCGTATCTTTTGTTTTCACTGGCTATCTTTCCACACTTCTCTGAGTAACTGATACCTCACAACTTTCCGGCCACCCTTCCCGTCAAAGATGTAGGAGAAGAAGAGGTTGATGCAATCTTATCAGCGACGAGGATGGAGTTCATTGGAGAATCCAGATCTTCAAGTTCGTCGTCACTCGTATATGATTTTCGTAGCAGAGTTGATCTGCTCCTCTGCAAGGCACTACTGCTGCTGCGTTGGCTTCCACCTTCTCCTCCTATGGTGTTCATAACTGAAGCTGCCGTGGGTGGCAAGTAAACTGTTGCTCTTGCCTCACATGGAAAGCTAGTGAGCGTTTCATCGTCGTCGTCTAATTCAGCCATGTCCTGGTAATCAAACATCAAATGGCACATATGCCGTGTACAATTACTACGTTGTTAGTCTGATATGCGCAAGTATCAACGAAAGTTTTGGGGTTGATCAGTCTGAGTTTGGATTGGTGAATTGAACACGGAAATTAGGGTGTGGATGAGAATTGAGCTCCAATTTCTCGTTCCTGTGACCAATTCTCTAATCTAAAACTACGCAGGAGAACTAAGGACGTAGAGGAACATAACAGGACTGATTCGGGTACCACTGATAACAGTTCGATCACAATGAAAATGTGCAAGCAACATACTAACCTCAGAATCAAGGGTGTCGAGGATCAAATTCGGGATGGGGTCTGGGTTGAATTCGTCGGGGACGAAATTGCTAAGAACGTGTCTGATTAATGGAGGACCGAATGTGGGGCAGACCTTTCACAGAAGAATAAATAGACAGTGTTAATACACAAAGGGTGGGGAGAATCAGAGGAATGAGAAAGGTGTCAGTTTTACTTCTTTTCGGGTTGACTGGTCAGCAAGCATTTCGAACGGGAGCATCATGAGATCACTCAATGCATTCAAGAGATGGAAGATCTTGAAGGGTGTGTCGTTATCTTCCGGAGACTCGCTATCGTCGATACCGAACAAATCGGTTAGCCATCTGGACCAGCTACCAATCTGTTGTGACAATGGAGACAAAGTATGAGTCTATGGAAAAAGAAAGGCAGTTGATTGAGAATTATGATACTATTATTTACTCACAGCATTCTTAAGCTGTGCACCAGCCCCGAAGCTCGATTTCCCGGCTGGTATTGGGAGGACCTTGGGGTCACTAATGGGGTCTGAAACAGGATCTGTTGGCATTTCGTCAGCAGATTCGCGAAGAACAGCATTGAACATAGCCACATCTAATCTAGCTACCAACTGTTCCATTACCTATTTAACATAAATAACAAACAAAAGGTTCAGGGTTTTCATTAGCGTGGAAGCCAAGCAACCCAAAAAAGACATTCCAAATCTGTTGGCAAGCATACCAATCTGGCAAGAACATGCAAACAGCCACATTCATGGCGGCTAGCTCTGATAGGACAGAGCCTTTCACAAGAATCTTTAAACGCCTTTTGCCATAGAACGATGGCGAAATTTCCCTGTTCTTGATCGCCAAGCCCATCCTTTCGAGCATGTTGAGACTTCTTCGAGACGGAGGTCTTAACTGCTGTGGATTGCATATGTGGGGTGAGGGTCTGGAGTGAACAAAAAGAGAAACAAAGGTTCAAGGTTACTTCATTCTGAATACGATAAATCCTCGAGTTAAATCAATGGTTGTAGGAGATTTAAGGGATGGTGATTACCTGCCACCAAACTGACTCGACAATACGGGAGAAGATCCAAGATTCGACTTTTTCCAGTGCTGTAACAAATGTTCGAAGGTTCTCCCATTCGTCGGAGATGGTAGCTTTTGATTGCTTGGAAGGAGAGCTTCCAGGGTCACGGTTCAGTTTCTCAACAGCCTGGCTAACTATTGCTCTCAGGACGATAGAATTCGATAACCAGAAAGTTAACCTGATTAGGAGCATAAACACATTATGCAGTATTCTAATCTTACTTAAGTAATTTAAACAGTGCTGCAATTCCTTCATACCTTGGCACATCATTTCCACATGCTTTAGAGACCAAAATCAAGCCAGAAGTGATAGTCTTGCTGCATTTGCCCTCTTACCCTGGTTCCTTGTCTTGCAAGTATGAAGATAGAATCTTGAAAGCCGCCTTGCTGGAGCGTGAACCTTGTTTGCCGAACTCCCATGCTCAGCTACGACCGAGTAGAGTCCAATCTCGAGAGCAGCAGTTTCCATCAACTCTTCTTCAAGCATTTCAACTTTGTTCCCCGAAACGCTCTTGGTCTCTTCTCGTCCACTTGGCGAGTTGCCTCCGGTTTTTGCATTTTTCGAAACATCAGTCCTCTTTTGTCTAGGAGAGGTCTTAATGGAAGAGGGAACAGCTGACTTAACCACACTCTCAGAACTTGCAAGTTTGCTTGGTTCCTCCTTCTTTACCACCACATCAGCTTCAGATCTTGATTTGGCATTGTTATTGATCGTCGGTTTTTCTTCAGTTTGACCTCCTTGATCAGTGATCATTCCACCTCTATTAAGCTTTTCAGCAACTTCATGTCTCTTCACTCTCTCTGTAGAGTGGCCATTTCCCAAAGGCCTTCCAGTATCAGATTCGGATCTCGATTTGGCACCATTTTCGAGGAGCGAGGAGCTGTTCGGTTTTTCTTCTCGTTGACCTCCTAGATCAGTGATCATTGCACCTCTATTAACTTTTTCAGCAACTTCATGTCTCTTCACTCTCTCTGTAGAGTGACCATTATTCCCCACTGGGCTTTCAATCTCGGAAGCAGAATTCTGTATCTGAAGAGATTTTAATGCTTTAGTTTATCTCTTCTTGTATTGCCCTGAACTCCTCCAACTGCATGCCTATTCGACGAAATGGTGTTACTCCTCAATGATAGTTGGCTTCTCGTAGCATCTCGACGCACTTCACCGTGTAGTTTCTCTTCAACCGGATGTGATGTAGTTTCCAAAACCTCAGTCTCCTGGCCATTCACCGCCAGGTCGTTTCCAACTGTATTTACAACATCATCAGCATCTGATTCACGAACTTTAGCCGGATTTTATCCTCCTCTAGTTGCACTTTTGCATCATGTTCTCTAGTTGTTTGGTATTCATCAATGCTAGGAAGATTCGAAGTCTTCTCTGCCTGAATTTGCTCATCTGGCGGAAAAGGAAATGATCCTGCAAGTTAGACTAAAGATTCTAACTTTATATCGCCCATGTAGAGGATCACATGTTTAAAAATTGTACCTGCCCGAATCACTGGCAACGCTGTGGTGCTCGAGGGACTCGAGGGACAACTCAATGTCTTCTTTTCCTGAATTTGCTCATCTGGCGGAAAAGGAAACGATCCTGCAAGTTAGACTAAAGATCCGAACTTTATGTCGTCCATGTAGAGGATCACATGTTTACGAATTAAACCTGCCCGAATCATTGGTAACGCTGTGGTGCTCGAGGGACGACTCAATGTCTTCTTTTCCTGAATTTTCTCATCTGGAAGAAAAGGAAACGATCCTGCAAGTTAGACTAAAGATCCGAACTTTATGTCGTTCATGTAGACGATCACATGTTTTCGAATTGTACCTGCCCGAATCACTGGTAACGCTGTGGTGCTCGAGGGACGACTCAATGTCTTCTTTTCCTGAATTTGCTCATCTGGCGGAAAAGGAAACGATCCTGCAAGTTAGACTAAAGATCCGAACTTTATGTCGTGCATGTAGAGGATCACATGTTTACGAATAATACCTGCCCGAATCACTGGTAACGCTGTGGTGCTCGAGGGACGACTCAATGTCTTCTTTTCCTGAATTTGCTCATCTGGCGGAAAAGGAAACGATCCTGCAAGTTAGAATAAAGATCCGAACTTTATGTCGTCCATGTAGAGGATCACATGTTTACGAATTGTACCTTCCCGAATCACTGGCAACGCTGCAGTGCTCGAGGGACGACTCAATGTCTTCTTTTCCTGAATTTGCTCATCTGGCGGAAAAGGAAACGATCCTGCAAGTTAGACTAAAGATCCGAACTTTATGTCGTGCATGTAGAGGATCACATGTTTACGAATTGTACCTGCCCGAATCACTGGTAACGCTGTGGTGCTCGAGGGACGACTCAATGTCTTCTTTTCCTGAATTTGCTCATCTGGCAGAAAAGGAAACGATCCTGAAGTTAGACTAAAGATCCGAACTTTATGTCGTCCATGTAGAGTATCACATGTTTACGAATTGTACCTGCCCGAATCACTGGCAACGCTGCGGTGCTTGAGGGACGACTCAATGTCTTCTTTTCCTGAATTTGCTCATCTGGCGGAAAAGGAAACGATCCTGCAAGTTAGACTAAAGATCCGAACTTCATGTCGTCCATGTAGAGGATCACATGTTTACGAATTTTACCTGCCCGAATCACTGGTAATGCTGTGGTGCTCGAAGGACGACTCAATGTCTTCTTTTCCTGAATTTGCTCATCTGGCAGAAAAGGAAACGATCCTGAAATTAGACTAAATATCAGAACTTTATGTCGTTCATGTAGACGATCACATGTTTTCGAATTGTACCTGCCCGAATCACTGGTAACGCTGTGGTGCTCGAGGGATGATTCGAAGTCGTCTCTTCCTGAATTTGCTCATCTGCCAAAAATAAAAAGAAACGATTGTCATAGATGATCCCTGCAGGCTGGACAAAAAATCAGAACTATATATCGTCTAAGTAAAGGGTCACTTGTTACAGATTTTATCTGCTCGAATCACCGGTGAAGCTGTTATGCTTGAGGGAAGAGCAGGACTTTCATTAGCTCCTGTTGGATATGCAGATGCTGCTATATTCTGTAGTTTAAGGACAATAAGTAAATAGAACAAGAAATGATAACATGGCAATTCGAAGAAATCAAAAAGACCTTATCTGACTGACTAAGGGAAGCTCTACGAGACAAATGAAAAGCAGAAGAGGAAAACGTCCTCGAGGAATGTGCAGAAACATCATCATCAACGTCATCATCAGTAAATGAAGCAATCTCCTCCTCTTCATTCGTCACTTCCGAAACGGACTCACTTACATCCTTATCCAAGGACTCATCTTTCGAAAAACTAGCATTACTGTCATCCCCTCAAGCGGCTGGATACTAAGGAAAATCATCGGATGTGGGGCGCCCTTGGAGCTCTTCCTCAAGCTCACCGGAGCACTAACAGTGATCCCTTCATTAACAATTCCATAGTCAGCTAGATTCACAACAGCTGATCCCAGCTGATGACCCTTGGTTGACTTGTCCTTTCGATGCTCGAACAAGTGAAACTCCAACAGATTCTTCACGAAACTGTCACGGGAAGCTCCCTTCTTAGATATTTCTTTGCATAATGTCACTGAGAGTCCGAAAGGGTCACTGAATTCTATTTTCCCTTCGGCAACACTACAGACCAATGATCCAGAGCTATGATCACCATTCTCCCATTGAAGCTCTAGAGATGATGCTGATGAAGCTTTGGAAGAATGTGATGGTTGCCATGGACTGATCTCTTGAACTTGGATTAGGTAATCAACTTGTACAGAAGTACCTTTCTTGTGCTTTGATCTTAACCCCAGCACCATATTTCAGCACTGCCAATCTTCCCTGTAAAGGTAAAAAAATCAGATTTAGAAGACAAATCTATACTTCTAGATAGCAACTAGTCCACTTTCCTCATGCATTAGCATTTCTTTGACAGAAAAATGCAGAAACAAATAAAAGTAGAGACTTTGATGTAACCATATTAAATAATTCAATGATTGCATAAATCAATTCTGGACCTCTCTCAATAACTCAACAATGGTTCTTCCTATGGTATTAAAGCCTTTCACCAAAATGTGGTAGCATCAAGCTCCAATCCCCTTATATTAGTTCGAGATTCGTGTTAAGGAATCTTATAAAGACCAATTCTGACCCTCTCCCAAGAATTCGAATCATTAGAATGCTCCAGAAGACAAATCTAGCTCCAACCCAGTTAAGAATTGATCAAAACCAAAGTTTTCATCAACAAAAGGGACAGTTTCCAGATTTAGGAAGATGGAAAGTTGGCAGATTTTTCTGCATAGAAAAAACAGCACTTCTAGATAGCACTTAGTCCACTTTCCCTCATGAACAATTCAATGATGAAACATCTATCAATAAACCTTCAACAGAAGAATGAACAAGCATTAAGCGCCAAATGCAAGAGGAATCTAAACAGAGGAGGAAAACAACATTACAGAAACAGACAAAAAAAAGAAATTGCAGTCACGGACTTTGAGCAGTATTATAAAGGAAATCATCAAATCATTATGGCTAAATCACGGTAGCAGATCCAGATATTGCCAACCCAGAAGCAGAAATGATAAGCTGAGTAAAGAATCAACATGCAAACAATCATTTAATGCTGGGAAAGTGAAGGAATGAAGGTTTTTTTCCTATGAAACTTGAATCCGTTGAAATGAAGCTGAAATGGGGTTTACCTGGTTTCCCGATCAAGCTCTAAAGAAGAGCAGAAGAATGGGAATGTGGGTAGGAGGAGGGAGAATCTATGGTTTACTTTGAATGTGGGATTTGGCTGAAAACAGGGGAAAAGATCAAAACATTTGGTTATAGTTGTGGCTTCGTTTTCTGATTCGGGTAACGAGTCAAAAGTTTCTTTGAATGAAAGGAAGGAAATTGACGTCAAGAAAATTATATATACGGAAGGGAAACTCAGAGGCAAAAAGGAAGGTCTCCGATAAACAGAAGAAATAAGAACAAAAGGATCGGTGCCATTGATCGATCCAATCCGAACGCCAGCCAACCAACCAACCTGGCCGCTGAGATCTGGTTCGGTTTATTTTGGTTAACCGAAAATGGACTTCTTTTGGTTCAGCCATTAATTGAACCGAATATCAACTTCCGACCGAGATTAAATAGGGGAAAAAAAAACTCGGTGTTGGATTGGTTATGGTTACATAATCGAACTGGTTTTGCTATCGTACAAACAGGAAAGAAGATTATTTTTCTGTCTCGAACGATTGTATGCCACTGATTTTGACCAAATCTAAACCTGCCGCTATGATTTGAATAGTTTTGGTTAACTGAATTGAATGCTATGAGTTTAACCAAATAGCATTTACGAATGTTGAGAATGTTTAGGTGTGTCACTTTGAGTGGAGATCAGTGTCTCGAAGATCATGAGCCAGTTAGTTTATTTAGGTCGAAAAAGGCATTGATTGATTCCATTGCGACTTAAATCTTACGATGGGTCTAGTATAAATTTGTAAATGAACTTTGTTGTGATATTGGTTTGGTTTCGTGTGTGAAGAAAAACGAATTGTGTTGGTTCTTGTATGGTGATTTTGAAACCGAGTTGATTAGCAATTTTTGCAAGAATGTTGAATATTTAGCCTACGAGCGACCCTTCTTCTTAATGATTACAATGGTACATATTAATCTTTTAATAAGAGTGATAATCTTATCTCTAGTTTTAGTTTTGTGTAGTGAATTGAGATGATTAAAATTTTATTAGAGTTAATTAGTTGGTCAAAATTGGGTGAATCTGGATAGTTGGTTAACTCTTGGATTACGTTGATAAAAAAAATGACTTAATAGTTATTGAACAATGTCGGTTGAATTTTAAATATTAATTGATTGTCTGGTCAACATAATTTAGATAAAAATATGAAAAATATAGGATAATTTGGAAAAAAAAAAAAAAATCAACCAGCCTTAGGATACCAAATACCATTGAGTCAATTAGAATAATTAATAATAAGTTAACTAATGATTAATCATATTTTGATCAATGATCCAAACTCATTGGTTCCTTATCCCCATCAACTGTAACTCGTTCTCGACAAAATGATGGATGCAAAAATCGTTCTGTTATCGATTTTGACCGAAACCATAATCGTTTTCTCAGCTTATTGATTTTTTTTTTTTTTTGTTGACAAGAAAATGTGTTATATTCTTCCACTAGGGGCACAATCTTACAAATCATACAATGTGTTTACATTAAACACCCAATCGTAAGGGAGGATGTTTCTTCAAGCTGCCCCGGCGATCCAATCCACCATCTTGTTCATTCTCCTTGGAAGCTTATTAATTAATGAATTGGGTTCAACCCAAATTCTCATTCATCAAACTTATCAGTAAATTCAATTTGTTAATTATTAGTGTTGGGCTAAATCATTTAGGCCCAGTTGAATGTCCGATTCAAACTTTTTTATCTGAGCCTCTATTATTCGTCAATATTCTTATCTTAGCTTCTGCGGAATCTTAGCTCTTAGCATTCTCCCGTCGATCAATCGATTCCTGTCCGGCGAATCATCGGCTCCATCAGACTTTGCCCATCTGCTCCAACCAGAAGCGAGATTCATAATTCTCGTCTAACGATCGTCGAGCTCCGGCGTCGTATCCAAACCAGACGAGTTTTGGATTCTCCTCTCTTGAAGCCTTGTATTACGATCGGTTACCTACCTATCTAGGTAAGGTTGCCTTCTGATTCAGAAATCCACTCGACAAATTCCTTCCTCTCTTCGAATTTCTCTGGATCAACGCTGTCCAAATCCCTAATCCTCTTTCTTTCCCTCTCTGATTTCAGCTCGCAGCGATGCCGAAGAACGACTTCCTAACCCCGAAAGCGATCGCCAACCGGATTAAGGCGAAAGGTCTTCAGAAGCTGCGATGGTACTGTCAGATGTGCCAGAAGCAGTGCCGGGACGAGAACGGCTTCAAGTGCCACTGCATGAGCGAGAGCCATCAGCGTCAGATGCTCATCTTCGGCCAAAACCCTAACCGTGTCGTCGAGGGCTACACTGAGGAGTTTGAGACCGGATTCCTAGACCTCATGAAGCGGAGCCATCGCTTCTCCCGTGTTGCTGCCACAGTTGTCTACAACGAGTACATCCACGACCGCCATCATGTTCATATGAACTCCACCCAGTGGGCGACGCTCACCGAGTTCGTCAAGCACTTGGGCCGGACGGGGAAGTGCAAGGTGGATGAGACCCCTAAAGGTTGGTTTATCACCTACATTGATCGGGATTCGGAGACTATGTTTAAGGAGAAGTTGAAGAACAAGAGGGTTAGGGCTGATATGGTAGACGAGGAGAGGCAGGAGAGGGAAATCCAGAAGCAGATTGAGAAGGCGGAGGAGCAGTTGTTGAAAACTGGGGACGGAGAAAGCAACGGTGGTGTTGATGTTGATGCTGTTGAGCCTCCGGCAAAGGAATTGAAGCTTGATGCTGAAGGGATTAAGATTGGATTTCAACTGGGTTCAAAGAGTGGCAGCAATGTGGGGAAGGATAGAGGTGAGAGTTCGAGTTCAAGATTGGTTTTTGAGGATGCCGAGGATGAAAAAGATGGGAAGAAGTCGAAGAATAAAGCAAATGGTAATGTTGGGAAAGTTGGGAAATCTGCGTTAGATGAGCTAATGAGAGAGGAAGAGAAGGTGAAGGAGAGAAAGAATAGGAAGGACTACTGGTTGTTTGAAGGGATCATTGTTAAGATTATGAGCAAGTCATTGGCAGAGAAAGGGTATTATAAGCAGAAAGGAGTTGTGAAGAAGGTGATTGATAAGTATGTTGGGGAGATTGAGATGCTTGAGAGTAAGCATCGGTTAAGGGTTGATCAGGTCGAGCTTGAGACTGTCATTCCTCAGATTGGAGGTTTGGTGAAGATAGTGAACGGAGCATATAGAGGGTGTAATGCAAGGCTCTTGGGAGTTGACACCGATAACTTTTGCGCTAAGGTGCGGGTAGAGAAGGGGATTTATGACGGCAGAGTGCTTCAGGCTATAGAATACGAGGATATATGCAAACTTGCGTGATGGGTATGTTAGAAAACCTTACTTCATCTAATTTTTTCATCATAGTCTGCTGTCTTGTTTTCATCTTGTTCTCTGTTAATTTGATAGATATATGAATGAGAAACTGATGAAAAGGACTGGAGAATCTTGGTCTATTCATTTGATTGATGTCATGTTCAGTTATCTTTGGTCCAAAATGGTTTATGTCCTTGACAAATTGATTCAAGTGATTGCTTTGAATTCTTCTTTATGAAATGAATCGTTTGCTTGATTCAACTTGATGCATTCTTTTTGTCTCCACTGACAAGCCTATGCCAGTGAGAAGAGTCATCTTCTTAGTGAAATGACTTGTTCCTTTAAAAAAACATTGTCATGTTCTAATTCGCTTTAACAATAATGTTATGCATGGAGGTGAACTGATTGATTGCGTGAATGCTGGATCTGGATTCCTGTGTTTTATGGCATTGGTTTTTGTCTAGGGAAGAGATTGAGATTGACTTAATGGTTTAACAAATCGGGCAGAGTTTTTCAGTTTAGATTCGCCCCGAGACATAGCTTTTTGTACGTGACTCTCTCTAAGGTATTGAGAGAATCGCAACGGTTTAATAATAGCCTATAGTAAATGTACTAAACCACTGTTGTTGACTGAGATTAGTAACTATTCTACAGCATCAATTGGCATTGCTTAGCTGATAGTAGATGTTTCCTCTGTTGGTATATGGCTCCGGAATGCAGAATTGGTTCTTGCATACAAGACACCAGAATGCAGAATCAGTTCTTGTATATGGTTTTTGTCGTTGCTTGATGACCTTGCTGATCTGTAGTTCTAATTGCAGCAGTTAATTACTCCGTTATTGAGGATTAAGCCTGGTGTTTTATGTCCCAGGTGCTGGAATTTGAGCAGGAAAATTGCATGTTTTGAGTAGTGGTATAAGTCTGATTTGCACCGGCACCCATTTAGGGGCTTCCTTGCTATGTAAATGGCGGCTTTGGTTACAAAATTGGGTCTGGGACTTGGATTGTTGAGCATGCAAGCTGATCCTGAGAAGAATGATTTTGGGTGGCCGAAGTGACGAAGATCGGATCTTTACCAACTCTGTACGGATTGCACACACGATCCGTTTCTTAAAGGTGCAATGAAAAGGTTGTAAACTAAATGACTTGTAGTGTTTAAAATGTGACTATGTAAACACTGTTAGAGTGGTCTCGGCCCTCGGGCAATACATGGCTTGGTTAGTACTTAGTAGCCAAACATCATGTGTTTTTCGAAAGCGACGGTTACATGATTTGAACTTTTTAAGCCTTACGACTCACTCGATGCCGATAGTGAATTATCCAGATGAACGATCGTTTATAAGCCGAGTCGAGTTTTTTCCCAGCACTGACTTGACTCGTTTATTTCCTTGTGAGCTTGAGATTTTGTATTCAAGTTCAGACTCGGGTTGATTAACAAATTTGTCGCCCACGCTGAAATTGCTATTATCGAGCCGGTCATCTTTTTTCAATACATACTCGCATACAACATACAAAATGAATATGATAAAGTCGTAACTTAAACAATCAAGTTTGTATCACAATCTGTTTAAATCAAGTAGCTTATTGTTATCATTGTCAAGCTTCACGATGCCACTGCTTATATTTCATGTGTAAATAATCACCTATGGTTGGCGTTATAGCATTGACTTAGTTGTCAGCACTATATCGCCTAAACCATTGGTGATTTATCCCTACCATTTTTTAATTGTTTTAGTATTAATAATATCACCTAAGCTTTAGGTGATTTATGGCTGACGAGACGTTAGAGCACGTGTCATTGAAATCGCCCAACCCTTAGGCAACATTACTTTATCATTTGTCAGCTCAACAATCTCAATGTTCACTCTAAATTAGGAATAGATAGATTTTTTTTTTTTGATAAACAGGAATAGATAGATGGACTAACTTATTTTGGGAATTGATTTTCTTATTAATAACCTTACTATCAAAAAATAATATTCCAACTTTTTGGTGACTATGTATTTACATTGTTCCTATAAATGTCGAAATATTCTGAGCTAATAAAACCATTTCTCTTCAGAAAAATAACATAAGAAATTTCCTTTTATGGTAAAATATCAATTAAAAGTTTAATAATGTAATTTATTACCATTATTTAAAATCGAAATGAAATACATAGAAGGACTAAAAATTATTAATTTCTTTTTATTGGTAAATAATTATTAATTTCTTACTTTGTAATTTTCATTGCACAAAAGCAAGCGCGCGCTTCAATTAAAAAGCCAAGACAGAGAGAGAGGAAATCATTTCTTCTCCGTCGCCCTCCATAGAAATCGGGAAATCGGCGAAAGCGTCGCCGTTTTCTCTTCCCGTTGATCTCCGTCGTCTCATTTCAATCTCAGCACGCCGGCGAAGCTAGATCCGAAGGTATATTCCTCTTTTCCGCTTCGTGGTTCCTTCTGCGTTTTGCCTGTTTGGTTCCCGGGAAATATAATTGTCGGCGATACTGAACTGAATGAGCTCCACTTCATTTCTTTTCTCCTGTTTGGCTGTGCATTTTCTTTGTGAAAAATCTTGTCAATGGACTGTGTAATTGTGCTGTTTGTGTTGTTTCGAATTCAACATCCTCGATAGTGTATGGAATTGTGACTCGGACGGAACGGGAACTGGCTGTAATTGTTTTCTGGATCCTTTCTTTTGTTTCAATGGTTTTGAATGCAATTTTCAGCTTAAGTTCAGTAGATTTGCTATGATTTTTGACTTGGTTGATATGCCGACTCTATGCAAGAGTTTCTGCTTGAGGATCTGGAATTCTCACTGAACAGATGCGTAATTCTGAGGTATTGTAGTTAGGTATGCAGATAAGCGGGGTAAGGACTTAGAGATTAGGTACCGAGAGTGGAAATCTGCATGAGATTACAGTTGCATTGAAGTTATTGCAATTAGGTATAGAGTGAAGACAGTTATGGCTTCCTAATCATGGATTGAGCTAGTTGGTAGAAATTATTTTGTGTAGCCAATAAGCTCAATAATAGCTTTGGTTTTCTAGGACACCCATTTTCTTCTGTAGAGGTTGAAATTCTTGCTCGACTGAGAAATGGTCCTCTGTTCATTGATGATTTATTACGTGTAGGCAGGATTTTCAATTCTATATTGTTCAACTTGATTTACAAGTAGTCAATTTGCTTTGTTTGTGTCCTGAGCAGAATTGTTGTGTTCTTTCGGCTTGTTCCTGAGATTTTTTCCTGTAATTTGCATCTTATAACTCAGCATAGTTGCTTGGACTTGTGGATTGGTTTATGCTGGCTCTATGCAAGAGTTTGTCTGATGATCTAAAATTCTGAGCAGAACACATAAGTAGCTTAGAAAATACAATTAGGTTTAGAGGCTTAGATAAAGGGGAGAAGGGTTTAGAGGTTAGCTCTGGAGAGTGGGAACTGGTAACAGGTTCAAGTTGCAGTTGCAGTGATGTTTCGGCTTAGGTATTGATTTCTTAGGAAATTGAGTAGGTAATGGCTGGCTGGTCATGGTGATAGCATATAGGCTACATTCTTGCACAATTGCTGCTGTGGTTTCGAAGGAGACCTATACTCGTATGTAGAAGGAGAGCGTTATTTGTATGTAGAAGTTGGAAACTCTTGCTCAATTGAGCAATGGTCATCTATTCTCTGGCGGTTTAGTGTGTTTATACAGGATTGCTGTTCTCCTCTATTTCAACTTTATTTAACTAGTATGCAATTTTCTTTCTTTGACACCTGAGAGCAAATCTGGAACTTGTTGCTGTTTATTTTTTATGTGAAATGTGGGTTGATAACAAACTTTTTATGTGAACTCTTCATTTCAGATGTCTGGTGATGTGGAGAACCCTAAAGGTGTACAGGGCCAGAAGGGTACAGTAGTATCCTCCACAACCAATGAAGTTAAGTCTACCTGGTCCAGTTTCTTGCTTGAAAAGACATCCATCTACGGGGTGGCCGCAGGATACTGCCTCTCTGCATCCCTGTTATCGATCATCAACAAGTGGGCTGTCATGAAGTTCCCTTATCCAGGAGCTCTTACTGCCTTGCAGTACTTCACCAGTGCTGCAGGGGTTGTTGTATTCTGGCTCAATGAAACTCCTTGAACATGACCGGCTTGACCTCTTAACCATGTGGCGGTTCTTACCTGCAGCCATCATGTTCTACCTCTCGCTCTTCACCAACAGCGAGCTCCTACTTCACGCCAATGTCGATACTTTCATCGTCTTCCGGTCAGTGGTCCCCATCTTCGTCGCAGTAGGAGAGACTCTCTTCTTGCACCAGCCATGGCCAGCACTCAAGACGTGGCTCTCCCTCGGCACCATCTTCGGTGGGAGTGTGCTGTATGTCCTGACAGATTACCAGTTTACTCTCACCGCTTACAGTTGGGCTCTTGCATACCTGATAAGCATGACCATTGATTTCGTGTACATTAAGCACGTCGTCATGACCATTGGTCTAAACACATGGGGTCTGGTCCTGTACAACAATCTCGAGGCCCTCCTCCTTTTCCCATTGGAACTGCTGATCATGGGTGAACTGAAGAAGATCAAGCACGAGATCTCGGAGGAGACAGATTGGTATTCGTTCGATGTGGTTCTACCCGTTGGACTGTCATGCCTCTTCGGTTTAGCCATATCCTTCTTCGGATTCTCCTGCAGAAGAGCGATCTCTGCTACTGGTTACACCGTTCTTGGCGTGGTTAACAAGCTCCTGACAGTGATTATCAATCTCGTTATCTGGGATAAGCATGCTACATTCATTGGCACTGTCGGCCTGCTCATCTGCATGACGGGAGGGATCTTATATCAGCAATCTACAAGCAACAAGCCAAAGGCTGCTCCAGCAGTAGTTCCAGAGGAAGAAGAAATAAAGCTTCTGGAAATGCAAAGTAACAGCATGAAAGAAGTATCTGAACCTCGACTAGTTAAATGATGAGTTTCGATTTCGATTTCGATTTCATACCTGTCGATCTCATCAGAACAGTTTACATTTGATTCAATTTGTCAGGAGTAGAAGTAATAGTATATCCATGGTTGAAATGTAGCAGGAAATAACTTATCAGAAAGTGATACAGGTTTTATAATCCTCCTCTGTGTCTACCTCAGTGTTTGTTTTCCTTGTTGCCCCAAGAGATTCGAGACCCGATCTGATTTACTAGATCGATGTTGATACTTGATACATAGATGGCCATGGTAATGGACATATACAGGTGACCACTCGTGGCCTTGCGTATGCGCCTTCGCATACGCCTTCAGTCCGGTCCCGAACGATTTGTCTCGAAACTTCGAATCCAACTTGCTTCTAACTAGCTAACATGTCTTCTAATCCTCCTTCTCTGTCCACCCTAGTGTTTGTTTTCCTTGTTGCCCTAAGAGATTCAAGTTCGATGTTTATAGGAAGATGGCCGATATATGCGACCTCTCGTGGCCTTCAGGTCTGGTCCCAACGATTTGTCTCGATACTAGTAACCATAACTTGCTCCTAACATGGCTGTTGGGACCCGTATCCACCTAAATCCTTGTTTGACAGTAACGTGTAACAATTTCTATATAAATGACTTGTGGCTATGAGAGAAGCCAGCTGCTTACATTTGCTCAAGCTATACATATAGATAACACATATGACATGTCCAAAACAATACGGAAGGTGTTTGAGTGGCGTACATTGCCTTGCATTTACATTCGTTTAGTTAGGTACAAGTCATGATGTGTCTCCCTCCCGAACCCAATTTTCTCGAGCTATCGCGACCAAATCCCCCAACTTGATCGCAATGCTGGTGAGTCGAGAGAATTAACTGCTTCATTCGAAGATCGGTGTAATGAATCTCGCTAATTTTCGTTAGCAATGAGAACTCAATCCTACTAACTTGTCTGTCCCCTGTTGGTTTTCATGCCAACCAAATCTTGTCTAGTTACCAAATGATCCTTTCGTATAGTTCGTTCGTTGTCGAGAATCGTAGACAAAGTAGCCTAGGCCAGTGTCACGAACCATGCCTGATCATAACCATGCTCGGTCTGACCCATTTCGGCTCGTCTTGGAGGGTTCTTCATTCTTGGCATGGTTAGTAAATGATATAAGATCCATTCAGAAGATTCAGTGCCACGAAGCATGTCTGATCCTTTCGGATGGTGTATCAATTGCCACGAACCATGTCTGATTCTTTCTATCAGTGCCAGCCGGGGTTTCTTTGACATGATATCTGCCGATGCGCTCCTGGACTCAAATTCGGTCGTATCTCCGGCATCATTCCTTCGGACAAATATCGACCAAAATGAAAATCCAACCAAATTCCAGGATCGAACTCAGAAGTCAGAAACAAGCTTATTAAAAGTAGAAATGGATGAACATTTCTCATTGATGAAATTCCATCCTTATTACTGAACAGCTAAAAGAGAGAAATTGACAGAGACAAGAGAATATATACAATCATGATTTGACTTTGGACAACTTTCATCTGAAACAGCACCACAAGATGCTCCTAAACCAGTCAACAATAGCGCCGTACCAACTCCCCTGCCTCTTCTCCCTCTCCCTCCTCACAGACTTCCTCTCCTTCTCCTTCCTGTAGTGCTCCAGCACGTCCTCCTTGTACTTGTACTCGTCTATCCCCACCGCATCGTCCGCTCCATAGAACACGTCCCCCACGATCTCGCTCGATCCTCCCGATCTCCCCCCGAATTTCAGCGTCCGGAGATACGGCGGCGACGACGGAGACGAAGACGAAGAAGAAGAAGATGGCGATCTGTAATACGGCTTCTTCTCTCTTCTCAGCAGCTTCGACCCCCAGCTACCGCTGCCAGCGTCGGCGGAGGAGGAGATGCCTCCGCCGTCGTCGTGGAGGCTGAAGGAGAGGCCTCGCGCCATCGGAATTGAGGGAATCGGAGAAAGAGCGCCGACGAAGAAGAGAGAGAGTGAAACAGAGAGCTTCGGTGGTTTGTGTGAGATTGAGCAAATCGGACGAAGAAGAAGAAGAAGAAGAGAGGAGACAAACAAAGGTTGGTATGTGTGAATTACTGAAATAGAGAAATAGTGAAATGGCGATAGAGAATTAGAGATAAAAGCCAGCCGTCATACAGAGAGGCACTGATTTGGAAACCCCGGCGTCAATTCGGGAGTGGTTCAATGGTTCGTGGTTCGACCAGTAGAGAATCTTAATCAAACCGATTTATATAATATCAGATTTATAAAGCCAAAATATTAAATTTATTTATTGTAGCAAGATTTTTTTATTGAAAATAAGCAATTAGGGAAAATAATAGAAATTTCCAAACTTGACAATTTTTTCTATACTCTTCAATTCATTAAACTAATGATGTTTTCATTACTTTATTCCAAATTGGTGGTATTTTATCGTTACGTAATGATGTCGTTGAGATATAATTGCGACGCATTAACATAGTTTAAAATAATCTACTAACTACACGAATACGAGATATTTTTTAACCAAAAACTAATACGTGACGTTTTGGGAAGGACATTACGAACAAATCGTCGCGGAATTCGCTCAAAGCAAACAATATGAATAGTATTGTTTGTTGTTAGCGGGGGACTGATCCTAACCAGGAAAACAGTCATTCTGGTGATTTAAGCATGATTTCAACTTATAAGGAATGATCATATCACCTCACGTGTCATCAATGTCGTATTAATTTTTTTTATAAAGTGGTGTCCATAATAAGTAAATATTATCATTATGTATGCAATTAATCATAGAACAAGTGAATTTACTATGGTGACAACACCTATTTTGTTGTCACCGTGACAACACTATTAAAGTACCATTTTTTTAATTTTGGGTACTGATTTTTTCGTAATGGGTACATGATTTTAATTCGTAGGTACCATTTTTCATAATAAGAACTCGATTTGTTAAATTTAGGTACTAATTTTTTCATGGTAGGTACCTAATTTAAATTTAAAAGTACCAATTTTCATAGTAGGTACTTAATTTGTTAATTTTAGGTACCAATTTTAATGTTGTTATGATGACAACAAAATAAGTGTTGTCACTGTAGGAATTGCCATAGCAACACATGTTTAATTTTATTTTTTCAAATATCATACAATACATTTAAAATTTAACAATGTCAACAAATCTAATATAATCTATTAAATTTTGTTAAAAATAACCGATTGGTAAGAATTCTATATAGTTCAAATGGTGTCTAAAATGCTATGACAAATATTAACATACAAATTAAATATACATATATTTTAACAAATGTTATTTATTAAACGCCCCTAGCTCCATTATTTCATGTCATTAAGTGATTTTGAGTGGTTGAACCGAGTAACCAACCAACTGGTTTTGGATTAAATCAGTAGAGGGAAGAGCCGATAGTGAGGTGGCGGTGGGTGATTGGGTGGTGGTGGTGGTGGGAGGAGGAATAAGTGTTTGATGGCGACTGCAAATGAGTCGCCAATTAGGATAAGTATTAATAATATATATTTAGTTTAGGGGAGTAATTAAATGTGATTTAGTGTGGGATTTGTTAATTCAATCATTATAAGCAACCAAACCCATGGATTAGTTTAAACTAATCCTAATCTTTGTTTCTTCCTAATGGCTATAGAGGTAGGTTATTCTATCTCAATCTTTAATTAATTGATTAACAAAGTGGTTACCAAATCACCCTTCTGGTGAAGTCCACATAAATTGGTGGTCTTATTATGAGTAGGTGAATTTCGAGCATAGTAGCTCGATAATGGTATTCTCGTAACAAGTCTCAGTACATAGAGTCGTACATAAAGCTTGAGTGCATCATATTCATATCATATGATATGGGTAATAATCAGAACGGATGCTTTTGAACCAACCAATGTTGTCGAATTAGTTGAATGTTTGAACATTTAATTTCAAGCATAATAGCTCGATAATGATATATATCATGATGTCATATAATAAGTTGGATGATGAAGATGCATGCTTTAAATAAATTGTTATCAAATTAGTTGGCTGTCTAAGCACAACAAGTCAATAACAATGTGACTCGCCAGTACAACAAAATTGTGACTCGGTGAGTCACATTGAACATTAAAGATTGACGATGTTTAAAAGTCACTAGATCGAACATATAAAAATACTGGATTTCGAAAATAAGTCAAAATCATTGGAAAGAGATGGGGAAGAGTTGTGTGTGGCTAGTGATAATCCACCGGCAAATAATAAGAATATTATATGGCCGCCACCACCCAGACATTGTGACCTAACCTTAGATTCCAGAATTGAAGTTTTGATATTGTTGCTTTCCTAGTCGTCCCCTCCATCTCTATACCACACAATCAATTTCCACATGCAGCTTTTGACCCTTTTTAATCAAATCGGTGAGATTAACGATATATGACTGATATGATGTCGACCTACATTTGGTTAACTAAGCTGGATCTCCCGAGTGATCATACTCGGAGTATGAAAAGAACCATCCTTGTAAGTAGTTAAAATGAGGGAAACACGCATCGACCTGGGCTTGTGAAGCCATAGCCATAATCCAATCAAAAACTCGAACCCAAATTCCAGGACGAAGAACATCACGAGTTCAAATTCGTTGTAAACCTCCGTATAACTAATACAGATCTTTGCAGTAAGCATAGTCACACTACCAGAATGAAGAATCATAACCATAATCCAAACTGAAGACTCGAACATTTATTCGTCGCAAAACCTTCGGTTAGCCTAACACGGGATCTTAGTAGTGGTCACAGTTTACAGTGGCCAGAACCATCCCTAATCAATACTGAAAATGAGGAAATGAAGTCGGCCACAATCCAAATCGAAAACATGAATCCAACTTACAGGGCAAGAAGATAACGAGTTCAAAATCGTTGTAAAATCGATTACAGATCTTATTTTTAACATCTTCAAAATATGAGTCTCAAACAGAATGAAGAAACATGATAAATATCATCATCCCCCCCCTTTGCCATACAAGTAATATGCAATTCATAGTTTATACAGCAGCTTTGAAAAGGAAGGGAGGAAAAGACTAATAAGAGACTGGTTGAAAACTACTAACACTGTAGTTCTTGCTCAGTTTATTCCACAAATCTTCAGCTTCTTCAGCAATCATTACTTTCCTGCACAACATTAGGCACCTAAGTTAATCCCTTCCTGCCAATGTGAACAATGGACACCCCGATCTACTTACTGGGAATCAGTTCGGTCTCGGTCGATCAACGCAAAATCAACCAGTTAACAATATGGAAACGCAGGGACCATGGAAACCGAAAAACAAAATCTGAGAACCAACCAGAAAGCAGTTTTTTTTTCACACCTACTACTCGGTATTTTCAAAATCATTCTCTACCGGAGTGTTTGACTGGTTCAACCACATAACTGTGATCAAGCCGGTTCAGTACAATTACGCTATAGCTATGGTTTAATCACGGTTCATCTCTGGTTTATAACGTGTATAAACAATTGCTCCGGTACAGTTTGGAAAACCACACTACCTAGTTACTACTGCCTTCTAAGGGGGGGACTCTGTAAACATTAGATACCTGAGATGTTCTAATTTGGAAATTAGGGTTCTTAGGAACATAACTATGCTGCAGTTTGATAATCCATCAGACACCTTAAGACGCTACAATCATTGAAGTGAGAAGTACAGATGCAGAAGCAAACCTTTATAGAAGTTTTAAGCAGCAGCTTCCAGCAACTCCCTGTCAGCACGCTCCCTGATCCTTCTTTCAAGCTCTGGCCTGAAATGTCTAATGAGACCCTGTACAGGCCAAGCTGCAGCATCACCAAGAGCGCAGATTGTGTGGCCTTCAATCTGTTTGGTGAGCTCCTGAAGCATATCGATCTCTTCCAACTTAGCATTTCCGACCTTCAATCTTTCCATCATCATCCACAGCCAGGGGGTGCCTTCTCTGCATGGAGTGCATTGCCCACAGCTCTCGTGCTTGTAGAAGTAAGACAGCCTTGCAATCGCGTCAACGATGTCGGTTGATTTGTCCATCACAATCACAGCTGCTGTTCCTAATCCTGACGTGACAGCCTTAAGTGCATCGTAATCCATCAGTACATCGTCACATATATTTTTGGGCAATAATGGGACTGAAGATCCTCCAGGGATCACTGCAAGAAGGTTGTCCCATCCACCACGGACACCTCCACAGTGTCGCTCAATGAGTTCCTTTAATGGTATGCTCATCTCCTCTTCAACTGTGCAGGGCTTATTCACGTGGCCGGAGACGCAAAAGAGCTTTGTTCCAGAGTTATTCTTCCGGCCAAAACTGGCGAACCATTCTGGTCCACGCCTTAATATGGTGGGAGAGACAGCAACAGTTTCCACATTTGTGACTGTAGTTGGGCAACCGTACAATCCGGAGTTAGCTGGGAACGGAGGCTTCAACCTTGGCTTGCCTTGCTTTCCTTCAAGGCTTTCCAAAAGTGCGGTCTCTTCACCACAGATGTAAGCACCAGCACCATAGTGGATATGAACATCAAAGTCATAACCAGATCCACAAGCATTCTTGCCCAGAAGCCCAGCTGCATAAGCTTCCTTCCTTGCTACTTCAAGGTTATTCCTTTCATTAACGTATTCACCCCTTATGTAAATATAAGCAGCACTAGCTCGCATTCCTACACCAGCAATCAAGCAGCCTTCCAACAACTTGTGGGGATCGTGACGCATAATTTCCCTGTCTTTGCAAGTACCAGGTTCACTTTCATCAGCATTAACCACAAGATAAGAAGGGCGTCCATCTGATACTTTAGGCATAAACGACCATTTGAGTCCAGAAGGGAAACCAGCTCCACCACGTCCTCGAAGACCAGACTTCTTCACTTCATTCACAATCCAGTCTGTACCTTTCAGAACCAAGTCCTTAGTTCTATACCAATCACCTCTTTTCATTGCACCTTTAAGATACGGATCATGTAATCCATACAAGTTAGTGAAAATCCGATCCTCATCACTTAGGCCACCAAAATTAGTCTTCTCAGGAGGTGGTGGAGGTGGGGTCGGCTGTGGTGCCCCAGAATTACTTGCGGCTTGCGTGCTCAACGATCTAAATCCCAGACCCAAGTTGTCAGCGTGACGCCGAACCAAAGCTGCCCTTTGCATGGCAAGGATGCCCCTAATGGGTGCCTGTGCAAATGAAACATATACCATTACTCAAAACCATGATTTTTACTGCTAAAACTGCATCACTCAAGGATTCAAAACAGCAGTAGAATCCTCACAAAGGAAATAACTAACTATAATCATTAATTAGAGACACAAATCAGCTAGGAGCTCAAGCAACAAAAGAACTGTTTCTGAATTTCGGATCCATATACCAACAGAGAAAACACTACTATCAGCTAAGCAATGCGATTTGATGCTGTGGAATTGCTATTAATCTCAGTCAAGAACAGTGGTTTAGGCTATCAAACCATTGCAACACTCTCAATATCTTAAAGAGTCAGCGGGGCGAAGCTAATCTTAATCTAAATTCAAAAAATATGAAACTCTATCCTATTTGACAAACCATTAACATCGAACTCCTCAATATCCTGTTCGTCAATCTCAATCTCTAAAATTTCCTCCCTAGCCAAACACCAATGCCAGAAAACACAGGAATCCAGATCCATCCTTCACACAATCAATCAATTCACCTCCATACATAATATCATCGTCGAAGGGAATGAGAACATGACAAACAAAACTGAAAAGGGAACCCTAAGAACGAGAACGGTCCGAATCTGAAGCAGATATGAATTGAACAGAGTCCATTAAAAAGTGAGGTCGAAGTTTACCATATCGGAGAACGTCAGTAGACGGCCGTTGATTGCTCCGGCGATTAATTGGGGTTCGATCGCGGGATTGGGAGAAGGAGAAAAATGGAGTGAAACGAAGGAAGAGAAAATGAAGAGTTAGCTACAGTTAGCTCGACGGAAAAGGAGGGAGATGATTTATGACGATTAATCTGACGGCTGAGGTGTTGTAGGGTATTCGCGATTGATTTACAGTCCACATATAGGAACGTATGGGAGATTTGTGGATCGTTCGATTTTGATCGGACAGTTGACGCTGTTTAGGATATTCGTGATAATCATCAGAACCACGTAGGTGAACCTCTCCGCTTTCTACTATTTGGGTTCGAAATATGGGCTGGGCTCTCATTGAAAGCCCAGTTATAAATTGGGTCAGAGCCCATTTGATTTATTTTTTATGAACATAGCCCAGTTGATTACAATTGAAGACAAATTTTTTGGGGTTAAAGATGATACTTTCATTCATTCATCAAATCCCATAAAGCCGGTTACATAGAGATAAAAGTAAGAGCAAGAGGTCCAATCGCGATCCTTAGGTCTCAAAGCGCAACCACCAAGTTAAGGTAATCTGATTTAACAATAGTTGGTTCACAAGAGGATACTGCCATCGAGAGGGCTTCCATAAGGGCCTTCACTTCGCCCACGATCGATGAAGAACAAACAAGGCTTCATGCTTTCCCGTCAATCACTAGTACCTTGAGCATTAATACAGACAATCCCAAAACCATATCCTTCGGAGAAAGAACCATCACAAAGGATCTATTGCTAGGAGACTCCTAAAGCGTTGGACTAAGTGCTGAATTGGGCACCGCACTGTGGTTAGGGGAATGGTTACCCAAACACGGGCTAGAATAACTCCAGGTATCGATCTTTAAGCTGTGAAATCCATACCAGAACTCGCACAGAGGACGGCTCCACCAAACTAAAAACGTTCTCATTGCGCGCATGCCAGATAAAATTAAAGATATGTGTGAGTTTGACATGGACAAATTTGATGATGAATTGAAACCAAAAGCATCGCATTGGCTTGACTGGGACAGTTGGTCGTTATGCAAACGTCGGATACTGAGTTGTAAACAAAGAAGAGAGAGCTACATTTGTCGGTAATTCTGTTACTTGTAAGCTAGTAGTTGACTTGTTACTTGTTCATATTTTCACCATGCATATATACAGTAAATGGAGTTGACCCCAATCTTGTTGGATAAATTGCCGGCCAGTTCCGGCATCCGACTCGAGTTAACACATACGTTGTACAAAAAGTTGCACGGTGCAAATAAAGGATGGATTTACTGCGATATGGATAAACCGTTACATTTTAATAACCGGAATTGATAAATTAATTTTATATTTTCACTAATACGCTTCCTCGAATGGAAACTATTATAAGAGTTTGAAGTGTACAGTTTCGGTAAGACTTATGCAACTGATTGAGTGTTATCGGGGTTCAAAATTAAGATCGTGGTCATTAGAGGCTCTAATTACATGTCATAAACCATTGCATCTTAATGGGAGAAGTTTTAACACTAGTTATATTATTCATTAACAACATGGACCCCGTTCCCTATTTCTTACCATGCATGTATCAATGAGGCGGGTATCGAGTATGGGAATTGATTAATCTCATGACTATTTGACGATCTTATTGATTTTGATAGTTGTTCTATTTGTTCGTGATGATATCTGAAAATGGTTTTGTAGGTGTGTTCCGCTCTGTAAGTTCAGATGGAGTAATGATGAGTTTCGGGGGTAAGACATACTGGACATTGGGGTCATCTGCTTAGTGGTTACGTAACACGTTATTTTATGTTTTTAATGATGAGATCACCCATCTAGCTATTTACATTGCCTCAAGATCATAGTTATGTTGTCACATGTCATTTATAGATTGGGCATGTATACAATGAAATCCAATTTTTTTAGACTTAAAGGGAACAATCTCTTGATAAAATCCTATACGCTTGGACTCAGAATATTGTCCCCTATATGCCACTTGGTCGGGTCACTACAAGAAACCGCATTATCAAATACCGTAAAAACGGTCCTAAAAATTAAAAAATGACCCCAGATAATGTAATTTATTCTAGGCGGCCGTGCCATTGTGTTGAGCAATTGGGGCATGGCTCATCAGTTGAAACAAGATACACCCTCCTCGTTCTTCTAGCCCTACTAAAAATTTGGATTAGGATCAATAATTCAATAAACAAAAAACTCGTCGAATTGAGTGAATTTTTGTATGAAAGTTCTCACTCAATATGAATGTTGATTATGGACCTAGGCAACGTAGTGTAGATTACGATTTAAAATTAGATTACAATGTTATTAACAAGATGACAAGGCTAGGTATATCTTGCATTGTTTCCGTCGACCAATTCTGCCGCCGTCCTGCTGCCGGCGGGACAAAATAGTGCAAACGGACGAACAAAAGTATCCCAGGGAAGCCACGTAGGATCGCCGGTGAGTCTGTACCCGCCACAAGACAACCGCACAATCTCCCAATAATGTCTGCTTAACCAACTTCAACTACTCATGATCCTTTTATTGGTCAATCAAACCAAAAATATAATATTCTTTTTGGTGTTTAAATTGGGTATGGATATTAGTTAGTGTTAGGAGGAAAATTATTTCATACAAAATTAGAAAATAAATAATCAATACTTGATGTTGGTTGTTATTCAGCTCGGGTTATATCGACAAGGTCCAAAAAAGTTTATGTCGTTGATCTTGATGAAAACTACTTTTTCAGAGTCGATATTTCTTTGTAAGTGTTACAAACATGATGAAAGAATCAAGAATTGTACTCGAGCAAAGTAGGCTTTTGTAGGAGGAGGATGATAGGAAAATAATGAAGTGGTAATGTGTTCATTCTTTTTAGGGTCTCGTACTTTACAATTCTATGTTGTACTCAAACCAGGGTATGAGTATGAGCAATGTCGTTAAATCTCGATTTTGATTTTAAAATTTTATGATTCATTTGATGTCTAGCAATCTTGATTCCATGTAAAATCTTTGGGTTATGAAATCAGGTAAAATCTCAATTAAAATCTTAGTATCTTATAAAATCTACGATTTTTTTCCATCTTACGATTCTACTTTATAAGTGAAAATGACCAGTTTCTCAAACTCAGTTCTGGTTGGAACCAAGACAATTAACTTATATTAGTTCTTTCTTTATTTTTCTCGAGATTTTTTATCAATTTAGGTAAAGTTAATATTAAAATAAAAATATGCATAAAATATAATTGTTTTTTTTCCTTGAACGGTTGTTTAAGAGTTGACCTTCATCTTTGTTTAATTTTCTCAACTATTCAAAAGTCATGTAGTCAATCTAATTCTTTGTCTAATCAACTCAAACCCTCAGATGATAGAACTGAGTTCATCTAGTTTATTTATATAATTATGGTCAATGTAATATTTATCCAAAAATATATATATATATATATATAACCTACCTAAATAATTTAGACATTACTTTATAAAATCTTATGATTCTACAATTTAAATCTACTATCACGATTTCACACAAGTTTCAATTTCATTTGAAATCTCGATTTTGACTACCTGAATATGATGATGGAATCAAGCTTTACTCTAGGGTCTTAATATTTCTCGATTTATTTATATTGTTTAATTAATTTAAAATGTTTTAAAAAAAGTGGGATATTTGTGACGCATCAAACAAAGGGAAACTTGTTTCCATTTAATTAGGTAAGAATGTGTTCTCTGGTTTGATTAGACAAAGCATTCTTCATTTTGTGGCATTATATACTTGTTATTTAAGGGTATAACAATTTGACAAGAAAAAGAGTAGTCGATTTTACAAGGGGAAATTATATTGTTTCTCCCTCTACTTTGTCAATTTAACAGATGTGGCCTGCTGTTCTGATTGTTTAGGGGTTCTGGGTTTGTTTTCGTCCATTGGGGGCTGGGAGTTCTTTGGGGGTAGTAGCTTTTGGGGACGGTCCTGCTGTGATTTGAAGACAGTAGCTGTCTGGTTTTTTAGTTTATGTACAGGGGCTGGATTTTTGTTACTCTCTCGCCATTTAATGGCTTTTTATATATTTTATACCATTCATAAGAAAAAAAAAACAGATAGCTCCCTATACTATAAATTACTTCAACCACTTTGCCTTTTGAGTTCTTCCGTTCCATCTACCATATATTCACTAGCGCGAGAGAGAGAGATCAGAGGTAGGAGACGGAAAGTTAGTTAGGTAGGTAATTGAGGAGATATCGCAGAGAGTATATATTGTGAAATATGAAGGAACCACACGTTTTATTCGTCGATTTCATCATATCTAATTATATATATTTACATTGCCAATTAAAAACGCTTAGTAAGCTAATACATGGCTATTGGAGCCAACGTGGTGTAGTGAATGCGCATCAATTAACGTCATGAAGACGAAAGTTGGAACTAAAGGACCCAAATGACAAAGTGATGGAAGTAATAGGGGCAAAAAAATTATTTATAGTGTGGGGTGTTATCTGTTAAGTTAGAAAAGTAGAGGGGGGAAATGATATTGTCCCATTTTACAATCTAACAAAATCAAGTGTAACCAAGTCATACACACCAAATAAATTATCATAACAAAGATATGTCAGAACAGGAATGAATATTTCCTGAAAATAGACATCTTCCTGAAAAGTTGATGATGCAAATTTTCCACATGTTATTTTTTTATGAAAAATTGAATCACTGGTAATAAACAATCAACTTTATAATTAATCATAAACTTAAAAGAATATCCTAAAATAATTTCAAAGAACTTGGACAAATCTTCATTTCAATTATCCAAAAAATACCTTAAAAAACCTGTCATCTATCTATCTACTAATAAAAAGGCGCCTTTCCTTATTTAATCATTTTAATTTTCCCTCCTCATCGTTGGCGAGTTCCATACTCCACAACCTGCTCTGTTATTTCTTCTTTTACATTCTCTCCAACCGGCAAAACCAACAGAAATCCAAGAATCCTCGTCCTCATCGATGCCGTTGTTCAGCGACTCGGCGACCGTCGGACTCCTCGCCGGGAAGCAACAGATGACAGTATTCGTCAGTTCCGGACCAGTTTACCTCTCCTCTGGCAAGCAAGTATACCACGTCGATTATCAAACGCAGGTCTCGCAGCAGTTAGTCGACGCCGCGCACCGCAACGACACGAAGTTGGCGATCGAGTGCCTCTCCGATCCGTTCTGTGACGTCAACTTCATCGGAACGGTAAGCCTCAGGTCGCGGAAGACTGAGGTCGTGCTGAACGGCGAGTCCGCTCACGAGGTCCGATTTGACTATGAGGAGTTCAGGACCGACGTCACCGCTCTCTTCCTCGCCGCTCACGCCGGCAACTCGCCTCTCGTTAAGAAATTGCTGGTAGCTATTTTTCATTTTAATCAGAAAATTGAAACAATAGCCAATAATCTTGACCGATTCAGTTCTCTCGATCTAAGAAGATTGTTCATGAGTAATCGAATTCCTGTCTTAATCTGTCTTAATTTTGATTTTGATCCTGAATTTCAAAGCTAGGTTAATATGATTTTCTTCATTTCGGGCAGAGTGTTGGAGCTAACCCTAACCAGAAACTGTTCCGAGGCTACGCAACAACGGCAGCAGTAAGAGAACACCATTTGGAGATACTGCAGACGCTAATGAAAGCAGGAGCGTCTCAGGAGGCCTGCGAGGAAGCTTTAATGGAAGCGAGCTACTTCGATCAAGCTAGGCCGGCCGAAATACTCATGAGCTCCGATCTCATACGCCCCAGAGTCGCTGTTCATGCTCTCGTCTCCGCTTCTTGCAGAGGTTTCGTCAGCTTTGTAGACGCACTCCTCAAGGCATTTCATCAAACACCTTGCCTACATTCACAACAATTTCCCGTTGTAAATTTTGAGGGTCTTGATGTTGAACAGTTTTTTTTTCATGACAGTGCGGGGTAGATGCCAACGCCATGGATCGGATCCTGCTCCAATCTTCCAAGCCGATGCTCCACACGAACGTCTACAGTAACGCTCTAGCGGCCGCCATTGTTAGCAGACAAACCTCAGTAGTCAGATTACTCTTACAGGTAAGCATTTATTCGTCTCGTTAGCTGTTAAGAACCAATTCATTCCAACAACTTGAAAATGTATTGATTCTGATTGGTGAACAGGCAGGGGTGAGATTGGACACGAAGGTGAGGATCGGTGCTTGGTCGTGGGACATGGAAATCGGAGAAGAAATCCGAGTCGGAGCAGGATTAGCCGAAGCCTACTGCGTCACATGGTGCGCAGTCGAGTATTTCGAGTCCACGGGGGCTATCCTGCGCATGCTCCTCGGCCATATCTTCCCTAACGTAAGCCATCAGGGGAGGACTCTGATTCACCACGCTATACTCTGCAACAAAGCCGAAGCGGTTGAAGTTCTCGTAAGCTGCGGCGCAGATGTAGAGTACCCGGCCGTGACTTCGAGAAGCCAAGTTCGGCCGATTCACTTAGCGACAAGGCTTGGATCTACGAGAATCCTTGAGCAGTTGATCACCGTCGCCAACGTCAATTCCACGACGAATCGCGGGGAGACTGCGTTGATGATTTCTGTAAGGTGTAAACAAGATGAATGCCTGAAGATTTTAGCATCTGCGGGTGCCGATTTCGGCCTGGTCGATTCCGATGGTGATTCGGTTACATCGATCGCCAGGTGGGAAAATTGGGAATTAGGGTTTCGACAGGCTATGATGGAGGTGATCCGCTCGGGAAGAGTTTGAAATCGAGCTGTGTATCTGTTTTCTCGCCGTTAACGTTCTCAATTCGTTCGGCGGATCTCCAGGCGTTGAAGAAGCTGACGGAGAAAGCGGACGTCGATCTCGACGAACAGGACGAGGATGGTTTCACCGCTCTTATGGTGGCCGCCACCGGTGGCCACGTGGATGCATTCAAACTGCTTCTCCAAGCAGGGGCGGACGTGAAATTGAGGAACAAGAGGGGAGAAACGGCGATGAACTTGGCGGAATTGAATCGAATCGAATTGTTCGAGAAAGCTCTGATCCAGTACGGATTCAACAACAACCAAATGAATATCCCAGTCATAGGAAACAATGCCTTGCATCGCGCCGCCGTGAGAGGCGAACAAGGGCTGGTCCAAATTCTGATCGCACAAGGATGTGACGTGAACGCCACTGACGGCGACGGGTACACCCCTCTAATGCTCGCTGCGAGAGGCGGCCATGGAAAGATCTGCTCGCTGCTGATCTCATCAGGAGCCAGAGTCGATTTCAAGAACGAGAGGAACGAGACGGCGCTGATGCTAGCGAAGAAAGGCGGCTGCGGCGGAAAAGCGGCGGACGCGATCTTGGACTACAAGGCGCGGGAGATGGTTCTGGAAGGCGGGAGGTTGAAGAAGCATTCCAGGGGCGGGAAAGGGAAGCCGCATTATAAGGCGGTGGAGATGGTTCCAGCGGAGGGGGTACTCCGATGGGAGAAGTGGTGGTGGTGGTGGGGGAAGACGAGCGTGGTGTGTAAGGAAGCGAAGGTTGGTCCGGCGAGGAAGTTCAGGTGGAACCGGCGGAGGACGGCGGACTTAGAGGAGCCGGGATTGTTCCATGTGGTGACTACGAAGGGAAGGTTGTGCATTTTGTGTGTGAAGATGGTGGGGATGAGATGGCGGAGCTTTGGGTAAGAGGGATCAAGATCGTCACTCGGGAAGCCATTTTTGGCAAACGTTAGAAATCCTTCGGTGTTCAGGATTTGTGGTTAGGGGTGGCAGTTCGGTTCCTTCTACAAGGTTATATGGACATTTCCTACGCTCTGATACCAATTGAATACGTACAAACAAATACAATTTTTTCTTTTCTGACAAATTCTTATTCCCCGTTTGGTAACCTTTTCTGACCAAATTTTAATTTTCATAATTTCTAATTTTAATTGCTCTTTTGTTTTCTTTGAAGAGTCCAAGATTAGTCAAAATATGCCTAAGGACTTTTTCTTTGATTTCAAAAATGGCATACTATCTTTCTTATTATTACGTATGTTTTTATTATTCATATTTTGGTTTTCAAAGATAACATACTACCCATATTATTATGCATATTGTTATTATAGCGTATGTTAATATTTCTACGTTATAGACTTCGTAAACCATTTCCTTGCTAAAGCTGTTTTTATTACTTATTTTATCAGTTGGGCACTTATTCTTTTTATTTTTCTCTCGGTTTTGCTTTATTTTCCTAACACTACGATATGGTCTCCTACTCATTCTCTTATTCTAATGGGTTTTCGCTATATAGACCTATAGCATTTTTCTCGATCAATTCGATCAGATCTATCATTAATTGATCTTCTCGAATATATTGAATTTTTGTTTCTGGCATTTCTCTTAATTCTCTATTTTCGTTATTCATGTAATCTTTGTATTCTAAAAGTTCTTTCTTAATATCTTTCCAGGATTCTGGGTTTCTACTTATTCTTGTGTCTATTTTAATTATGAGTCTATCAAAATAATAGATTATTTTATTTAAATCCTCATCCATACTTATATTTTATTACTTAAATCGGTAATCATTTGTTTTAGTGTTTCTATCTCACTATTATCCTGATTTTGATGAATTATAGTAATATTTTTTATATCTTCTTCTTCCTGGTTCTGATCGTCTGATTCTCTTAATTGTAATTTTCCTGACTGAGTTAATCTTTTCATCTGGTTTTCTTTAATTCTTCTAGGATCTTGTCGTATAGATCGCCTATTTGGTTCGACTTTTACTACTTTTAGTGGTGCTTCTAAATGGACCATTGGTTTAAATAGGTCTTCAATAGTGATAACATCCTTGTCTTTGAATGTTAAACTATGATGACTGTTTGTTAAAGCATAGTTTATTTGATATGTTACCGAGAATGGTTTGCTATTAAATCATTTCTTTTTAATTCATATTTTATAATTATCGATGAATCTAAGTTTTCATCTGTTAAACTTAGTCCTTGTTGTAAATTTATGTCAAATTTTATTATACCGCAATTTAGGTTTCCTGATCCTTTGGCTATGATACTTTCGTCTTGATCTAAAATTCTATCGTCTCTTATTTCTAATTCTATGGGAGCGTTGATTCCTAACTTCATAGTAGACTTAATTATGATTTGGATTGTACTAATATGTATATATGCCATTTTAGCTCGTTCTTCCGTTTTTACCTTACTTAACCTTTTCCTAATTTGTTCTTTGTTGATAATTTGTACTAAGAAATTTCCATTTGTTTGGTTGTACGAGATTGCTACTTCTCCTATCATCTTTCCGTATTTTATTATATTTTCTCTATCAAAGAGTTTTGATAAAAAGGATTTTGTTACAAAATTTTGTGTTTCCGATAATGTAAAGTTTGTTCTTTCCTTAATCTTTTTTACATCTATTAGTCCATCCAAGAAGTAATTATCTTCCTCCTTTTTTTTGTAAATAATCAAACATGCTATCATTATTTTCTGCCATTTTAAAAGGAAATTTTAATTTTTGAGAATCGGCATACCTGACTGGCTCCTTGGTTGACTGTTCTTGAACTTTCCCTTCGTTTGATGATGCAGTTGTTCGTAACTTCTTTAGTGGTTGGTTTAATGGGTATGGTTGGTGATTTTGTATGTTTTGGTGGTTTTAGATATTGCGTTGAAGGAATCCAGGAACTTAGTTCCAATCCTTCACTTGGCCTCCAGAACTTTAAAAGTTCAAGCCAAACGAGAGAGTTTACAAGAGACTTTCTTTGCTCTAAAACTACTCTGCCTCTTATTTATGATAACATCCACATCATTAAGTGCCCTTCCTCCACCTATATTTTGGCGCCGGATTCGTATTTTTCAAATTCAAATTTGAGAGGAGAGAGAAAAAATCTCACCTATAAAAGTCGAGGGGGCGTCATTAATGCGAAAATTTTCTCGCTCCTAGATTCTCTCTCCTCGTTCCCAGATCATCGTAACAGAATGTCAGTCGTTATTGCAGGTATTCGTAACGGTTTATGCCCTTTTACGTAATTCTATGTCCTTTCGTAACTTCTTGTACTGTTTTCTGTAATAGTAACTTCTAGCCATCTTTTACGTATTGCAGGATCACCTCCGAATGTGCAGATAGATTTAAACGAGATCTCCGTCGCTCATGCAGGTATTGTATTTACAAAACATTTGGCTCGTGTGATATCTTATACTACGAAACCAGCATCCATGCTGGGTCATGACGTAAAACATCGATCGTAGATGTTACAGGGGAATCTCCGAATTTGCCGATTGATTTAGATGATATTTCAGTCAGTCACGCAGGTATTCCAATTCGTAGTATTTGCGTCGTACAATTCGTAATTTCTAATTATTCTCATACGTGATACATCAGTCTATTTGTTTCAGTTGTTGAGGGCGAGCAATCAAATATGCCGGTTGGGGCCCCATGGACTTTGTTGAATTATGCAGGTAAGGCGCGTAACACACCACAAGCTAATACGTTAAAAATCTATCGCTTACTACATCCGTTAATTTCATCCGTAACATCTTCTGTTCCCATTCGTTGTATCTTTATATTTGCATCGACTTATACGTACTTGTAAATGTCTTCGACTGGGGTACATCGATCAATTTCGTATCAGTTGTAATGTATATCGCGTACACCATCCATGCCATCCTCGTAATATCTATTGTTATCATTCGTTATATCTCATAGAAATGTATCTTTTCATACTTATCATCGACATTCGTACTACTAAAATATTCTTCGTAATACTAAAAAAACATATCCGGTGGACTTACTCCCAATGTTTACAGGAGAGTGCTCAGATCCGGTGGACTTACTCCCAATGTTTGACACTAGAGATGAAGCGTTGCATTTCTACGAGGATTACGCTCATCTTGCTGGTTTTGGTACGCGGATACGGTACCAACAAAAATATCAAAACCCCCCAGCAACTGGAAATACCCATCAGCGGGAGGCAATGGTTACATCTGAAAATCCTCCATGTAGATACCTTAGGTTCGTTTGCACACACGAAGGAGTTAGAAATAAAAGGAAAACAAAAAGTGCAAGGACGAGAGCCGAGGAACGACTTGGGTGCGAAGCTGAGATAAAATTAAAATGAGACAAATCTATTAAAAAGTATTACATATACGAATGGGTCACAACACATACCCCGCATGTTTTGCTCCCCGATAAATACCAACATCTTTACCGGTCGAACAGAAGTGTGAACAGAACAAGTGCACAAATCGCACTCATACACAAACTAGCTGGAGTAACTTCGCGGAAATCATTTGACATAATGAGGCAAATGTCCGGGGGGAAGACATGTTGGGTTCAGTTTCGAGGACCTCAGGAACCACAACAGAGAAAGACCAGAAAATGCGTTGAATCCCGCTAAGGGTTCATCAATGCAACGTCATTTTAGGGTTCGCTCGAGGGAGGAGAAGAATTTCTTCTATGAGCTTCAAGAGGACAATTGCGGTGAAATCTTAAGTGTTTTTTGGTCAGACAACAGGATGCGGCAAGAATACTCGGTGTTTGGGGACTCAATCAGCTTCGACGTCACATACCGAACTAACAAGGACTACATGCCCTTAGGTAATGACGTTTGTGGTAACCGTATTTTGTCCGGGTCCTCGTTCTTTTTAGTAAATTTAAAGTCATTCTGAAACTCCGATAGCCGGGCACGCCATCTTAAAATTCATTTTTTCTAAAATGGATGTTTGAAGACAAAAAAACCATCCTTGATGAATTGGTATCCGAAGAACTACGATTCCTATCTCTAAGCACGTATGGGTATGTCGAAATTAAGGCTTGTAGGCTCTAAGAGGAAAATAGGATTGAACTTTGGGTTTAAGGCCCATTACAAATATTCTAGAAAAGTGGGCTGAACTCAATAATGAAAATAAGATGGGCTCAACCCAACTCTGCAGTCTACTTAATCTTTTGAACTCCGCCCGACTGTGTAAGCCTAGTCAACTCGGCCCAACTCTGCAATCTAGCCAACATTTTGGACTCGGCCCAACTATGTAAACGTGGTCAATTTGGCCCGATCTAGTTTTTGTCAAACAATCAACTTGGCCCAAGTTTGTCCTATTTTTAACAATTTATTGGCATACCTAACCAAGCCCATTCAAACCCAAGCATTAGAATCCAGTTGGGCAGATCTGAAAGTCTTCTTTCATTCACTGTTTGTTTGAATTTTCTGGTTATAGCCAAGTGGGGAGGAGTGGTTCTGAATTCTATAAAAGGAGCCCTTGAGAGCCACAAGAGGGGGGAGAAAAAAGAGAGGAGAGAAAAAAGAGAGGAGGGAAAAAGAGAGAGAAAAGAAGAGAAAAGAGAGCAAAGAAGAGAAAAAGAGAGCAGAGAGGAAGAAAAAGAGAGCAGAGAAGAAAAAACAAAAAAAGAGGGAAAGAAAGAAAGAAGAAGAAAGAGTTCTTATCTTACATTATTTTACATTCCATCTCCCTAACTCATTACACTCCATCTTACCACAAATCCTCATTTTTATACTATCACAACCTCACCCCTTCTTCACTTTACATCAGTAATCCACCTCCCCTTCATCACCCTACCCATAACACTCCACGTTTAGCTCCATTTTCACCCAAAGTGTTCCACACCTACAAGAAAACACCATCCAAAAACTAAGTTTAGGTTCAAGATCCAAGTGAAAAACCAAAGACTAAACTCGAAATAGATAAAGAAACCATCTAAAGACCAAGATCAGAGCAAAAGGGACGAAGGATCAAAGGTTAAAGAGGTGGTACAAGACAGTCCGAAAATTACACTCAAGGTGAGCACTCTCAACTACGTTACCTTCATAATCTCATAATTCATGCATCATACTCTATCTCATATTTGTTCTCTTTACTAAAAGTGTTTATTATTCTCAAGCACATTTCAAGAGATAAACACGTTTAAACCATTTGGACGAAACATATAAATCTTCACTCAAATCAAGTATGATGACCTAGTAGATATGAGTAAAAAGATTGGTGTCCACCCTCGCCTACCACTAAATATGTGCAACGCTTAAAAACAAACAATAGACCGAAACACTTCACACGTGCAAGCACTTGTTTCACTTAAATTGAGTTGTGTTGGCAAAGCTGATTAACGATTGACAGAAGGGTAACAACGACTGAATGAGTGAATACAGCCCTTTAAACCTACAAACTCAGCCCTTTTAACCACCCAAAAACAGCCCTTTAAACTACCTAAACTCAGCACTTTAAACCACCCAAACTCAGCACTTTAAACCACCCAAACTCAGCACTTTAAACCACACAAAAAACAGCCATATTAAACATAATCAGCCCCATTAACCTGTCATTTAAACCTAGAAACTCAGCCATATTAATCACCCAAACAGTCAACATATCAGCCTCATTAATCACCAAAATAACTCAGAAAATCAACCATTTAAGCATCCCTAAACAGTCGAAGAAATCAGCCCTACTAGCTATCAAAATGACCCAAAAAATAACCCTATAACCAGCCTCATTACTCATCCCCAACAACTCTATAATTAACCCCCTTACCCCCGCAAATCATATCCCGTAACCATACCAAACAAATCAATGAAAACACCTTGCAAACCATACCCACCCAATCACAAATCATCGATATCACAATTTTAGAACAACTAAACCAGAGCAGGTATAATCAGAACAAACATACCTGAGTCACAGACTCTAGATCGAGAGACTTCTTAGCTGAGACCATACCCTCTCGTACCTTGAGAAGCTCCTCACAAGCAAATTTCCTTTTGTATTCCATTCATATCCAACCTGCGTTAAACTTAAAAAGCTCAGATGAAAAAGCATATGACAGGCGGTGAAGGTAGTGAACCTTGTTTTCAGCTTATTTGTTTCTTCGTTCTATAAGACTGACAAGAAACGAGTAGAAAAGTGACTAACCAAGAAATTTACCAAGCCTTACGCTCCCTCCGTCATCCCCTTTTATCTTCGTCTCCCGATGTCTCGAGATCGGGATCGGCATCGACCTCTCTTGAGACCGACGATGCCCTCGGTTGGCTTTAGCGGGTCCCCTTTTAACTTCAGACATCCACGCTAGCAGCGAATCGGCAACGATCGAGGGCTGGCACATAGTAGGAAGGGGTTGAGATGTGCATTAGGATTGGGAAGAAGATAGGAGGATTTGTTCTGAATTGAGAGAAAAATGGAGGCTGTGAAGTGAAAGGGATTAGATTAGGGGTCGTTTGGTTCAATGGAAGTGGAAAAGGGGATGGGAATGTTTTCTTACCTTTCCCATTATCTTAGTATTTAAGGGAGAAGAAAAGGAGAATAACAAAAAAATAAAAAGAATCCCATGTGAACTTTCGGTTCCCTTACTAATGGGTTTCTTGCAAATTAAGTACAAATTAAGTAGGCCCCATTTGGAGAGTTGCAGCTTCATCATTGCAGAGTTCAAGTGTAGGTGCAGCAGAAGAATTGATATTCTTCTCTGTTAATTGGAGCTGTCGACGAGTTCACAAAGAAGCTTGGAGAGGAAGGTTCCCGATCCCTAATCTTGACGGCTCCAAATGAGAGAAGATAGGGGAGCAAATTGTTTAGGGTTTAGTTAGAAACAATAGGTTCAGGTGATTTTGTTTAAAATGATTGGGCCGAATTTAATTTTTCGTTGGGCCGAATTTAACTCTTCGTTAGGCCTCCAGGTAGGGAAGGACTAAAGCTGGTTGCGTTTAAAACAATATGACTAACAAATTCACATTTAATTAAATCAAGAAGGGAGTTAATCTAATGGTTAAGGCCTTGACTTAATAATGAGAGGTCGTAGGTTCGAAACTCACCACATTTTTTTATTTATCGCCTCCCAAAGAAGGACAATTCTAACCCGCTTAACGAATTTTATATTTAATTTCACTGAGCTTCACCATTTCAATATAAAGTTTTAGGATATAATAAACGTTAGTATGCCAATAGTTAAGGTAACACATATAATATTTTCTTTTTTACATAATATGTACTTTTTAGGACTTATCATGATATACGTTAGTACGCTAACGATTGTAGCAGCGCGTTGAAGGCATGTCCGGATATGATATTTAGAATTAATAGGCGTTAGTACGCCAGCAGTTGCGGCGACGCGTTCGATATTCCCTAATAAAATATACGTTTCTTTTATAATGAATAATAATAGACGTTGGTTAACAATTGAAGCGATGCGTCAAGTACGTGTTCTGACTTAATATTTAAAATTAATAAACGTTAGTACGTTAGCAATTGCGGCGACCCGTTTAACATTTCTCTAATATAATATAACCTCATTCAAACTTAAAAATAGTAGACGCTAATACATCCGTAGTAGCTAGGAAGCTTCGAAATCTCCGAATATAAGGCGTTAGTTTTTATGTGATTGCATGAACGCGCCAATATTTCTTTTTATATTTATTCCCTAATTAAAATAATATATTAAACCTCATTTCTTTAATGAACCTATCGTGCTAATCGTTGACAATAGTAGCGACGCACATAAAAGCAAAACAAATTATAACTCTCGAAACCCGATCATTATGGTATAAATAGAATGCAAGTCAAAATAAACCCTTTTAAATCGAACTACGTGGACTTTGATCCCGAAATTTTGGGTACGTAGGCAGTCAAAATTTTGACTCGAGTCCAACCTTCCTTTAACACTTCCCCATCCTAAAATGATCATTATATCGCTTAACACGCACCCACAATAAAAAAACTTATTGTAGTCTAGCAGTACCGACTTCGAGCCGGGCGGAGCGGGGGTGTTAACCCTTCCCCGCACGTAACCGACCCCCGATCCTAGAATTTCAGTTTCGCAGACCTATCTGATATCCGGATCGAACCACGGCGGTTTGAACCGGATCCTCTGGGTGTTCGATCCACCCGAAGTAGATCGATGGCGACTCCAAATAATCATTTTTTAAACTCATACCTCTCTTTTGCGCCTTCCGCGCGAGCCGACCCTACTCACGATGACGTTGCTAAGCAACTGCCACGTGCAATACCCCAAGGGTGCGGGGAAGGAGTGCGTTCCCGGACGAAAACCTCCGCGACAGATGGCGACTCCGCTGGGGAGCTAAGGATAAATCCCTAGGGGCAAGCTGCGCATATAAATCATGATAAGTTTGGGTGTTTCTTTCATTGACGTGTTAAATATTTCGCACTGGTAATCATGCATTGCATAGGCTCTATACCCGAGTCTTTTACCATAGAAAAGAAGTTAGTAAGTGTTAGCCAATCGCAATTGCATTGGCGCGCTGAACGCTTCAACTGAACCATGTCAATCCTGACTTCGGTCCTAAGATTGACGTGTCTAACTAGCCTGGAGAAGGCCAAGGTTAGACACAGTTCGGGAGCCAACTCTTTAGGATATCCAAACACTGCATATAGTAACGTTAGCAAGCTACCCAATGACCAACATTAAGTCCAGAGCCTTGCAACCCTAAACCTGTTCGAAATAGGAACCTCTAGGACGTTTCTGACCTCTTTTACGATGTGATTTTATATGACAGTTTACTACTACATGCTCATAAACAACATCATCATTTGCATTAGCATCATGAACATCATTGCATAAATTTAAAATTGATAAGTCATGCATACATAAAACCAATTCATGTCTTACTTCAGAAGAATCGCATGATGAACACAAGGCCTAGTGCCCCACAAGCAAGGCGACTGAACCTCCCTACATCGATGGAATCACCAATTGCCTCGTCTAGTAGGCATAGGACAAGAACACCGCCGAGAAGGGAAACAACAAGAGAGCTAATGAACCTTTTACCACGAGAGCTGGTAACAAACATCGCCACTAGGGTCCTTATATCCAGGCCAGAACATGTACTTTATGAGTGGAGGGCAACAGCTCTTACTACGTTTTGCCAAACGGGATTTCCCATTAAGCACCTAGACTGGGTCCCAGGGTACGAAGGAGTGAACATTCTCTACATTCCCCCAGAGTACTATGAGAATCTACCTCACGAAGCCCATTGTATTCTCCACTATTTCTCGGAGGCCTATGTTATGGGACTAGTGCTTCGCAGGACTAAATTGGCTTCGTTGATGAGTAAATGGGAAAACAACCTTAAGCATGCCCCTTTGTTCGTGACATGGTTAGCAAAGTTTCTTCCCCTACCAAGTTGGAAGGGATATCTGAGGGCAGAAAACTGTTCAGAATTCGTCTTTTGCACCTTCAAAACCTTTGGAACGTTGGTAGAGCACGAAGATGGGTATACTATAGATTACACACGCACCACGGTGATCCATACCAGCACTTGGGAGAACCCCATTCTCAAACCCGTAGACATCCGATTGCATGGAGGTGTCTCAAACTCACTTTGGCTTTCCTCAACAGTCTGGGAAATACTCCTCTGGTTCAAGCCTTGCTCAACCCAAATAATTATGACTTTGATGGACGGCTCAAGGAAAGAACAGAAAGCCTTTTCTCGCATGAACAACTGGAAAAAGATTCTCTGTGCTTATCTGCACATTTCGGAATGCGAGCACGAACAATGAGAGTACAAGGGAGTATCGCGAAGCTCGTCAGGGAAGGAACACCAGGCATCGGTCCTATCGACGGGAATTTCACGTGAGTGGGAGTAGACTATGGTCGTTGCACCTCCACTGTTTGAGGAGTATCTTTTGACTATTAGGGAGGGAAATAATGTAAGAAAAATAATTGTCTTTCCTTTTGGCTTTAGTATGTACCGATTGGTCGGTCGCTTCTGAGTAGAATCCCTTCTCTCAATCAAAAGGGATGTTAGGCTAAGAAGAATAAATGGGTCAATCCCATTAGGACCTTGTAAACGATCAGAGTTTGTCGGGTATCAGATCATCTTAGTAGGAGAACCCGAATAAGTTTGGAAAGTGTAACCAGCATTAATATAGTGTTCTTCTAATGTGATCTCTAATGAAGTACCCCATTGAATTGGTTTATGTGCACATGACTCATCATGCATTCATTCATTTGCATTCATAAACTTTCTAACCCATGTTTTGTGTGTAAGGTTATTATCTCTGAAACCACTGTCTTTAGACAAGGGAAGCAATCATGGAAAGGTTTACAAGTCATGCAGACAATGAAGCGAAGGTTATGTATGAGATGGAGAGGGAACAAATGATTACTGGTGACATGTATGTACCCAAGTCGGCAAAATCATTACCGCCAGTAAGAAGGATCAGAATGGTACCATTTAAGAAGAGATTTCTCCAAGGCATCTGGGCGTCATTTAATACGGAGGAACGTAACGAATTCTGGAATCGGTATGGCCATCTCGCAGAATTGACGTTCATACCATTCTCAAGCTCCATGATAACTGAGATGCTCAAGCACTGGGACCCATCTTACCATTGTTTCACATTCAATGATATAGACCTTTCTCCATTAGCAGAGGAATACGAAGCCTTACTACAGCTAAAAAATAGAAGCCCTCGAAAGATCTTTGTTTATAACCCTGGAGTGAAAGTGGTGAATATACTCGTGAAACAACTTTCTATGAAAAAAGAATATGCTGAGACATTGCTTGTCAAACAAGAAGGAACAACATGTGTGCGAATAGACCCTCTGCTTACATATATGGAGAAACCAAAGCCCGACCTGTCAAGGGTCGCAATGTTAGCAATGGTCCTCTATGGAGTAATTATATATCCCAAATTTGAAGGGTTGATTGATGAGGAGGCTATGCGGGTATTCAATGAAGATCACCATCAAGTAAACCCAGTTTTCTCTATATTAGCAGAAACCTTCACGGCTTTGGATGAGTGTAGGACAAACAGTAAAGCGGTATTAGGTGGATGTGTACC